>JXCR01128938.1:0-62398 GCA_002079205.1 Phalaenopsis hybrid cultivar | reverse complement strand
ATTATACCATGATATTAAAAAACTTCTAGCCTCTTCTTTTTGCATCCTTTTTCTGTGGGTTCATTAACAAGTTGTTTAAAAATTAAATAAATGATAGGAAAACATTAGAAATTAAGGCTTGTTATAAGATGGGCCTATTAATAAAGAAGTTATTGGGCACATTTGTGGAAATGAAATTCTCGTCCATTAGTGAGTGGTCCGGCCGAGTAAGGGGTCATCTGTCAAAACAATTATTCGAATTTATATATATAACATGACACTAAAGGACAGATGGTGAGCGGTGTTGTAATTTAAATGGGTGCACATTTCCTTAAAGAGACTTTGCTAAAGGGAGATCGTGAATATTGTGTCTCTATCAAATACAATGGTCTTTGGGATGCCATAATGGCGAAAATTTTCAGAGATGAAAATGGTGGCAATAATTGGTCTTCATAAAGCATACTTGGTTAGGTGATAAACAACTATCATGATCGTAGATTTATCTTTGCTAATAGAAGGTGAAAAATGAAGTCCATAGTTACATCATCCCATGGTGCTGCTGGAACTGGGCAGGGTTGAAGGACATTGACTGGTGCGAGGGGTTGGTATTTGCTGGCCTAACAAATCAGACAACTCTGAACATATTCCGTGAAATCTTGCTTCATCCTTGGCCAAAATAAATGACTCCTATGATGATATAAAGTTTTCTAAACATATTCCATAACACAAACAACAATTCAGATTAACAACAACCCTTCTATGAAATAAAATATGAGCAATTTTAAGACCACTATGTCAAAACTTTTCAAGAAAGAAAAACAAATTTGATAGCATGACCTTTAAATCTCACTCACTCACTCCAATCTTTGTGAACTAAATTTTATCCTTGGTCAAAATAAAAGAACTTGTGAGTGTAATAACTAATTCCAAAATAAGTAAGGCCCTCCAATATATTAATAAGAAGAATATTGCTGAGACAATATAAATAGATATTAGAATCATAAGCTAAATCTTAACTCTCATTCGAAATGATATCATAAATTTAAGTAAAATTAGGGTAATTAATTCAGTTAAAAATAACATTACCAAACTNTGAGACAATATAAATAGATATTAGAATCATAAGCTAAATCTTAACTCTCATTCGAAATGATATCATAAATTTTAGTAAAATTAGGGTAATTAATTCAGTTAAAAATAACATTACCAAATATCTCATATAAGAAAAAACCAAAAAAAATTAAGGACCATAGAAGAAACGTACATTAATATAACTAATAAACTTAAAAAGCCAACCATTTCTTATCCTGAGAGGAACTTTAGCAAGATCGTTTCAGAATAATATCTTTCACATGCACAATTCTTGTGAGTTGTCCATATCATCACAACCTAACTATTGCATCTTCCCCATCATTTTCATCAACTTTTTAACTCCCTTAAAATATTACAAANACGTACATTAATATAACTAATAAACTTAAAAAGCCAACCATTTCTTATCCTGAGAGGAACTTTAGCAAGATCTTTTCAGAATAATATCTTTCACATGCATAATTCTTGTGAGTTGTCCATATCATCACAACCTAACTATTGCATCTTCCCCATCATTTTCTTCAACTTTTTAACTCCCTTAAAATATTACAATAACAATTCAAATTAAATTTTATATCACACCTCACTAACTTTCGAGGTGCTCTCACCCGAATTTAAAATTAATGAAAATGAGTTAATTTGAGCATGGATAATTCATTCTAAGTGAGTTCGGCTGATTAATAAGGGATTTTTTAGATTAATTTTAAAAATTTTATGTTTTTTTTTATTTTGATTTAAATTAAGAGTATATTTGTTATTTTTTATTGAATATTATCTATGTTTTTTATGTGGTAAGATGGCAAAATAACAATTTGAGCATGGGTCTCTGTGCATTTTAGATCATAAGATTCAAAATCAAATTTTGAAAAAAACACATACTCGNATTAATGAAAATGAGTTAATTTGAGCATGGATAATTCATTCTAAGTGAGTTCGGCTGATTAATAAGGGATTTAATTTTATATTTTTTGATTTAAATTAAGAGTAGATTTGTAATTTTATTTATATTGAATATTATCTATGTTTTTTATGTGGTAAGATGGCAAAATAACAATGATAGGTGGCAAAATAACAATTTGAGCATGGGTCTCTGTGCATTTTAGATCAAAAGATTCAAAATCAAATTTGGAAAAAAACACGTACTCTAATTTATGATCAAGTGAAGTGTCTCGGTGAGACAAACCAAATAATATAAAAAACGGTCCAATCTAAGTTCATTTGAGCCTAGATCATGCACTCAAAGCATAATAATAAGCTTTAAGATATATTTTGGGGACCCGATGATCTGCAAATTTAGCAATTTAATAGTCAAATAGAGCCTCTTGATGAGACGAATCCAACGAGTCCAAATCACATAATTTTGACGTCATTAAAGCATTCAAATACACATAAACTACATCCGCTAAAGGGAATTATTTTGAGTCGTTTGATAAAGTGGTCTTGATATGTGTTGTATTTATGGAGAATGTCACTTTCAAATTTTATAAACAGACCCCGCTCCCTTTATGAAGGGGGCGAGAAATGGATGAGAAGGCTGAAGGGAGCTTCAAGCTCTTGAGGATTCTAGAGTTCCACAGTCATTGCTTTGTCATTACCAAACCACTACTTCCCCACTGCCTCCACCATCGGAACACCAATGCTCGTTCATTGTCTCCACGGTCGTCGAACCACCATTGCCTCATCATTGTCACCACGATAGTTATCAAGCCTCCACTGTCGGACCACCATTTTGTGGCCGCCACTGCCGTCGTCAGACCACAATTGCCAAACCATCATATTGTCGATGTCGATCCACCACCATCATCATTAAGCCACCATCTTTAGACCATCGGCTTTGGGGCATCATCATGGTGGCAGACCACCATTGTTAGGCTGCCACCACTACCGGACCTCCGACACTCGATCAACGTTGAGATGCTACTGCCATTGTCATCTCCATTAGGTCACCATCATTAAACCACTAACGCTAGGACACCGCCATTGTGTTGGACAAACGACATCTGACCGATATTAAGCCACTGCCTCCATCATAATCGGGTCTCTTCAATCACCATCAGGCCACCATCATTAGACCACCGCCTCTATGTCAAGCCACTATTACCATGATGCCACCACCGTGTCTAACTATTGAAGCAAAAATATCGCCACTTTGTCGAGCCACTTTGTCGAGCCACTTTTGTCAGCCTGGCACCATCTTTTAAGACTATTGAAGCAACCATTATGTGAGACCACTGTCGTCAGACCACTACAACCAAATTGGATAGCCTTCATTTGGTTTTTTTTTCACCATCGTTATGTTGTCATTGTCGAACCACCACCACTAGGCCACCACCGCTGCGTCGAACTACATTCATCGAGTTGTTGCTGCCACTAGACCACCAACAGGACCAATGCTAGACCATTGCCTCCATCATCATCATGTCATCCCCGTCGCCTTAGGACCACCGTCGTTGGGCAATCTCCAACATCGTCGGATTACCTTGACCCAACTGATGTTGATTCCCTCTACAACAATTAGACCACTGTTGTTGGGCCGCCATCGCCAATATTTTGTTGTCGTCACTAGAAAACTACCATCATCGCTATGTTGGATCACCAACTCTTGACAACCATTGTTGTGGTAGTACACCGCCATTGTTGCTGGATTATCATCTCTTGATCGTCGCCATGATGGATCATTGACGTCTGACAACTGTTGATGATGAGTTACACAGTCACTGTCGCAGGATAATCATCTCTCGAACAGTGCCACTGTCACACAGGATCATCTTCATGAAGTCTTCATCAATATTGGACCGTCGTTGCTTGTCCGACACCACTACTATCACTGGAGCACCACTGCTTGACCACTAATGTCATCATGATACATTTTCGTTGTTAAATCGCCATTGTTATATCATCATCACCTGACTATCACTACTAATGTTGTTGGATTACTCACCATCGATGACAATGAATTCAGGTCGTCATTACACAACCCTTTTGGCAAGTCTTCCATCATCGCAAGTAAATTGTTTTCATTTTCTCAATATTTTCTACCACCCCTCGAATGAAAGTTAAGTTAATTTCTCCCACTATTGTAATATTTTTTCCCTTTGTTGAAGGTCAGATAAGGCCTCGTAAGATACACATGAATAGTGGAATGATTTCAAACGGGCTAGTTCCCTTGATTTTTTTCCTTTCAATATTTTCTCCTAAAAAGCTACGTTGTCCCTCTATAAACTATTATTTTATCTATATATATGATGAATTATCATACATTGTTAAGACCTTAAAATATCACTCTATAGCTCTGAATTCTCAAATCCCGCAATATAACTAACCTAATTTAAATTTTTCAACAACCAAAATTTAATGTTGCCCAATACTCAAGCTAACCGACATCCATCTTCCTGCTTCAACTAATTATAGTTAAACAGGCCTTCAATTTTACAATCAACACTTGATATTCAATTTTCGGCCACATCAATGCTTAAATATATGATCTTAAGATAATATGATTCATAATTTTATAAGTGTGTTGTAAGTGTAATTTTACAAGCAATTGAATTATTGTTCTTAAATATAATTAATACTTCTAAAACTTATTTTTTTAGTGTTTTTAAAAATAAATTAATGTTTTTACCAAAAATAAAATATATAACAGATATATTAAATACATATATTTTTAAATAAAAATAAAAATAACAAAAATAAAATTAAAAAATAACTTCAAACTGGTTTTAGGATTTTAAGGAGCCTTTTCAGTTTTTTCTCCAGAGTAATGAAAATTATAAGGTTTGAAAAATAAAATGTAATGATTTAATAGATTAAAATTGGAATAAATATTTAGGAATAATTACATACATAGTGCAAAAAACATTGTTAATTACAAATCAAACATCTTGATAAATTTTTTTAATTATCAAATCGATATATTTATGCATGTCATCATTAAATGAAAAATATGAATTAAAATTTTATCAACTTTGATATTTGAACGAGAATTTAAAAAATGAAAATTAATAATAGGATGAGAAATTCTTTTAATATGATTAAGTTCAAATCAATAAAAGAAAAATAAAAGACCTACAACCAAGCCACGTTTTAGTAGCGGCACCTACCACCCACCTTTTCCATTCAGCACAAAATAAAAAAAACGGAAAGTCAAGCCATCCACCGGCTTTNTGATTAAGTTCAAATCAATAAAAGAAAAATAAAAGACCTACAACCAAGCCACGTTTTAGTAGCGGCACCTACTACCTTTTCCATTCAGCACAAAATAAAAAAAAAACGGAAAGTCAAGCCATCCACAAGCTTATAAAATGCAAATCAAATCATTAAACCTCTCCGATATTTTAAATAATTTAGAATGCCACAAATGCAGTGCATGGAATCATAATCCACTCTGGCAGCTTGTCCGCGGACAGGCATTATCTATTCAGCTAAAAATTTAAATATATGAATTAGAGCTACGCTTGCGGATTCGGATGTAACAACTAAAATGAAAAATGCATCTTGATTCGTCCTCAACAAATAGTCATTTTTCACGAATTTTGAAATAAAAAGTAAAATATTCAAATTCAAATTAAAAATTATTGGAAACTTCAATTTTGACAGACTTATAATTAAAATTGATCAGCTTGACGAGACTAACCCAAACTGAGTAGCTCGGCAAAACAAGTCAAACGTTGTCAATATCACTCAATTTTAACATGGTTAAGTCGCTTAAATGTTCATAAATTATCGTCCGATTGTAGGAATCTCTCTGGGTTGTTCGATAGAATTGTCCGGACTCCTTACTTATTTGCAGAGGATACGCGGAGTTTCAACGTTGTTTCTGCATCAATGATCAAGAGGGTGCTTTCCAATCTCATTATCGTCGACAACTATCGTTCACCGTCATCCACCTCTGCTCATTGCAAAGAAGCCCCTCGCCGAGTCACGATGTATGTAGCAGAGTAATGAAGTGTCGTGTGGAGTAATGACCAACATTGCAGAATCACAACGTACCTTATTGAGCAATGAATCATCTTAAACACAATACAATGACACATCTCGAAGAAAGTGTATCGAAGTCATGACAACTACTCCCAACTGCAAATGGTCTCAATCGTTGAGCAACAAATCATTTTGCATACATCCATTGTGCTTAGAGAAACTGTGTAACCCTTTAGCACTAATTAAACAAGGTCCTATGCATGTGCCCATCAACATATAGTGAATAGTTCTGACTTGGCTAGGCCTCCTGATTTTGTTTTTAGGGTTTTTCACATAAGACTTTCATCACAGTGTCTCAAGCCCCAAATGCAAAAGATGGAGGGTTACTTCAGGTAGTCGGCAATCATCGTAAATTTTTTTTTATCAAAAATCATGATATAATCCATTAAATCATTGTGTAAATACTAGAGCGTCCTCTAGAAGCGACACAATAACAATGAAAAGTGTGCAACTTCGGCTACACCAACGTCATAAAAGATATGTATACTAAAATGTTGCTTGTGTTCAAATAGAAGGATGATTGACCAAGTATTTTCCTTTTTTCATTGGATTGCATCAAGGATCGACTTTAAGCATTTCCTTTTGCTTTAGTTGTGGATGCTCTTACTGGACATTTATAAAAGGATGTACCTTGGTATATGCTTTTCGTTGATGATATCCTTCTCGTAAATAAGACTAGAGAAAGAGTACAAGAAAAAACTTGAATTACGGAGGCCTACATTGGAGTCTAAAGGCCTTCAATGTAGTAGATCTAAAACTGAATACATGGAACACAATTTTTGTTGTAATAGATATAGTGGCAGAGTTGTACCTATGGATGACCAAATCATTAAAAGGTGAAAATATTTTAGATATCTCGGGTCAATTTTTCAAAGTCGTGGTGATATAGATGAGGATGTTATTAGTAGAATTCAAATTGGTTGGTTGAAGTGGAGGATTGCATTGAGCCTATTGTGTGATAGAAAAGTACAGCTTAGACTCAAAGGAAAATTTTATAAGATGGCGGTGAGACTTGCAATGCTTTATGGCATAGAATGTTGGCCTTTAAAAGAGAAGCAAAAAAACTATGTTAAGTGTTGTTGAGAAGATAATGCTTAGGTGGATGAGTAGCTTGACACTTAGAGACAAAATATGAAATGAATGTATCAGTGAAAAGTGTTGATGTAGCTCCAGTGGCAGACAAGATTAGAGCGAGTCATCTTGTATGGTTTGGTCACATTAAAGGTCACCCATCTTATGATCAGGTTAGAATAATAGATGTTTTAGATTCGACATATGTTAAGAAAGGCAGAGGTAGACCTAAGAAGACTTGGGCATAAAAATATGACACTCAATAGGACACAATGGAGAAAAAGAATTCATGTAGCCAACCCCACATAGCGAGATAAAGGCTTGTTGTTGTTGTCGCATTTTCACATAAAATTATTTCTTGTTCCTACCTGTAACTTCAATTACATGTGTGTGAGATGGACTTCCGTGCAATATTAAGATGCTAAATAATTACTCAACCACCACAAATAATCTTACACATCTTAATTTAGTTTTGTTTGTGCGAAATACAATTCCATCACAGAAGGACTTACACAACTTATTGAATAACCAACAAATGCAATACACACAATAACAAAGTGATTTGCTCCAACACTCATCATTCCAGAGACAATCACAAAGCCAAGAATGTCAAGCTTTCACCTCTTCCCACCCTGGAAGACATTATCATGTCCACAAAGGCACCTCTGGTCCCTCTTGGGAGGATTAAGTGTGCATGATAGATGAGCCATAGAATGAGATGCTTCAGCTCTTACGTGAGGCTCATCAACTGATAGTCACAAAACCGGATGGGGCTTACTTACCACCATTTTAATAGATAATGAGAAATGACCCACTCAAGCATACTCATATCAGACCCCCTTCCCATAATGGAACCCTTCCTCTACTATATCAGGATGTTAATATCTTCAATACAGTGAGTTTCACTCATTTGTTCTGCATGGCTATGCAAACCGTTCACCCTATAATGCTTATAAGAAACTTGGTCCACTACTGATGACATCCATTTTTTATGTGATATAAACGGGACATTCTCGTTGAGTGCACGACACTGTAATTGGAGTTTACACCGTCACGACAATACCCTCAGTTGATCATGGCCAAGCCAACATTGCTTCCAGTACCTCAAAGTTGACATTTATTTCTGTGACACTAGGTTGTTCCCTACTGATATGGACATTCCCATGGCGTAGACCATTGACTAAAGTACTCCACACCATGTTCAGAACTTAAGTCAAAGGCCCAAATAGACAGATCTTGCTGGAAACTCTCTGCTCAATGATACGTAGATGGATTGACCTCTTGAATTCTTTTAAGACACATTTACAATTTGTATGGAGGTTCAATGATCATGAACTACTCACGTTCGATCTTCTGGGGGTCTCACAAAGCTTCTCCGGAAGCCCAATTTTTCTAGGAAATTTTGCTTGAAGTTTCCATCCACCAAAAATATCACTGAGTATAAAGCCCTTATCATCAGATTGAATCTCATCATTAAATGTAAACTAAAAAATTTGATCATCCACACTGTCTCCTATTTTGTCACATTTTAGTTAGAAGGGGACTTGACGCCCACAACTCATAGCTGATATAACATCTCAACTTGGTAAAGTTACATCTTGCTTGGATGAAATGTATCCTATCATCCATATATTTTAGGAGCAGAATATCCGACTTGATATCCTCTCCAAACTTACGACATTGGCTATCAAAGACCTATTTAAAAGAAGTTGCATTGAAGAGATACATTTTCCTTGCATACACGAACCTTGGGTGATAGACTCTATTGATGAGCAGAAAGAGTCTTCTTGGATGGATCCCATAATTTCCTTCCTTTAAGATGAAATGTTGTCCAATGATATTGTCGTGTCGTGTTTTCTCTAAATGTATGGCTACCGACTTCATCATCATTGGGAATGAACTATATAAGAAATCATTTATTGGTCCTTACCTTAAATGTTTTCCATTGTCCGAAGTTGGATACACTTAACTTGAGCTTCATTCTAAGATATGTGAGGAGCAGCTCAGAGGTAGAGCTATCGACATCAAGATAGTGAGGTAGGAGTTTTTCTTGCCTGCAAACAATTAGAATGCACTAGGCTTCATGCAATAATGTAAAAGCTATCAGTTGTACTCTAACCTCACGCATGCGCTGCCAGTAGAACTTACGTCCCTTTTGTGTCTTTGGTCTTTTGCCTAATGGAGTTAGGCACTATGAGACCATTTTTGAAAGCTATCAGATAACAAAAATTCATCTTCTTTGCTATCGAATACTTCATTAAGTAGTTGGAGAGACGCCTGTCAAGACCACTAAAGCTAATGACAAACAATTTTTCCTAAAGAACTTCGTCTACTGCTTCGAGGTCCCCACAAAGATTATTACTGATAATGAAACTCAATTCTCTATGAAGGACTTCACATCCTTATACAAGGATCTCCACATATAACTGGTGCACATTGTCGTAGCTCATCCTCAAATGAACAATCAAACAAAAGTGACAAATCCAACCATTTTGAAAGGGTTAAGGTCTCTCTTGGAGAATGCTGGGGGCAGTGGGTTGAAGAACTCTACAATGATCTTTAAGCTTACCACACCATCTTTAAAACTCCAATTAGGGAGACACCTTACAACTTGCGCTTCAACATGGAGGTCGCCATCCAGGTTGACATCATGTTATGAGCCCTCGAGTTCAAGGCTTCAACCCGGACGACAATGAGAAGAAACTTTGATAGCAATTAGACCTCCTCCTAGAAACATGCAATGTAGCCCACCTTAGGGCTACTTATTACAACTGATGGTGGCTCATCACTTCAATCTGAGAGTCAAATCTTGACCAATTTTTATAGGAGATCTGGCCTCAAACATTCTCTAAGTAGCTATCTTGGCCCACAACTCAACAAACTATCCCCTCTCTGAGATGGTCCTTACATTGTCACTACTTTGATCAAGCCTAAAACCTTCAAGCTTAAGGATTCAGAGGGAAATACCCTACCCCAAACTTGAAACATAAAGAATTTTTGTTGAGATTCTTTGGTCGAAGCTTCATCAACTTTAGAATAATATCAGTGCTTGCACTCAATCTAGAAGAACTTGAGCTTGACGAATTTGGAGTTCCAATCTCTCAAAGAAAGATTGAGCCCTGCTTTAGGCTCCATTCTTTTAGCCATATAAAATAAGTAAGTTTAGTTAAACATATAAGTGAAGTATGGAACAGAGAAATCTTACACATGTAAGGAAAAACTCATAAAGTTCATAACCTTATGGAATCAAGTGCACAAATGAGTCATCACACTCTTCAAAATATGAATTCTCGAAGAACAAGGAAAATGTTTCCTTACCTTTTGCTCTTCCTACTCTACTTGTGAAAAAACACCTTGCAGTAAATGTACGACAACGCTCGCTTCGAAGGTCCCGTAGGAGCTAGAGTTGGGAAGTTCTTCTAAGATTTCTTCAACAACATCGCAAAAGAACATTTGGATGAAAATAGAGAGCAATCTTGAATAGGGATTCCTTGCTCTCAAAGTCGTGGACATACTGCATCTCAAACTACATTTCCTTGAAGTCCCAAAACTCGAGCATCTTTTCTTTTTATCTTTAGTGATCTTAAGGGAGATGGGCAGGTGCAGGTTTTCTCCCATTTCTTGCAAAACTTCCAGTCATTTTGTGTGAAGAAAAATCTTAGAGACCAGTATCTTACAAGATCTATTATGTGAAGATCTAGTAATTTGCTCCTGAAAATTACTCGACTTTATGTATTGCTAAAGAATTAAACCAATCGGGCTAAAAATCGCCCACATCAACTTCAGCTCCTGCTTCCTAAAAAGGGTGCCAGCACAGTAACAATTATCACTATCTGAGAAGAAATGTGTGAAATACTAACCCCAACTACTTTAAACTATAATTGAGCTAACTTAGAATCATTTTGAAATGATCGATTTCAATCCATTTTCAATCATGAGAGTACATGTTTGATTCAAACAAAGTTCAAATATTAATCAAAATATTATTTTAATTCAAATTTCATTGAACATAATGTGGTTCCACTCTGAGGATATATTGCATATTACACGACCTTTTTTTTTTCAATGTTTATAAACGTGAGCATATAGAACCAAATTCTTACAAATCTGTTTGCACAGCATTTCTCCTACCTACCTTCTCATAATTGGACAAAAAACTCATGAATTGTGCGGTGCTNATGCAGTGCATGGAATCATAATCCACTCTGGCAGCTTGTCCGCGGACAGGCATTATCTATTCAGCTAAAAATATAAATATATGAATTAGAGCTAACGCTTGCGGATTCGGATGTAACAACAAAATAGAAAATGCATCTTGATTCGTCATCAACAAATAGTCATTTTTCACGAATTTTGAAATAAAATGCAAAATATTGAAATTCAAAATTATTGGAAACTTCAATTTTGACAGACTTATAGTCAAACTGATTAGCTTCACGAGACTAACCCAAACTGAGCAGCTCGGCAAAACGAGTCAAACGTTGTCAAGATCACTCAATTTTAATACGGTTAAGTCGCTTAAATGTTCATAAATTATCGTCCGATCGTAGGAATCTCTCTGGATTGTTCAATAGAATTGTCCGGACTCCTTCTTTGCAGAGGATGCGCAAAGTTTCAACGTTGTTTCTACATCAATGATCAAGAGGGTGCTTTCCAATCTCATTGTCGTCGACAACTATCGATCACCGTCAGCCACCTCTGCTCATTGCAAAGAAGCCCGTCACCGAGTCACGATGTATGTAGCCGAGTAATGAAGTGTCGTGTGGAGTAATGACCAACATTGCAGAATCACGACGTACCTTATTGAGCAATGAATCATCTTGAACATAATACAATGACACATCTCGAAGAAAGTGTATCGAAGTCATGACAACTACTTCCAACTGCAAACGGTCTCAATCGTTGAGCAACAAATCATTTTGCATACATCCATTGTGCTTAGAGAAACTGTGTAACCCTTTAGCACTAATTAAACAAGGTCCTATGCATGTGCTCATCAACTTATAGTGAATAGTTCTGACTTGGCAAGGCCCCCCGATTTTTTTTTTAGGGTTTTCCACATAAAACTGTCATCACAGTGTCTCAAGCCCCAAATGCAAAAGATGGAGGGTTACTTTAGGTAGTCGGCAATCATCGTAAAATTTTTATCAAAAAATCATGATATAATCCATTAAATCATTGTGTAAATACTAGAGCGTCCTCTAGAAGCGACACAATAACAATGAAAAGTGTGCAACTTCGGCTACACCAACGTCATAAAAGATATGTATACTAAAATGTTGCTTGTGTTCAAATAGAATGAGGATTGACAAAGTATTTTCCTTTTTTCATTAGATTGCATCAAGGATCAACTTTAAGCATTTCCTTTTGCTTTAGTTGTGGATGCTCTTACTGGACATTTATAAAAGGATGTACCTTGGTATGTGTTTTTCGTTGATGATATCCTTCTCATAGATAAGACTAGAGAAAGAGTACATAAAAAAACTTGAATTACGGAGGCCTACATTGGAGTCTAAAGGCCTTCAATGTAGTAGATCTAAAACTGAATACATGGAACACAATTTTTGTTGTAATAGATATAGTGGCAGAGTTGTACCTATGGATGACCAAATCATTAAAAGGTGAAAATATTTTAGATATCTCGGGTCAATTTTTCAAAGTCGTGGTGATATAGATGAGGATGTTATTAGTAGAATTCAAATTGGTTGGTTGAAGTGGAGGATTGCATTGAGCCTATTGTGTGATAGAAAAGTACAGCTTAGACTCAAAGGAAAATTTTATAAGATGGCGGTGAGACTTGCAATGCTTTATGGCATAGAATGTTGGCCTTTAAAAGAGAAGCAAAAAAACTATGTTAAGTGTTGTTGAGAAGATAATGCTTAGGTGGATGAGTAGCTTGACACTTAGAGACAAAATATGAAATGAATGTATCAGTGAAAAGTGTTGATGTAGCTCCAGTGGCAGACAAGATTAGAGCGAGTCATCTTGTATGGTTTGGTCACATCAAAGGTCACCCATCTTATGATCAGGTTAGAATAATAAATGTTTTAGATTCGACATATGTTAAGAAAGACAGAGGTAGACCTAAGAAGACTTGGCCATATTGTATACAAAATAATCATAATTTATTAGAATTAAATAAAAATATGACACTCAATAGAACACAATGGAGAAAAAGAATTCATGTAGCCAACCCCACATAGCGAGATAAAGGCTTGTTGTTGTTGTTGTCGCATTTTCACATAAAAATTTTTGGTGTTCCTACCTGTAACTTCAATTACATGTGTGTGAGATGGACTTTCGTGCAATACTAAGATGCTAAATAATTACTCAACCACCAGAAATAATCTTACACATCTTAATTTAGTTTTGTTTGTGTGAAATACAATTCCACCACCGAAGGACTTACACAACTTATTGAATAACCAACAAATGCAATACACATAATAACAAAGTAATTTGCTCCAACACTCATCATTCCAGGGACAGTCACAAAGCCAAGAATGTCAAGCTTTCACCTCTTCCCACCCTGGAAGACATTATCATGTCGACAAAGGCACCTCTGATCCCTCTTGGGAGGATTAAGTGTGCATGATAGATGAGCCATAGGATGAGATTCTTCAGCTCTTACGTGAGGCTCATCAACTGATAGTCACAAAACCGGATGGGGCTTACTTACCACCATTTTAATAGATAATGATAAATGACCCACTCAAGCATACTCATATCGGACCCCCTTCCCATAATGGAACCTTTCCTCTACTATATCAGAATGTTAATATCTTCAATACAGTGAGTTTCACTCATTTGTTCTGCATGGCTATGCAAACCGTTCACCCTATAATGCTTATAAGAAACTTGTCCCACTACTGATGACATCCATTTTTTATGTAATATAAACGGGACATTCTCGCTGAGTGCACAACACTGTAATTGGAGTTTACACCGTCATGACAATACCCTCAGTTGATCATGGCCAAGCCAACATTGCTCCAGTACCTCTAAGTTGACATTTATTTTTGTGACACTAGGTTGTACCCTACTGATATGGACATTCCCATGGCATAGACCATTGACTAAAGTACTCCACACTATGTTCATAACTTAAGTCAAAGGCCCGGATAGACAGATCTTGCTGGAAACTCTCTGCTCAATGATACGTAGACGGTTTGGCCTCTTAAACTCTTTTAAGACACATTTACAATTTGTATGGAGGTTCAATGATCATGAACTACTCACGTTCGATCTTCTGGGGGTCTCACAAAGCTTCTCCAGAAGCCCAATTTTTCTAGGAATTTTGCTTGAAGTTTCCATCCACCAAAAATATCACTGAGTATAAAGCCCTTATCACCAGATTGAATCTCATCATTAAATGCGAACTAAAAAACTTGATCATCCACACTGTCTCCTATTTTGTCACATTTCAGTTATAAGGGGACTTGACGCCCACAACTCATAGCTGATATAACATCTCAACTTGGTAAAGTTACATCTTGCTTGGATGAAATGTATCCTATCATCCATATATTTTAGGACCAAAATATCCGACCTGATATCCTCTCCAAACTTACGACCTTCGCTATCAAAGACCTATTTAAAAGAAGTTGTATTGAGGAGATACATTTTCCTTGCATACACGAACCTTGGGTGATACACTCTATTGATGAGCAGAAAGAGTTTTCTTGGATAGATCCCATAATTTCAAATGTTGTCTGATGATACTGTCGTGTCGTGTTTTCTCTAAATGTATGGCTACCGACTTTATCATCATTGGGAATGAACTATATAAGAAATCATTTATTGGTCCTTACTTTAAATGTCTTCCATTGTCCGAAGTTGGATACACTTAATGTGAGCTTCATTCTAAGATATGTGAGGAGCAGCTTAGAGGCAGAGCTATCAACATCAAGATAGTGAGGTAGGAGTTTTTCTGGCCTGCAAACAAATAGAATGGTAAAAGCTATCAGTTGTACTCTAACCTCACACATGCACTGCCAGTAGAACTTACGTCCCTTTTGTGTCTTTGGTCTTTTGCCTAATGGAGTTAGGCACTATGAGACCATTTTTGAAAGCTATCAAATAACAAAAATTCATCTTCTTTGCTATCGAATACTTCATTAAGTGGTTGGAAATTGAGGCGCCTGTCAAGATCACTAAAGCTAATGACAAACAATTTCTCCTAAAGAACTTCGTCTACTGCTTCGAGGTCCCCAAAAAGATTATTATTGATAATGAAACTCAATTTTCTAGGAAGGACTTCACATCGTTATACAAGGATCTTCACATATAACTGGTGCACATTGTCGTAGCTCATCCTCAAATGAACAATCAAACAAAAGTGACAAATCCAACCATTTTGAAAGGGTTAAGGTCTCTCTTGAAGAATGCTTGGGGCAGTGGGTTGAAGAACTCTATAATGTCTTTTAAACTTACCACACCATCTTGCAAACTCCAATTAGGGAGACACCTTACAACTTGCGCTTCAACATGGAGGCCATCATCCAGGTTGACATCAGGTTCCGAGCTCTCAAGTTCAAGGCTTCAACCCGGACGACAATGAGAAGAAACTTTGATAGCAATTAGACCTCCTCCTAGAAACATGCAATGTAGCCCACCTTAGGGCTACTTATTACAACTGATGGTGGCTCATCACTTCAATCTGAGAGTCAAATCTTAACCAATTTTTATAGGAGATCTGGCCTCGAACATTCTCTAAGCAGCTATCTTCGCCCACAACTCAACAAAATATCCTCTCTCTGAGATGGTCCTTACATTGTCACTACTTTGATCAAGCATAAAACCTTCAAGCTTGAGGATTCAGAGGGAAATACCCTACCCCAAACTTGAAACATAAAGAATTTTTGTATGTCATTTTGCATGTCGTCAGCTGAGATTCTATGGTCGAAGCTTCATCAACTTTAGAATAATATCAGTGCTTGCACTCAATCTAGAAGAACTTGAGCTTGACGAATTTGGAGTTCCAATCTCTCAAAGAAAGATTGAGCCCTGCTTTAGGCTCCATTCTTTTAGCCATATAAAATAAGTAAGTTTAGTTAAACATATAAGTGAAGTATGGAACAAAGAAATCTTACACATGTAAGGAAAAACTCATAAAGTTCATAACCTTATGGAATCTAGTGCACAAATGAGTCATCACACTCTTCAAAATATGAATTCTCGAAGAACTAGGAAAATGTTTCTTTACCTTTTACTCTTCCTACTCTACTTGTGAAAAAAACACCTTGCAGTAAATGTACGACAACGCTCGCTTCGAAGGTCCCGTAGGAGCTAGAGTTGGGAAGTTCTTCTAAGATTTCTTCAACAACATCGCAAAAGAACGTTTGGATGAAAATAGAGAGCAATCTTGAATAGGGATTCCTTGCTCTCGAAGTCGTGGACATACTGTATCTCAAACTACATTTCCTTGAAGTCACAAAACTCGAGCATCTCTTCTTTTCATCTTTAGTGATCTTAAGGGAGATAGGCAGGTGCAGGTTTTCTCCCATTTCTTGCAAAACTTCCAGTCATTTTGTGTGAAGAAAAATCTTAGAGACCAATATCTTACGAGATCTATTATGTGAAGATCTAGTAATTTGCTCCTGAAAATTACTCGACCTTATGTATTGCTAAAGAATTAAACCAATCGGGCTAAAAATCTCCCACATCAACTTCAGCTCCCGCTTCCTAAAAAGGGTGCCAACACAGTAACAATTATCACTATCTGAGAAGAAATGTGTGAAATGCTAACCCCAACTATTTTAAACTATAATTGAGCTAACTCAGAATCATTTTTAAATGATCGATGAACTATGCTCATATCCTACNCGTAGGATCCCACATTGTCCGTGAGCTCATATAATTCGGGAGAGATCCTTTATTTTCGAGGAAGGTGTGAAAGAAGGTGATAGATGTGTCACTAGAGCTAGAGTTCTTGATTACTCTCCTTAATCTTTAGGGCCCGAGAGAATGATATAGAGGAGTTTTTTGGTTTTAGAGAGAGGAATAGGGAGAGCCAGAGGGAGCCCTTCCATCCCCTTTTTCTCCTCTACATAAGAAAAAAAGAGAATTATAAAATTATATTTTGTACAGTATTGCGACTGTCCATGGTGTTTCTATGAAATGATTGTGAAATGGATGTCATGCGACACTTTAAATAAGTATGGGCACATGTTCTTGTATGTGATGATGATCTTCTTTGATATCTGGTTCATCCCGGGTTAGATCGACCACTTTGGCTGGTGGGCTCAGTTTGACCATTTCGGCGGGTGGGCTAGTTTGAGAGAATGACTCGATTTTCTGATCAGGCCTTCAAAGCCTTGTAAAACTTGTTGACCTTTATGTTGTATGCCTAAAAAAAGTCTTTTTTAGCTATATGATCATATTTGGGTATACATTTAGTTACTTGATTCTCTTGGCTCTTCAATTAGAGATTGCGAGAAGAATGAGAGATTGAAGATTTCTCGATTTTGTATGAGTGCAAAAGTTTTCTATAATTATTATGTTTAACAATTCATTTTGAGGATTTTTGAGGCGAGAACGCAAACTGATTCAGAAATGGACTTTCCTTGACCTTGGGGTACTTCAGATACAACTGCTAGGAGTTATACCGTCTTCACTCATCCTCCGATTAGGACTGGCCTTTGCCTTGGGGCACTTTTTGCTACACCTACAGGAAGCAATCTCTTGAGTTTTTGGGTGAGTGTGAATCAGTTTATCCTTTGGGGCCCTGGCTCTCCTACAGGCAGTAGTCATTTTGAATTTTGGTTATGTTTGTTGAGACCTGATTGACTTACAACCTCGAACATGGGAGGTTATTTAGGCCAAGCTATTTTACGATGAAAGTTGTTTTTTTCCAATAAAATGAGATATGAGTTAGAAAATTGAAATGACAAAAGTTGGACATTGAGACTTCCCTGTTCTTGATGGTACTTGAGAGATATTTGTGACTTCCATTCTTTAGAGAATAAGTGTCATATCATGTTATAACGGGCCTTCAAACAAGTATCTTGACAGCCGTTGACTTGCCATTTATGCTATTAGAAGAAGAAAAAGTAAAACGAGTTATTGAAAGTAGCTTTAATTGTGGTGGTTATTGAATCCTTTTAAATGTTCACTATTCCTTCTAGTTTTTATAATACAATTGTGAGTTGTGTAGTCATAAGCTTACGTTTTTTAAAATGGTTATTCTGAATTTTCTTTATCTTCATCATCTCATGGTGAGTAAGGCGTCTATTCGTGAGACGAGGATTTCAAATGAACGCCTTTTGGATATTGTATCTCGTAAAAGACAGATGATCAATCAATATGTGGAGGAAGATTTGCGAAAGAGGAGTAAGTCTTCTAAGGAGCAGAGTGTCGCAAAGGAATGAACTTCTCATGCCCTTCTTGTAGGGACCATGGATGCTCTAGATCAAGTTGTGGATGAGATAAAGGAGGATGACATTGCCTCCTTTTGAGATTTTTCTGTTGGGCGGATTTCTCTTGATCTGAATGATCTAGCGGAAGGTCAGTCCTCTGATTTATTTAGAGAATAGAGTGAGTCTAGTCTTATGACACTTCATGACTTTAGCTCTGGTGATAAGTGTGTTGTTTTTCTTAATTTAAAATTTTTGGAATGAGGAGTTCGTGTATGGATTCTTATTTTTTGTTGAAGTGTAGATCTATTGCTAGGGGTCTTTCTGCAACTGAAGGTGACTCTTAAGGAGAGTGTCGGCGGAGTCTAAACCAAGGTGATGTTGGTTTGCTTCTCGAAGGTTATGAAGCGCTATTTTATCATATTAAGAATTATTTCCTCACCGAATATGATCTCTTACTGCTTGTTAAGGCGCCATGTGAGAGGAAAATGGATGGCCCAGATATGCGTGCTGCTGATGCCAAGATTATATTGGAGCCGGTCACGATGCCTATCAGCTAAGCATTTGAGGGAGATACCGTTCTGGTCCCCGAAGTTATGTTTGTTCCAGTTGAAAAAATCCATATTATCGTAGGGTTTGCGGCGAGTACTCTGCGTGAACTAAAGGCAGTCTACCCTATGGGTCAGGATGACCCGAGGGAGCGTATGGCTGTGATGGAGGAAAACTTCTTGGATGTCAGAGAGCACATCTCGATGTTGAGGCTAGGAATGCAGTGGTTGATTTGAAATATCGTNGGGATCGCGGCAATCTAGCCTAATGGATAAGCTGGGATCCTCCGCCTCTGTTATCCGCGATTCCTCTATCTCANTTAGAGAAAGATGAGTTTCCGAGGGGATGATAGCAGTGGGGAGGATGGTAGGTCAGACCTTCGAAAGCCGTTTCTGCACACGGGGAGCTGGTACAAGATGGGGATGGGATCGCGGCAATCTAGCCTAATGGATAAGCTGGGATCANTTAGAGAAAGATGAGTTTCCGAGGGGATGATAGCAGTGGGGAGGAGGGTAGGTCAGACCTTCGAAAACCGTTCCTGCACACGGGCAGCTGGTACAAGATGGGGATGGGATCGCGGCAATCTAGCCTAATGGATAAGCTGGGATCCTCCGCCTCTGTTATCCGCGATTCCTCTATCTCCGTCGTTCTCTGTACTCTCATCGTTGCTCTCGGCCCCATCCAGTTCGGTTTCACCTGCGGCTACTCCTCCCCCACTCAGGAAGGCATCGTCGGCGATCTCAAACTTTCCCTCTCAGAGGTTCACCCTCGTCGCTATCTTTTAGTTAAAACAAACCGCTTGCTTGTGTATTGATTTGGGTTATATTGGTTTCAGTTCTCTATCTTCGGTTCCTTATCGAACGTCGGCGCCATGCTTGGGGCTATTGCCAGTGGCCAGATGGCCGAGTACATTGGGCGGAAAGGGGTACTTTTTTAATCCATCTAACATAAGTCTGGTTCCATTTTTCGGCCTTCGATAAAAAAATATANTACATTGGGCGGAAAGGGGTACGTTTTTAATCCGTCTAACATAAGTCTGGTTCCATTTTTCGGCCTTCGATACAAAAACATAAACAATTGAAGGCTCTTATGCGCAGTCTCTTATGATCGCTTCGATACCAAACATCATCGGTTGGCTGGCTATCTCATTTGCAAAGGTGGGTTTTTTAATGCTAATAAGTGCGGTTCTGTTGCTNTACATTGGGCGGAAAGGGGTACGTTTTTAATCCGTCTAACATAAGTCTGGTTCCATTTTTCGGCCTTCGATAAAAAAATATAACAATTGAAGGCTCTTATGCGCAGTCTCTTATGATCGCTTCGATACCAAACATCATTGGTTGGCTGGCTATCTCATTTGCAAAGGTGGGTTTTTTTAATGCTAATAAGCGCAGTTCTGTTGCACTAACACTCCATTGATGGCTGCTTCTCTGAGAATTGGTTGTAGGACTCGTCGTTCTTGTACATGGGCCGGTTGCTGGAGGGGTTCGGGGTTGGCGTGATCTCTTATACGGTATGCAGAGTTTTAATGTTACAGTTGATCATTGTTTGGGTGTGTGAGTTTTGTGAGTTGCTCTTTGTATTAATTTCCGGCGGTGTTGTTTAGGTGCCAGTTTATATAGCGGAGATTTCTCCTCAGAACATGAGAGGAGGGCTTGGTGCTGTTAATCAGGTTGGTTACTAATAGCCGCTTTACAATTTGTGGAGGATGATTCAGGATACGTTCTGATAATGAGCTTTACTTATGCAGCTTTCTGTAACCATAGGCATTATGCTGGCTTACCTCCTGGGAATGTTTGTCAATTGGAGAGTGCTTGCAGTGATGGGTAAAAATGAAAAGAATGGATGAATTTTAGTGTTTCCAACCATTGATGCTGTGTTTTTCTTCTCATTTAGATTCAAATACCCATTTATTAGCAAATTGGAGATTAGTTGCATCAATTTTATTCTTAAATTTATGGAATTTAGTGAAGGACTGTCACTGAATTAATATAATTGTGTTAACCATGCCTCTTTATTCTTCTTTTATTTAGTTGGTTGAATAGCTTGAGCAAAATTTGTGACTGTCGATATAAATGAAAAAGTTTGAGCGTAAGGACGCTTGTCTATTTATATTTAGGTACTTTCTAATTTGTTTTTTAAGAAGTAGTTTAACATGAGTTTGATAAAATGTTGATATTGCTTGTTTGATAGTTATTGTGACCTTTTTCATCTGTTGTATTATATTTAACCCATATTCAATATCATTCCAAAAGATCAGTAGCTAACACCTTTCCAAATGGTTCTGTTATGTAGTAAAACCTATTGTTTCAAGTTTTTTTACTACTAAACATAAACTAACAAATAAATATTTCAGACTTGCCAAAAATTCTCTCCTTTGAATTAGAAGTAACACTTATGCGAACAAGTTGGTGTGTCAAAGATACAATTATAAATCTCTCTCTCTCTCTCTCTCTCTCTCTCTCTCTCTCTCTCCTCTATGAATTAGAACAGAAAGACACACGCATATACATACATACATCATAAATCCTTTTAGGACGTAGGATCCCACATTGTCTGTGAGCTCATATAATTTGGGAGAGATCCTTTATTTTCGAGGAAGGTGTGAAGGTGATAGATGTGTCACTAGAGCTCGAGTTCTTGATTACTATCCTAAATCTTTAGGGCCCGAGAGAATGATATAGAGGAGTTTTTTGGTTTTAGAGAGAGGAATAGGGAGAGCCAGAGGGAGCCCTTCCATCCCCTTTTTCTCCTCTACATAAGGAAAAAAAAAAAAATAAAAGAATTAGATTTTGTACAGTACTGCGACTGTCCATGGTGTTTCTATGAAATGATTGTGAAATGGATGTCATGTGACACTTTAAATAAGTATGGACACATGTTCTTGTATGTGATGATGATCTTCTTTGATATCTGGTTCATCCCAGGTTAGATCGACCACTTTGGCTGGTGGGCTCAGTTTGACCATTTCGGCGGGTGGGCTTAGTTTGAGAAAATGACTCGATTTTTTGATCAGGCCTTCAAAGCCTCGTAAAACCTGTTGACCTTTATGTTGTATGCCTAAAAAAAGTCTTTTTTAGCTATATGATCATATTTGGGTATACATTTAGTTACTTGATTCTCTTGGCTCTTCAATTAGAGATTACGAGAAGAATGAGAGTGAAGATTTCTCGATTTTGTATGAGTGCAAAAGTTTTCCATAATTGTTATGTTTAACAATTCATTTTGAGGATTTTTGAGGCGAGAACACAAAATGATTCAGAAATGGACTTTCCTTGACCTTGGGGTGCTTCAGATACAACTGCTAGGAGTTATACCATCTTCACTCATCCTCCGACCAGGACTGGCCTTTGCCTTGGGGCGCTTTGTGCTACACCTACAGGAAGCAATCTCTTGAGTTTTCGGGTGAGTGTGAATTAGTTTGTCCTTGGGGGCCCTGGCTCTCCTACAGGAAGTAGTCATTTTGAATTTTGGTTATGTTTGTTGAGACCTGATTGACTTACAACCTCGAACATGAGAGGTTATTTAGGACGAGCTATTTTACGATGAAAGTTGTTTTTTTCTAGTAAAATGAGATATGAGTTAGAAAATTGAAATGACCAAAGTTGGACATTGAGACTTTCCTGTTCTTGATGGTACTTGAGAGATATTTGTGACTTCCATTTTTTAGAGAATAAGTGTCGTATCATGTTATAACGAACCTTCAAACAAGTATCTTGACAGTCGTTGACTTGTCATTTATGATATTAGAAGAAGAAAAAGTAAAACGAGTTATTGAAAGTAGCTTTAAGTGCGGTGGTTATTGAATCCTTTTAAATGTTCACTCTCCCTTCTAGTTTTTATAATACAATTGTGAGTTGTGTGGGAGTCATAAGCTTACGTTTTTGAAAATGGTTATTCTGAATTTTCTTTATCTTCATCATCTCACGGTGAGTAAGGCGTGTATTGGTGAGACGAGGATTTCGAATGAACGCCTTTTGGATATTGTATTTCGTAAAAGACAGATGATCAATCAATATGTGGAGGAAGATTTGTGAAAGAGGAGTAAGTCTTCTAAGGAGCAGAGTGTCGCAGAGGAATGAACTTCTCATGCCCTTCTTGTAGGGACCGTGGATGCTCTAGATAAAGTCGTGGATGAGATAAAGGAGGATGACATTGCCTCCTTCTGAGATTTTTCTGTTGGGCGGATTCCTCTTGATTTGAATGATCTGGCGGAAGGTCAGTCCTCTGATTTATTCAGAGAATAGAGTGAGTCTAGTCTTATGACACTTCATGACTTTAGCTCTGGTGATAAGTGTGTTGTTTTTCTTAATTTAAAATTTTTGGAATGAGGAGTTCGTGTATGGATTCTTATTTTTTGTTGAAGTGTAGATCTATTGCTAGTCATCAAGCTATTCTAACAACTATCTTTGGGATCTTTCTGCAACTGAAGGTGACTCTTAAGGAGGGTTCCAGCGGAGTCTGAACCAAGGTGATTTTGGTTCGCTTCTCGAAGGTTATGAAGCGCTATTTTATCAGATTAAGAATTCTTTCCTCACCGAATATGATCTCTTACTGCTTGTTAAGGCGCCATGTGAGAGGAAAATGGATGGCCCAGATATGCGTGCTGCTGATGCCAAGATTATATTGGAGCCGGTCACGATGCCTATCAGCTAAGCATTTGAGGGAGATACCGTTCTGGTCCCCGAAGTAATGTTTGCTCCAGCTGAAAAAGTCCAGACTATCGTAGGGTTTGCGGCGAGTACTCTGCGTGAACTAGAGGCAGTCCACCCTATGGGTCAGGATGACCCGAGGGAGCGTATGGCTGTGATGGAGGAAAACTTCTTGGATGTCAGAGAGCACATCTCGATCTTGAGGCTAAGAAGGCGGTGGTTGATTTGAAATATTGCTAACAGATTGCTGAGCTAGAGGCGAAGTTGAAGGGAAGTTTCGATGATACTCGGTGGAAGTTAGAGGGGATGGAGATGGAATTAGCTTACCTCGACATCATTTTGAATCAAGTAATTCTGATAATTTCTTATTTAGTGGTCGATTAGATCTTTGACGTCTGCTTTAATCAGGGTCATAACTTTGGATGATGTTAAAGATAATGATTTATTTCTTTTTTATTTTTAATAATGTAATGTTGTGATGTGTCGACTTTTTGTTTCATTTGTCGACTGACAATTGATTTCTAGCCTACAACCTTTGATGTTGTTTTAAAATAGAAATGTGAGCAAATTTCTTGACAGTTAATCATCTGGTTACCTATTTCGTTACGTTTCTTATGAATGACAATATAGAACTTGAAATCCGTGTTTCTCAATCTCCCAGTTGTAAGTGTCGAGGCGAAATGAACAGACACTTTGATCATTAGAGAGGTGGGAGGAGGTATTGTTACCATTTTTTCTCTCGATAGTTCTCCTTTGAGCACTATCCCTTTGTCTTTCCATGACTGTTTCTTCTCTGACAATGGTGCCTGGTTTGAAAAATGGTATATCCTTCTTGTCGGCTAGTTTCTCGAAGGGATCACCAATGGATAGCAAGATGCTGGCTGAAGCACAGTCGAAGCATGTTTTCGACAATGCGGTGACTTCAGGTTAGCGTGGAAGGATGAAACTCCTAAAACTATTCATAAGCATGAGATGTGTGTTTATCTTGACTAGTTTCAGCTAGGTCTGACGTTTCCTTTGTGTGGAGAGATAGCCGATATCCTCAATTTCCTGAAGCATGTGCTTGCTCAAATTTCTGATTGTGGAATTTGTAGTTCCTTGATTCCGATAATGATTGATTAGCTAGTTATGGATCCTCTTTCCTTTTTGTTAAAGTCAAGACAAGGGGAAGAGAGACTCAGCGGTTCTTTATCTGATCGTATTAGGTCGCCAATGATTCTCCCTCTGGCCCTTGACGCTGCGGGTCCTTCGATGCTGGGTGTTAGCGTTGCAGAAGAAGAGGACTTTGTATTGTGTCGTCACTGCGAGGAGGCTTGCGTTGCTCACCTAGAATACTGTTGATAGAAGGGTGCACAGAGGATCCTCCATCAGATGACCAAGTCCATTCTGGAAGGAAATGGGAAGGTTATTTCAGGAAAAAGAGATTTCGTCGAAATACGCTCGAAGGGGCAGAGGACTAGTGAGGAAAAGAAGAGAGTACAAATAACTCAGTCTAAAGAACCTTTTGCAGAGGTTCTCTAGGACACCACATCCATGGGAGGTTGAATTTACTCATGAATCGAGGCGAGAGTAGGGCGGTAGTCAACTTGACCTAAGATTGGTTGCTGATGTAGGATATTCTCCCAAAGCTTTTCACATTGGCCTGGTGATTGGTTCTAGTAATTTGAAGAAAATGGCGCAGACCGTCAAGGCGGAGGACTATCATATCCCTTTGATGCAGAGCATTGCGATGTAGTTGCAATGCACATACACGGTCGGCCTATCGCGTCGCTCTTTACTGAGAGATAAGAGAAAGTTTGAGTTAACTTTTGTGGAGTTGAAGGAGAAAATTTTGCTTCAAGATATCTTGCTTGCTGAGCTACGAGCAGAGCCGACAACCCCCAGGGATGAAAAGGCTGGTCTTGAGGCTAAAATTGTTGAAGATGCGAACTAGATAATAGCTCTCGAGAGGTAGGTAAAGGAGTTTTCTGCCGATAATTTAAGTTTACAGAAAGAAGTGACTATAGATGAGCTTTTAATGAGGCTGCAACTCAGATTTAATATAAATAAAAAAGGCAAAAGAAGATTTTCTCAAAAGAGATGCTGAATTGGAGGAGCAGATGAAGAAAACCAAAGAGAGTCATGAAGTGGCATAGAGGCTTCAGAGTGAAGTTGCTAGTCTGAAGAATCAACTAGAGTGCAGGGAAAACTAACGATGAGCTCCTTGCCAATCTTACTCGGACTCCACAGCACGAAGATCTCATGATAGAATATTATAAACATACATTGGAAACTTTTTTGGGAGTTTTGGTGTGCGGAGGGGTTCTTCCTCCGGAGTAGGGTGACAAGAATCGTGTTTTCGATCTCGCCATGAAGCTTAGAAACAAAGACAACAACAAAAATTAAGATGGTATCAAAGATGAGGCTTCTGATAATATTTTATTATCGCTGTTGTATTTTAGAAAACACACGTGTTCATTGCATTTTTTACTTGTTTTTATTTTTTGTTTTAAAAAATAAATTAGCTTGTTTTTAAAACCCTAAAAAACATCTAAAAGTTGTTCTGAGTTTTTTAAAAACAACAAAATATATTATATCATACCAAACATATTCTGTATGAACTCAAAACATAAAATAGTAATAATAATAATAATAATAATAATAATAATAATAAATCAAATGCGACTTTGGAGCAACTCTGAATAAGAGGTGTTTATGAAGCTTGTTTAAAGAGTTAAAACATTTCATTAACTTGAGGCAATTCAGATAATCTCTTCACTTGACAATTTGCAGGAAGCCTTCCATGCATAATGCTCATACCCGGTCTGTTTTTTATTCCGGAGTCTCCAAGATGGCTGGTATAACAGCACAAGCATTTTCATTAGGAATTAAAGTAACAAAATTCATTTTTTTCACTACTGTTTGGAACTATCTCATCATGTTTATACAGGCTAAAATGGGAATGATGGAAGATTTTGAATCATCCCTTCAAGTCTTAAGGGGTTTTGATGCTGATATCACTATAGAAGTTAATGACATCAAGGCAGGGATATTATTTGCTTTCATAAAGCTATAGAATAAAGGCTATGAAATGCTAAGTGCTAGAGGCGTTTGTTAGACTCTGGCTATAACTGAATTATCTAAAGCACTCTCTGAATGAGATATGGCATGAGGCCATTAGTGTTGAGACACTTATCCTTGCTTTTTGCAGAGGGCTGTGGCATCATCATCAAATAGAAGAACTGCTATACGGTTCCAAGAACTTAAGCAAAGAAAATATTGGATTCCCCTTATGGTAAATCTGCTTATTCTTTGTGATTTTCTATGAAGTAGCTGTGTTTCTTTTTCTAAATGGACCATTGTTTTTCTTTTGTTTTGCAGATAGGAATTGGTCTTTTAGTGTTGCAGCAAGCAAGTGGAATTAATGGCATACTGTTTTATGCTAGCAGCATCTTCAAATCCGCTGGCAAGTCCTCCAAATTGATCTTCCTTACCATTCACATTTATGTTTGAGCAATACTTCTTAAGCGAACTTTTCTAAAGCCCAACCACCTCTAAACAGTTAATTGTTTTCTTATCNGGCATACTGTTTTATGCTAGCAGCATCTTCAAATCCGCTGGCAAGTCCTCCAAATTGATCTTCCTTACCATTTACATTTATGTTTGAGCAATGCTTCTTAAGCGAACTTTTCTAAAGCCCAACCACCTCCAAACAGTTAATTGTTTTCTTATTAACATATATTATATTTCAATAAAAAAGAAATATTAATAACGTGCTACATGATCATTGGGGTTATTGAATGTCAATCAAACTTGGCTTGAGAAACATTTTTCTTCCAAATTTTAATGATATGGATTTTGAAGATTCAATTGGGTGAGATGTTCGTTGGCACATTCATTTCAAATTTTTTTGTCTCATATTANGTTATTGAATGTCAATCAAACTTGGCTTGAGAAACATTTTTCTTCCAAATTTTAATGATATGGATTTTGAAGTTTCAATTGGGTGAGATTTTCGTTGGCACATTCATTTCAAATTTTTTCGTCTCATATTGCCTTTGAAACATAGTTCAAGCAATAATTGCTCAAAATATCATTAGGTGTTAGAAGGATATAATTTTGGTCTGATCAAAACCAAGGTTTGACATCAAATGAAGCATGCATAGATTGGCGCAAAATTGGCTTGTGAATCAAATATATCTAATTTTGAGGCGGCTTGGCTTGAATCAGTAGAATTTCTAGTTGGTTCAAAATCAATTATTATTTTTTTAATTTAAAATCTTCTATAACATTAATCCTTCAAGTTGATCTTGAGCCAGTTTAATCAGATCTAGGTCAGATTTGAAATTAGCCTGAAATTTAACAAAGCCAAAAAGTGGGCGGGCTCCTGGCTCGCCTCTTGTAGGTTTCTATTTGCACTAGGGCTGGGAGACTAGGTCTTTTGACTTTGATATTCAAGTGGCCTAGATTCATGATTTGTAATCTTAGATTTGTAGGAAAATTTGACGTGGGATTAACAGTCTTACCTTTTTATGATGTGGCATTTACAGTTTTACCACTTCCCTCCAAAATCAATAAATCAAGAGCTCCAAACTCCTTTCAGTGAGAACTTGACTGACCACCCAAGTCAAGGATCAGTGATTGAAGATTGAAATTACTCCCTTTCTTGTTTTGGCTTGGCTAAATTTTACCTCTTTGTTTGGTTGTTTTTAGTTATTACCTTTAATTATTTAACTATTTCGAAAATCCCTGAGACTCGATATAAGCGACCACAAATTTTTTTCCAAATTTGCCCACCACCCTAGGATTGGATTGGTTGCTCTATGAATACGTGATATGTATCCTTGTCTTGAATTATTGTTAAAATAAAATATTCGCCATTTTAATTTCATGGGAAGCTCCTTAGGTGTTGGTGGTTGGTCCAACCCTTGCTACGTTGGTGAGTGCAACAATTACCTTAAATTATTTATTGTTTTTCACTTTACACCTCTCAATTTTCAAACAAAGAGGTAATCTTCCAAAGTGCAAGAAACCTCTCCAAGAACCCTACATCCAATTCCTCTTTTCTACAAGCAATAGCACCACACATCAAATCCATCTTTATCATAACCCAAATTCGCAAATGCTAGACAACCACTCATACACCTTGAAGCTTCATATTTAGCTTAGCATGTCCTTTTCCTTATCTTAGCCTCCTTATGGTTTTCACCCTCCTCCAATTCTAATACTTCCCTAAACGGTTGACAAACTCATTATTAATCTTACAAAGCATGTAAAATAGTTTATCTTTAAAAGGTTTTCTCTACAACGTTCATGATTTGGTCCTAGGACTTTTCAATGATGTAGGCCTGGGAGATATATTACTCATGACTTAGTATTCATCTTGTGGCGTTTTTTGGNAATGTCAGGCCAGAGGCTGATCTTTGCTTTTAAAGATGGTTGGAACCTCGCACTCAACGAGAAAAGGACGCTCCAGAGCGGCACCATAGACTTGACATGGACTTTAGCCAAGTCGACATGGACTACGAGGGTCCTCTGATGGATGTGGTCAACCGTCAGGAGAAAGAAGGGCTACCCTCACTGCTAAGGTTAGGTACCAGGAATAGTTCCTTACTAAAGGGGAAAAATGTAATGGTACAACAAGACCAGATGAAGGGGACCAGTTGCCTACCGTCCATGATAGCTACGCCGACTGGAGGCCTAGTCACTGCCGATAATGAAAGACTTCTAGATGCGCCACTACGGAGGACTCAGGGCAGAAACACTAGCCGTCTAAAACATAGGGCTTTCCTACGTGAGGAGAGGAGATGCCAGCAAGAGGCAGAGAACTTGCTCACCTTTATCCCTGAAGGGGATATCTATGATTTGAGCATGAGAAAGACCTAATCCTGCCTACCTGATATAGACGATGAGTCAAGATTTGTTACAGAGCTGGAAATACCACCAGTTTTAGATGTTCTTTGTACGGGTTGCCTGACCTCTAACTTCAAAATACAAGCACATACGTCAACCGCAGGGGCATTCGTGGAGTGCTCGGACTGCAATGTCCTCCATCTTGAGCGCTGCAATACTTTAGAGGAATATGTATCCTCTGATGATAGATTTAAAACCGCTGATTACCCAATGGATGCACAACCATATGTCCCGTTTGGTACAGAGCCATATATCCCATCAAACGCAGAGTCATACATTCTGCTGCAGATAGAGACATCACCGGTCTGGATTCCAGTCAACGTTGAAATGAGGGAACATCCCCGACAGCCACTGATCATCATGACCACAAAATACTACAAGATGAGCAAGGTAAGAAAAAGGGACTTAGAATTCTATGAAGAAGTGCAAGGTAGGTTCATCAACATATTAGAAGGATTGGAGCTATACACCAAGGTCTTCTCCGAAAGCGATGAACAAAATATTCTCAACTACATTTTTGATTTGAGAGATAAAGGTCGAGTAGGTCTGCTAATGAAAAGAACTTATACCAAGCCAAGAAAGTGGATGTGAGGAAAGGATAGGATCACTATATAGTGCGGCTGCTGTTGCAACTTCACTAACAACAGGCAAGGAAATCCTCCTGGGATTCTGAGACATAATCAGATGGATCCACTACCTCCCATGATAAAATAAATGATTAAAAAAATGGTCTGATGGAGCATACTGCCAGCTAACTGTATTCTTAACAGCTATATTATGAACATATATGATAAAGGAGACTGCATACCTCTGCACATTGACCATAATGACTTTGTGAGGCCTTTCTGCATGGTCACATTCATGAGCAAGAGAATCATCCTATTTGAAAAAGAAATAGATATTATCGGCCCTAATGAATTCAGAGGATCCATGGAAATTTCAGTACCTGTTGATTCTGTACTAGTTCTTATAGGAAACAGAGCAGACGTCACTAAACATTGACATTCCAAGGGTGCGACACAGCAGGGTGTTCGTGACTTTCCGGAGGATGGATGACAACAGAATGCCATACAGATTCCAACCAGACCTGGAGCTGGAAGAACTACTGCCACACGAGCTATGAGAGGGTTGCACCTCTAAGCACATGCAAAGGGAACTCTTGTTCTGGAGTGTGGCTTAGAAAGTCAACTCGATCAGGAGCTTGTCTCACCAGAGACAGATGCTCAGAGGATTCCTTTTTAATGCATTTCCATTACAGCAGATTAGACATGCTCAGCCTATGATATGTACTTGGCATAGGATATTTTTGGATGCATTTTGATGCAGTCTGCATAATTGTACTTTTTGAGGCTCTGGCTTACACTCAATCTGTAACATATGTTAAAGCAGATTAATGAAATCTTTTTCAGAAATTTCATCTGTTTGCTCGATTGCCCTTTTGTGCAATGGATAAAAGCCACGAACCATATGTTGGTTTGAGATTACAATGGACAAAGAACGAAATAATAAAAACTTAATAATAAAATTCAAATAAAACACTCTTTTGAAAATTAATCAACCCACAAAAATTAAATTTTAGAAAAGATATTTCAAAAATTAAACATGATAAATTAATAAGAAAAGAAAACAAATTTGTTTAGTCAATTCTCTCAATTTAGATGTTTCTTACTCTTTGCTCGCGCAACACAAATATCCTTGTCTACATTAACTCTTCACATCCTTGTGAAATTTCACATTATACACAAAACCTCACAAAATTTTGCACAGTTTCCTCAACAATGTTAGCCTTTTTCATAGGACACATATTTATGGGTTCAACATTACAAACTCGTTGTAAATTTCAATTCTCATTTTGGAATCAGTCCTTAACTTCTGATTCCCTCCTTTCGAGATCAGTCCCTAACTTTTAACTCTCTCTTTTGAGATTGATCCTTAACTTTCAATTCTCATTTTTGGAATTAGTCCTTAACTTCTGATTCCCTCCTCTTGAGATCGGTCCCTAAATTTTGATCCTCTTTTGTGATTGATTCTTAACTTTCAATTCTCATTTTTGGAACCAGTTCCTAACTTTTGACTCCCTCCTTTTGAGGAAAGTCCCTAACTTCTGACTCTCTTTTGAGATTGATCCTTAACTTTCAATTCTTATTTTGGAATCAATCCTTAACTTCTGATTCCCTCCTTTTGAGATCGGTCCCTAACTTCCAACTCTCTCTTGAGATTGATCCTTAACTTTCAATTCTCATTTTGGAATCAATCCTTAACTTCTGATTTCCTCTTTTTGAGGTCGGTCCCTAACTTATGACTCTCTTTTGAGATTGATCCTTAAATTTCAATTCTCATTTTTGAAATCAGTCCTTAACTTGTGATTCCCTCCTTTTGAGGTTGGTCCCTAACTTACGACTCTCTTTTGAGATTGATCCTTCACTTTTAATTCTCTTTTTTTGGAACCAGTCCTTAACTTCTGATTCCCTCCTTTTGAGATCGGTCCCTAACTTTTGATTTTCTTTTTGAGATTGATCCTTAACTTTTAATTCTCATTTTTGGAATTAGTCCTTAACTTTTGATTCCCTTCTCTTGAGATCGGTCCCTAACTTTTGATCCTCTTTTGAGATTGATCCTCAACTTTCAATTCTTATTTTTGGAATCAGTTCCTAACTTCTGATTCCCTCTTTTTGAGGTCGGTCCCTAACTTCCGACTCTCTTTTAAGATTGATCCTTAACTTTCAAATCCCATTTTTGGAATCAGTTCCTAACTTCTAAATCCCTCGCTTTGAGATTGATCCCTAACTTTCGACTCTCTCTTGAGAATGATCCTTAACATTCAATTCTCTTTTTTTTTTTTTGGAATCACTTCTTAACTTCTGATTCCCTCCTTTTTGAGGTCGGTCCCTAACTTTTGGCTCTCTATAGAGATTGATACCTAAATTTCAATTCTTATTTTGAGATCAATTCTTAAATTATGGTTCCCTTCTTTCGAGGTCGGTACATAAATTCTGATTCTCTTTTTGGAATCGATACCTAAATTTAAATTCTCACCCTAATGGCAGCACTTACATACTGGTTCCCATTCTCTATAAATACTTGAAACTTGATAACTCAAATCCACTCTCCAGTCTCCAGTGAGAGTTCCTACATCTTGACTTCGTTCAAATATTCACTTGCTAATTCCCCAACGGAAACAAATAGCACACACAATTAAACACCTCCTTCTAAGTCTGTTGACTTTGAAGTTTGTATTGGTTTTGTTGATCTCGTCGGTCAACGCCAATACGCACAGTGTTCTTGCCTTGCACACCACACCTATTGGGGGTCCATTTGTTGACCTCACTTTTGGTTAAGGTTTAGTTTTTTCTCTTTAGTAGCCTAAGTTCTACCCATAGGACTTTTCTGTTGACTATTCCTAGAAAACTAGAAAATGAACTCTCACCATTAGAAATTCTACCCTCTTCCTTGCTCAACTTGAAGTTTCACATATTGGTCCTAACCTCTAACACTTAGTAGATGGGGTCATTGTGGGGGAGCTCAAGATGAGTTCCCATAGGACTGCTTGCTCTTAGGGTTGACTCTGGGAGTTTTTGTAGAGCTAAGGTGCTCATTTGCACTCACTCTCACTTACAATCACTTACAACCCTAAACCCAAATTTTTCAGACTTTGGTCCCTTGATCCTTTGGGAGACTCATGTAGATGGTCCCTTGATCCTTTGGGAGACTCATGTAGATGGTCCCTTAAATCCACTAGCCCTAGGCTAGGATTTATCTAAGACCAGTACATAGAGGACTTAAACGGGGTTTCCATTGGTCCATAGCTCATTTATGGTGGTTAACTACTCAATTCTACCCAAAATATCTAACTTGGCCTTTTGCCCCAAAATCCCCCAAATTACCTAAATACCCTTAGAGCCCAAAATTTGGCCAAAATTCTCAAAACCACCCAAAATACCCAAATTTGTCCAAAAATCATTTCAAACCTTTTCAAATTACCAAAATTACCCAAAAATGCCAAATTTACCAAAATTCCCCCAAAATTGCCAAAATCGCAAAAATAGCAGAACATCCAAAATCACTCCAAATGTCTCCAAAACAAATTTGGACCCTTCAATTGAACCCAATTTGGCCAATTTAACCATTTTGACAAAAACCTAAATTGCCTTTAAAGGCCCATTTTCCTCAAATTTATCTCAAATGCCCATCAATTTGGTCTCAGTTTCCCCCAATTTCAATCCTAAACTTAAATTTTCCTTCCATACGACCAATTTAAACCAAATCTAAGCTTAATTGGCCCATGTTATGAGCCCAATTTTGATCTAGGTCAGACCCCCCAATTTTGGCTACATGACTTAATCTCACCAAATTGAACTTCATGGCCTACTTCATTGGCCTCAATTTGAATCCTAAACTCTTCATAACCATCCTACACATCAAAATTGACCTTCAATTGGCCTTGTTGAAGCCTCAAATTCATTTAATTTTGACCCAAGTCCAAGAATCCCCAAATTGGTTGTCATTAATTTTCAACAAATTGAATAGCTTGGCCCCAAAATTGTCACCCAATTTATATTGAAAACATTTCATGACATTCCTATTGACCATTTTCAACAATCAATTTGGACTTAGCCCAAGTTTAATCCAATCTATACTCAAGTCTAACCCAACATGCCCCAAAGTGACCAAATTTCCAATATATTTCAAATTGAACCCCCAATTGAACTCAAAATCATTTCAATCCTTCACCAAAAATCTTCAGTACAATCATCTACACAATGTTGATCAATCATTTGGGCTTAAAATCATGGCTAACCTAGCCCAAACCCAACTTTTAGCTATTTGGACCCAAATTGAACCTATACACCAAAATTGGCCTAACTACCCTAAAGTCACCAAATTTGTGACTTCACAGGCACTAAGACCCCAGCATGATATGGACCAAAAGATCCCCAAATTAAGGGATTCATTCCCTTTTTTGGGCCTTAACCAAAAATCTTTCCCATCATCACTTGTCATTGAGGGTTAATTATAATTAACCCTCTCACTGGCTCACCTGACATCTTGGCCACCTACCCTGGCCCTGTAGGCCAGCCTAGTCACCGGAAAATGGCCAAACTGAGAGCCACCACTCTTAGATCAAACCTAATCTCAACTTGAGGGGCCAACTCACCAAAATCAAACCTTAGAGCTTTTTAGCCCACCACCTAGGCAGACATTTGCACCCATGACCAGGCCTTGAGCTCCCCTCTCCGACCATGGCTATAAAATGGCCCGTTCATGGCCAAGAGAGAGGTGCTAAAATTTTCTCAAGGAGACCCCTATAAATTGCTCCCATAGCCTCTTTGAGACCACTTCAGTGCAACCCAACCACTTCCTTACCCTAATTCCCCTTGCCAGAGTTCAATTTTTGAGCTCAAATCCTTATCGGAGATAGTACAGAACTCTCCACACCTCCACAGTACACAAAAAATCAAATTAAACTCACCCACACCTTCACCATAGTGAAAGAAGACAAAGCCCCATCAAAATCCCCTCACAGAGAGCCTCTACACTAGACTTTGATCAACACCCAAATTTGACCTTGATCGAATTTGGGTCTAGACCTTTCACCATGACTAAAGGCTCAATACCTAGCCTCGTTGGACCTCTGAGAACGTGTTGAGCACCTCTGATTGAAGCTTCCCTTCTCAGAGCAAAGGTATTGAACTCCCCATCTTCCCGAGCCTATTTTCATTCTCCATTTAATTAGAGTTGATTTAATGGCATGTTTACCATATGGATATGTTTGCCACACTTAGATGAGTCCATAGGATCCAACTCAAGGTCATTTGGTTAAGAAATGAGTGGGATCTTAGCGTTTTAATGTTAACGGTCACAGGTTCACTCTATTTGGAGATGATGACACGGAGCCATTGGATCACACATGTATCAAATGAAGGGCTCTGGTTTCACCGGATGAGAGCGTTCTTCATAAAGCGCGGACTGAGTTAGTGGCTATGTGGAAGGCGACATCCAACTAGAGCATGCCACACATGTTTTCGGAGTCGTCACATGATTGCGTGGCTCAATCCATTTAAGTAGATAAATAGAGAATTAAATAATTCAAAAAATGCAACCTACCTTCAAAAATTCATATCTTGGTATAGAAAAATCACAAAAATAAAACAAAAATATCCTAGTGCTTAGTGAATAAAGGAGAACAATGTGGAAATGGTTTGAAGTTTATTTGATGAATATTTTATTTTTAATTAATAAATACTTATTTGAGTTTTTTAACTCTCCATGCATGTAGACATTTCACCATGGCTTGATATTTTGGCATGTCACTGCCTCTATCTTGTGGGATATTCTCTAATTTTTCCAAGGTCAGTGAAGACCTCTAGACAGAGATCTATATTTTTCAAGTTTATGTCTATTATTTGCATAAATTAATAATACAAATTTGCATGTTGCTTAGAAAAATCCAAAGAAATTTTGGAAGGTTTATTGTGACTAAAGAACCCTTTGGCAAATTTTTCATAGGCCAAGCATTAAGAACACACTTAAATCTCACAAAACCCTAAAACAAAAAGAAAATTAATTTGAGAAAAATAAACATCTAAATGACTTGATTTTGTCTATACNGAACAATGTGGAAATGGTTTGAAGTTTATTTGATGAATATTTTATTTTTAATTAATAAATACTTATTTGAGTATTTTAACTCTCCATGCTTGTAGACATTTCACCATGGCTTGATATTTTGGCATGTCACTGTCTCTATCTCGTGGGATATTCTCTAATTTTTCCAAGATCAGTGAAGACCTCTAGACAGAGATCTATATTATTCAAGTTTATGTCTATTATGTGCATAAATTAATCATAAAAATTTGCATGTTGCTTAGAAAAATCAAAAGAAAATTTGGAAGGTTTATTGTGACTAAAGAACCCTTTGGCAAATTTTTCATAGGCCAATCATTAAGAACACACTTAAATCTCACAAAACCCTAAAACACAAAGAAAATTAATTTGGGAAAAATAAACATCTAAATGACTTGATTTTGTCTATAATATGATTTAAAGTTCAAAGAACTCCTTATAAAATTTTCAAAATATTTGGAGCTCATTTGATAACTTAACTTGATTTTCTAAGTTAAATGCATTTTTAACACTAAAATGATTACTAACAATTAAAATATAACTCAAAAAACTATAAAAATTGGTTTTGGGAGTTCTCTGTGATCAGAGAAATTTTCTAGNAAAATGATTACTAACAATTAAAATATAACTCAAAAAACTATAAAAATTGGTTTTGGGAGTTCTCTGTGATCAAATAAATTTTCTAGAAATAAAATTGTAAATAAAGNATTGTAAATAAAATAAAAACTTCATTTTTGAAGCCTATTTTAATATTTAAATAATTAAAAATTAATAAAAATTGCAAAATTGATAAAATTCATGGAAATGTTCTAAATTATTTCCTAAGCACTTAAGAACAATTGGAATGTTTTTCCTAATTTTTTAAGTAAAGATATTGAATTTTAAAGCTTAAAATAATTTTTAAAGGCTAAAAATGATTTTTTTTCTTAATCCTTGACTTAAAAAATTCTAGTAATTCAAAGAAAAATAAAAAAAAATGTAAAATTTGTTTCTCTGGGTTCTTTGACCTGAATTTAAAACTTTTCACCAGGCGGTGAGTGGAAGGCATGAACCTACCTTTTTCTTCTTGCTTGTTGGATACCTCGGAGGTCTACTAAACTTGATATGTTCNAAAAAATTCTAGTAATTCAAAGAAAAATAAAAAAAAATGTAAAATTTGTTTCTCTGGGTTCTTTGACCTGAACTTAAGACTTTTCACCAGGCGATGAGTGGAAAGCATGGACCTGCCTTTTTCTTCTTACTTGTTGGATACTTCGGAGGTCTACTAAACTTGATATGTTTTGCTTAATAAAATCATCTTTAATCAAACCAACAAGGGACTCACCAAGATATAATCTAGGAACCTTATTTTTTTTGCGCTTTACATAAAATGCCCTTATATGTATTTTGAGTTTTANGCTTAATAAAATCATCTTTAATCAAACCAACAAGGGACTCACCAAGATATAATCTAGGAACCTTATTTTTTTGCGCTTTACATAAAATGCCCTTATATGTATTTTGAGTTTTGGTTGGAGATGACAGGAAGACCATCCAGATACGCTTTTATTGTGACTTATTTACCTACATTTTTGGTTTCCCATACTTGTTTTAGTACGTTACTGTACTTACTCACTGCATGTATAACCAAAATACGAACTTGCATGCTAAACAATGATGTCACCCTGCATGAAAACCAAAACTGCTAGGATAGCAGTAAAACCAAAACTAAAACAAAAATCAACCAAGATAAAATTCACCCCCACAACATTCAAAATATAAGACAACTCAAAATTTAATCACAAACATCACAAAAAATCACAATTGCAACTAAATTAAGACGTCTCTATCGGATGATCGGGAATCCATCGGAGGAGGTAACCTACAGTTGCTAACGAGGCTTCTCGGCTAAATGAAAGTATGGAACTCATTAAGTTGAGTTTAGTAAATTCATTTGGACTAAGTGAATCCAATAGAAAACCGTGGTACCGGAACGAGGGAACCGTAGGATCCTAACCGGTGTCGCTCTAATCAACTTTAACCTGCCCCTATAAATTTTTCAAGGAACTACAACCATAGGGCCATCTGATTTGGCATCATAACTTGACACCCTAGAAAACTTGAACTCGTCACGGCAAGGAGCTTGANATAACCAAAATACGAACTTGCATGCTAAACAACGATGTCACCCTGCATGAAAACCAAAACTGCTAGGATAACAGTAAAACCAAAACTAAAACAAAAATCAACCAAGATAAAATTCACCCCCACAACATTCAAAATATAAGACAACTCAAAATTTAATCACAAACATCACAAAAAACCACAATTGCAACTAAATTAAGACGTCTCTATCGGATGATCGGGAATCCATCGGAGGAGGTAACTACGGTTGCTAACGAAGCTTCCCACGGTCTAAATGAAAGTACGGAACTCATTAAGTTGATTTTAGTAAATTCATTTGGACTAAGTGAATCCAATAGAAAATAGTGGTAACGGAACGAGGGAACCGTAGGATCCTAACCGGTGTCGCTCTAATCAACTTTAACCTGCCCCCAGAAATTTTTCAAGGAACTACAACCATAGTGCCATCTGATTTGGCATCATAACTTGACACCCTAGAAAACTTAAACTCGTCACGGCAAGGAGCTTGGAGCTAGCACTGTGGGCAGCACGACCATCTTCAACAGCAAAACCTGTCTTCCCCAGCTAAACCAATTCCTTCCTTAAAATTAAACAACAAGCCATAGGACTTTGAGGTTGTTTGCTTATACAAAATAAATCCTCACCTCTTCTTTAGGCTTTTGTACAACTCTATTGTACAATTTAAGCCCTAACTCGTCTTAGGAATCTGAGGTTGTCATTTGTCACGACCTAACCCTCACATCTTCGAGGCTATTTGTGTGATCGTTTCACACAAATGTAAGCCCTAAACAAATAAAATTGGTAGAATGAAACACTCAAATAAATTTCTCCTCAAAATTGAAGCCACACAATAGGACAGACTGGGAAGTCACCGAGGTTCTCCTCCGGATCTATGACATGCCCTAGTTCTTCCTCCTTTAGACTACAACAAAATGTTTCAAATTTGAGTCATTCCCATTTCACACCTCTTTGTCTGATTTTGTTAAAAAGTCATATCCCTTGACCTCTTTGAAGATAATATTTCCTGATTTTTATTGAGAGTTTTCTTAGGTGACTTTGGTCATTTAAGATATAATTAATTATAGGGGCTTGCCCTTATAGGAAGCTTGTCCGAACCCAACTTAATATAGACCTTATTTAATTCTTTGTATTAAATAGAGGAACTTGTCGGCTAATAAAAGGATTTTCACAGACCAAACGTATGTCATATATTTCTTAGTTTATTTAATTGAGCCACATCCTCAAGTCTTGTGTTTATCCTCCTAAATAAATTCAGGGNCGCAGGATCCCACATTGTCCGTGAGCTCATATAATTCGGGAGAGATCCTTTATTTTCGAGGAAGGTGTGAAATAAGGTGATAGATGTGTCACTAGAGCTCGAGTTCTTGATTAGTCTCCTTAATCTTTAGGGCCCGAGAGAATGATATAGAGGATTTTTTTGGTTTTAGAGAGAGGAATAGGGAGAGCCAGAGGGTGCCCTTCCATCCCCTTTTTCTCCTCTACATAAGGAAAAAAAAAGAATTATAAAATTATATTTTGTACAGTATTTCGACTGTCCATGGTGTTTCTATGAAATGATTGTGAAATGGATGTCATGAGACACTTTAAATAAGTATGGGCACATGTTCTTGTATGTGATGATGATCTTCTGTGAAATCTGGTTCATCCCGGGTTGATCGACCACTTTGGCTGGTGGGCTCAGTTTGACCATTTCGGCGGGTGGGCTTAGTTTGAGAGAATTACTCAATTTTCTGATCAGGCCTTCAAAGCCTCGTAAAACTTGTTGACCTTTATGTTGTATGCCTAAAAAAAAGTCTTTTTTAGCTATATGATCATATTTGGGTATACATTTAGTTACTTGATTCTCTTGGCTCTTCAATTAGAGATTGCGAGAAAAATGAGAGAGTGAAGATTTCTCGATTTTGTATGAGTGCAAAAGTTTTCCATAATTGTTATGTTTAACAATTCATTTTGAGGATTTTTAAGGCGAGAACGCAAAATGATTCAGAAATGGACTTTCCTTGACCTTGGGGTACTTTAGATACAACTGTTAGGAGTTATACCGTCTTCACTCATCCTCCGATTAGGACTGGCCTTTGCCTTGGGGCACTTTTTGCTACACCTACAGGAAGCAATCTCTTTAGTTTTCGGGTGAGTGTGAATCAATTTATCCTTTGAGGCCCTGGCTCTCCTACAGGAAGTAGTCATTTTGAATTTTGGTTATGTTTGTTGAGACCTGATTGACTTACAACCTCGAACATGGGAGGCTATTTTACGATGAAAGTTGTTTTTTTCCAATAAAATGAGATATGAGTTAGAAAATTGAAATGACAAAAGTTGGACATTGAGACTTCCCTGTTCTTGATGGTACTTGAGAGATATTTGTGACTTCCATTCTTTAGAGAATAAGTGTCATATCATGTTATAACGGACCTTCAAACAAGTATCTTGACAGCCATTGACTTGCCATTTATGCTATTACAAGAAGAAAAAGTAAAACGAGTTATTGAAAGTAGCTTTAATTGCGGTGGTTATTGAATCCTTTTAAATGTTCACTCTCCCTTCTAGTTTTTATAATACAATTGTGAGTTGTGTCAGAGTCATAAGCTTACGTTTTTGAAAATGGTTATTCTGAATTTTCTTTATCTTCATCATCTCATGGTGAGTAAGGCGTCTATTGGTGAGACGAGGATTTCGAATGAACGCCTTTTGGATATTGTATTTCGTAAAAGACAGATGATCAATCAATATGTGGAGGAAGATTTGCGAAAGAGGAGTAAGTCTTCTAAGGAGCAGAGTGTCGCAAAGGAATGAACTTCTCATGCCCTTCTTGTAGGGACCATGGATGCTCTAGATCAAGTTGTGGATGAGATAAAGGAGGATGACATTGCCTCCTTTTGAGATTTTTCTGTTGGGCGGATTCCTCTTGATCTGAATGATCTAGCGGAAGGTCAGTCCTCTGATTTATTCAGAGAATAGAGTGAGTCTAGTCTTATGACACTTCATGACTTTAGCTCTGGTGATAAGTGTGTTGTTTTTCTTAATTTAAAATTTTTGGAATGAGGAGTTCGTGTATGGATTCTTATTTTTTGTTGAAGTGTAGATCTATTGCTAGTCATCAAGCTATTCTGACAGCTATCTTTGGGGGTCATTCTGCAACTGAAGGTGACTCTTAAGAAGAGTGTCGGCGGAGTCTGAACCAAGGTGATGTTGGTTCGCCTCTCGAAGGTTATGAAACGCTATTTTATCAGATTAAGAATTCTTTCCTCACCGAATATGATCTCTTACCGCTTGTTAAGGCGCCATGTGATAGGAAAATGGATGGCCCAGATATGCGTGCTGCTGATGCCAAGATTATATTGGAGCCGGTCACGATGCCTATCAGCTAAGCATTTGAGGGAGATACCGTTCTGGTCCCCGAAGTTATGTTTGTTCCAGTTGAAAAAATCCAGACTATCGTAGGGTTTGTGGCGAGTACTCTGCGTGAACTAGAGGCAGTCTACCCTATGAGTCAGGATGACCTGAGGGAGCGTATGGTTGTGATGGAGGAAAACTTCTTGGATGTCAGAGAGCACATCTCGATCTTGAGGCTAGGAAGGCGGTGGTTGATTTGAAATATCGCTAACAGATTGCTGAGCTAGAGGCGAAGTTGAAGGGAAGTTTCGATGATACTCGATGGAAGTTAGAGGGGATGGAGATGGAATTAGCTTACCTTGACATCATTTTGAATCAAGTAATTCTGATAATTTCTTATTTAGTGGTCGATTAGATCTTTGACGTCTGCTTTAATCAGGGTCATAACTTTGGATGATGTTAAAGATAATGATTTATTTCTTTTTTATTTTTAATAATGTAATGTCGTGATGTGTCAACTTTTTGCTTCATTTGTTGACTGACAATTGTTTTCTAGCCTACAACCTTTGATGTTATTTCAAAATAGAAATGTGAACAAATTTCTTGACAGTTAATCATCTAGTTACCTATTTCATTACGTTTCTTATGAATGACAATATAGAACTTGAAATCCCTGTTTCTCAATCTCCCAGTTGTAAGTGTCGAGGCGAAATGAACAGGCACTTTGATCATTAGAGAGGTGGGAGGAGGTATTGTTACCATTTTTTCTCTCGATAGTTCTCCTTTGAGCGCTGTCCCTTTGTCTTTCCATGACTGTTTCTTCTCTGACATTGGTGCCTGGTTTGATAAATGGTATATCCTTCTTGTCGGCTACTTTCTCGAAGGGATCACAGATGGATAGCAAGATGTTGGCTGAAGCACAGTCGAAGCATGTTTTCGACAATGCGGTGACTTCAGGTTAGCGTGGAAGGATGAAACTCCTAACACTATTCATAAGCATGAGATGTGTGTTTATCTTGACTAGTTTCAGCTAGGTCTGACATTTCCTTTGTGTGGAGAGATAGCTGATATCCTCAATTTCCTTAAGCATGTGCTTGCTCAAATTTTTGATTGTGGAATTTGTAGTTCCTTGATTCCGATAATGATTGATTAGCTAGTCATGGATCCTTTTTCCTTTTTGTTCAAGTCAAGACAAGGGGAAGAGAGACTCAACGGTTCTTTATCTGATTGTATTAGGTTGCCAATGATTCTCCCTCTGGCCCTTGACCCTGCGGGTTCTTCGATGTTGGGTGTTAGTGTTGCAGAAGAAGAGGACTTTGTATTGTGTCGTCACTGCGAGGAGGCTTGCGTTGCTCACCTGGAATACTGTTGATAGAAGGGTGCATAAAGGATCCTCCATTAGATGACCAAGTCCATTATGGAAGGAAATGGGAAGGTTATTTCAGGAAAAAGAGATTTTGTCGAAATACGCTCGAAGGGGCAGATGACTAGTGAGGAAAAGAAGAGAACACAAATAACTTAGTCGAAAGAACCTTTTGCAGAGGTTCTCTAGGACACCACATGCATGAGAGGTTGAATTTACTCATGAATCGAGGCGAGAGTAGGGCGGTAGTCAACTTGACCTAAGATTGGTTGCTGATGTAGGATATTCTCCTAAAGCTTTTCACATTGGTCTGGTGATTGGTTCTAGTAATTTGAAGGAAATGGCGCAAACCGTCAAGGCGGAGGACTATCATATCCCTCTGATGGAGAGCATTGCGATGTAGTTGCAATGCACATACACAGTCGGCCTATCGTGTCGCTCTTTACTGAGAGATAAGAGAAAGTTTGAGTTGACTTTTGTGGAGTTGAAGGAGAAAATTTTGCTTCAAGATACCGTGCTTGCTGAGCTACGAGCAGATCCGACAGCCCTCAGGGATGAAAAGGCTGGTCTTGAGGCTAAAATTGTTGAAGATGCGAACTAGATAATAGCTCTCGAGAGGTAGGTAAAGGAGTTTTCTGCCGATAATTTAAGTTTACTGAAAGAAGTGACTGGAGGTGAGCTTTTAATGAGGCTGCCACTCATATTTAATATAATTAAGAAATGCAAAAGATGATTTTCTCAAAAGAGATGCTGAACTGGAGGAGCAGATGAAGAAAGCCAAAGAGAGTCATGAAGTGGCATAGAGGCTTGAGAGTGAAGTTGCTAGTCTGAAGAATCAACTAGAGTGCAGGAAAACTAAAGATGAGTTCCTTGCCAATCTTAATCGAACTCCACCGCACAAAGATCTCGTGATAGAATATTATAAACATACATTGGAAACTTTTTTGGGAGTTTTGGTGCGCGGAGGGGTTCTTCCTCCGGAGTAGGGTGACAAGAATCGTGCCCTCGATCTCGCCATGAAGCTTAGAAACAAAGACAACAACAAAAATTAAGATGGTATCAAAGATGAGACTTCTGATAATATTTTATTATGGCTGTTGTATTTTAGAAAGCATACGTGTTCAGTGCATTTTTTACTTGTTTTTATTTTTTGTTTTAAAAAATAAATTAGTTTGTTTTTAAAACCCTAAAAAACATCTAAAAGTTGTTTTGAGTTTTTTAAAAACAACAAATNTAACTTTGGATGATGTTAAAGATAATGATTTATTTCTTTTTTATTTTTAATAATGTAATGTCGTGATGTGTCGACTTTTTGTTTCATTTGTCGACTGGCAATTTTTTTCTAGCCTACAACCTTTGATTTTGTTTCAAAATAGAAATGTGAACAAATTTCTTGACAGTTAATCATCTGGTTACCTATTTCATTACGTTTCTTATGAATGACAATATAGAACTTTAAATCCGTGTTTCTCAATCTCCCAGTTGTAAGTGTCGAGGCGAAATGAACAGGCACTTTGATCATTAGAGAGGTGGGAGGACGTATTGTTACCATTTTTTCTCTTGATAGTTCTCCTTTGAGCGCTATCCCTTTGTCTTTCCATGACTGTTTCTTCTCTGACATTGTTGCCCGGTTTGAAAAATGGTATATCCTTCTTGTCGGCTACTTTCTCGAAGGGATCACAAATGGATAGCAAGATGCTGGCTAAAGCACAGTCGAAGCATGTTTTCGACAATGCGGTGACTTTAGGTTAGCGTGGAAGGATGAAACTCCTAACACTATTCATAAGCATGAGATGTGTGTTTATCTTGACTAGTTTCAGCTAGGTCTGACATTTCCTTTGTGTGGAGAGATAGCTGATATCCTCAATTTCCTTAAGCATGTGCTTGCTCAAATTTCTGATTGTGGAATTTGTAGTTCCTTGATTCCGATAATGATTGATTAGCTAGTCATGGATCATTTTTCCTTTTTGTTCAAGTCAAGACAAGGGGAAGAGAGACTCAACGGTTCTTTATCTGATTGTATTAGGTTGCCAATGATTCTCCCTCTGGCCCTTGACCCTGCGGGTTCTTCGATGTTGGGTGTTAGTGTTGCAGAAGAAGAGGACTTTGTATTGTGTCGTCACTGCGAGGAGGCTTGCGTTGCTCACCTGGAATACTGTTGATAGAAGGGTGCACAAAGGATCCTCCATTAGATGACCAAGTCCATTCTGGAAGGAAATGGGAAGGTTATTTCAGGAAAAAGAGATTTCGTCGAAATACGCTCGAAGGGGCAGAGGACTAGTGAGGAAAAGAAGAGAACACAAATAACTCAGTCTAAAGAACCTTTTGCAGAGGTTCTCCAGGACACCACATCCATGAGAGGTTGAATTTACTCATGAATCGAGGCGAGAGTAGGGCGTTAGTCAACTTGACCTAAGATTGGTTGCTGATGTAGGATATTCTCCTAAAGCTTTTCACATTGGTCTGGTGATTGGTTCTAGTAATTTGAAGGAAATGGCGCAAACCATCAAGGCGGAGGACTATCATATCCCTCTGATGGAGAGCATTGCGATGTAGTTGCAATGCACATACACGGTCGGCCTATCGCGTCGCTCTTTACTGAGAGATAAGAGAAAGTTTGAGTTGAATTTTGTGGAGTTGAAGGAGAAAATTTTGCTTCAAGATACCGTGCTTGCTGAGCTACGAGCAGAGCCGACAACCCTTAGGGATGAAAAGGCTGGTCTTGAGGCTAAAGTTGTTGAAGATGCGAACTAGATAATAGCTCTCGAGAGGTAGGTAAAGGAGTTTTCTGCCGATAATTTAAGTTTACCGAAAGAAGTGACTGGAGGTGAGCTTTTAATGAGGCTGCCACTCAGATTTAATATAAATAAGAAATGCAAATGATGGTTTTCTCAAAAGAGATGCTGAACTGGAGGAGCAGATGAAGAAAGCCAAAGAGAGTCATGAAGTGGCATAGAGGCTTGAGAGTGAAGTTGCTAGTCTGAAGAATCAACTAGAGTGCAAGAAAACTAAAGATGAGTTCCTTGCCAATCTTACTCGGACTCCACCGCACGAAGATCTCGTGATAGGATATTATAAACATACATTGGAAACTTTTTTGGGAGTTTTGGTGCACGGAGGGCTTCTTCCTCCGGAGTAGGGTGACAAGAATCGTGTCCTCGATCTCGCCATGAAGCTTAGAAACAAAGACAACAACAAAAATTAAGATTGTATCAAAGATGAGGCTTCTGATAATATTTTATTATGGCTGTTGTATTTTAGAAAGCATACGTGTTCAGTGCATTTTTTACTTGTTTTTATTTTTTTTAAAAAAAAATAAATTAGTTTGTTTTTAAAATCCTAAAAAACATCTAAAAGTTGTTTTGAGTTTTTTAAAAACAACAAAATATATTATATCATACCAAACATATTCTGTATGAACTCAAAACATAAAATAGTAATAATAATAATAATAATAATAATAATAATAATAATAATAATAATAAATCAAATACGATCTCAAATGGCTTTGGAGCAACTCTGAATAAGAGGTGTTTATGAAGCTTGTTTAAAGAGTTAAACATTTTATTAACTTGAGGCAATTCAGATAATCTCTTCTNAATTTGACGTGGGATTAACAGTCTTACCTTTTTATGATGTGACATTTACAGTTTTACCACTTCCCTCCAAAAACAATAAATCAAGAACTCCAAACTCCTTTCAGTGAGAACTTGACTGACCACCCAAGTCAAGGATCAGTGATTGAAGATTGAAATTACTCCCTTTCTTGTTTTGGCTTGGCTAAATTTTACCTCTTTGTTTGGTTGTTTTTAGTTATTACCTTTAATTATTTAGCTATTTTGAAATTCCCTGAGACGATATAAGCGACCACAAAATTTTTTCCAAATTTGCCACCACCCTAGGATTGGATTGGTTGCTCTATGAATACGTGCTATGTATCCTTGTCTTGAATTATTGATAAAATAAAATATTCGCTATTTTAATTTCATGGGAAGCTCCTTAGGTGTTGGCAGTTGGTCCAACCCTTGCTACGTTGGTGAGTGCAACAATTACCTTAAATTATTTATTGTTTTTCACTTTACACTTCTCAATTTTCATTCCCTCTTCCAAATCCTAACTGAACCAAACAAAGAGGTAATCTTCCAAAGTGCAAGAACCCTCTCCAAGAACCCTACATCCAATTCCTCTTTTCTACAAGCAATAGAACCACACATCAAATCCATCTTTATCATAACCCAAATTTGCAAATGCTAGACAACCACTCATACACCTTGAAGCTTCATATTTAGCTTAGCATGTCCTTTTCCTTATCTTAGCCTCCTTATGGTTTTCACCCTCCTCCAATTCTAATACTTCCCTAAACGGTTGACAAACTCATTATTAATCTTACAAAGCATGTAAAATAGTTTATCTTTAGAAGGTTTTCTCTACAACGTTCATGATTTGGTCCTAGGACTTTTCAAAGATGTAGGCCTGGGAGATGTATTACTCATGACTTAGTATTCACCTTGTGGCGTTTTTTGANGAGGGGAGGGGGCTGGTAAAGGGGTTATGGCAGGGAGTAGGTCAAAAAGGTGGTGCTGAAATTCTGAAGGGACTATAACCAAGACATCTGAAAATAGGAAAACTACACACACAAAACTAGGGTATAGGTCGGAGAGGTGGTGCTGCGGTTTGAGGGGAAGCAAAGGTTATGGAGGGTTGTAGGGTAGGAGGACAACAAACTGGTAATTGTTTGAGTGGGCTGAGCAGGTGGATGGAGTAAGGATGTCGGTTAGGTAGTCATAGGGATGCAGTCTGACAGTTGCTGCAGGGACGAATGATGGCGTGTATGGGGTGAGTTGCGACAGGAAGGCTTGTAGAGGGCTTACAGTAGGAAGAAGTCTGGTAGTGGGGTTGTGATGGGGAGGAAGGCTGGTAGAGGGGTTACAGCAGGGAAGAAGTCTGATAGAGGGGTTACGTAGGGAGGAAGGTTGGCAGAAGGGTTATGACAGGAAATAAGAGAGCAATAGCAGACAGGGGCGCTGAGAAGGGGTGACAATAAGCAAATAGAGGGTAGAGGGAAGGAAAATACAGAAAGTAATGATCACCTTGGAACAAGATACAACCAGAGCATTACTTATTATCGGATACAACTCTTAACAAGCGAAAACGAATCTGATGGCAAAAATCTCAAAAGAAAACTCAAAAATGCTAATTAGAGAACATATAATATATATTGTAGTAGATAACTAGGAGGGTGAAAGCCTCATCTCCTTGGGCGGCAACTCAAAACTGGGCAAGGGACTGGCCGACCCCTTGCATCCAATGGCTGAACCGGTCAACCTCATGCTCCCCGCGCCAGTCTTCTTAAGCTGAGTTGTCAAGAAACTGTAAACTTGAATTTAGTCAAAAGCACTTTCATTGGACTAATTGTCTTAATCCCCAATCTATTTGGTCAGATGAGGTAATCGACCCAACTTAACTAAAAGATCCTTATTAGCAACTACGGGTTGCATCGTTCAAAGGACCCCTATAGATCTTAGGTGGATGCTTGTCTAAAGGGATAAATTCAAGTCAGCCTTACCTGACAAAAGACTTTATGCCAATCAGTTATATCCTTATGATTCATAACTCAAAGGTTAGAAAACTATTGGGGAACATACGGGTTGTGTTTGTGATCATAATGTAATGGTGTCATTTGAAGACAATCACCCGATCAGAGAGCCCTGGTCATAATTGCTATTTTGTGGAGCCGTTGAGCCAAACCACACAGATTGAGGACTCTAGTCATGTCCTTACTAACATAAATTTATTTTGAGTGTTAATATAATGGTACACTTGATATGACATTAACTCTTGTGTGAGTTGAAGTCAATCAAAATTTTGTCACTCTGAATAACTCGACAAATTATTGTAGGTGGATGAAATTTGCTTTAACTCTTGCTCGATTTAACTTTAACTTGAGTGTTTATTTTGTTATTTTGAAAATTTGATTTAAAAAATCTTGATTTATAAAGCGACCCTTCTAGTTGAGATTTCGATTAACGCGTCCATCATCAGAGATTTTGATTGTTTGATTTGAACCATGTCAACATTACATCTTGTAAAGGATAGAGTTTAGTATTGACATACAATTGTATATGAATCTTGCCAATTCTTTCCTGGTTAAACCCTCTAGGACTATGGAGGCAATAATGGTTGGCGTTTCATAAACTTTGCTGTGTTTCTTGGCCTTACGAGCATGCCAACATTTGTAGATCACGTAATAGTGTGTTTACGTTACCTGCTAAGGCCACTCCACTGTGCCTGACTTTCGCAAGCTTACATATGACCTCTTGGAAATTCTTATACCGAAGAACTTGCATCCCCTAATTGTCTAACTTATCGGAGGCATCAATAACAATAGAGCATGCAGTAGTGATAGGATCACTATCTTCAAGTGTTTGATACTCTCAAGGGTACAAGGCTGTATTCGAAAGCCCTCTGCGAGACAACCAACAATTCTAAAGGATTGTTGCATCAATGTTGAGACGCCACTAGAAAATTCTCTCCCTTGACTGGAGTTTAAGACGCCAAATCCATTCGGTTCCTGTATGCTGGAAAGGAAATATGGCTCGATATGCTTGAGCTGTAATAGTATTGCCTGAGAACAAGGAGATGAGTTCAAGTCTGTTCGTCTGGGTATCACTATAATATAAAGATATATCCTGGATTGAATTGCAAAGATCTCTACCACTTGAAATGAATTGCAGGACTATTTCAAGAACCATTCCATATCAGATCGGTAACTTTAAAATCTTCGATACCATTCATTTTGAGGAAAGTTGGACAAAGATTAAGGGGTCTATTGAGAATCCATGCTTGCTCCAGAGCATGAAAGCCATCCCCCTATAGCAATTCTCGAACGGATGATGGGCCTAAGACTAATAGTCTCATCCTTTAGAACCTTCCAGGTGATCGAATCTCCTATCTTGGCATCACGGTTCCACAGATCAGTACCATTTTTGCTGCAAATACATTTGTGGAATAGGGTACCTGGATCACAAACAAAAGCCCATGCAAGCTTAGCCCTTAACGGGCCATGCCATAGTGAGGAACTATAGGGGCCAATTTCCCCTTAGGTTAAGGCTGGCAAAGCTTTTTCGATGCTGTCCTTGGGCATGAGAGACTTTGATCCAGAGAAAATCCTTACACCTTGTTTTCATCTACTAAAGAACTCATTTAGGGACTTCCGTGTGTATCATTAAGCATATGGCAAAGTTAAGTATACTGAATTGATAAGGGGCATGAGTCTAGCAAAGGAAAGGTGACTAACTCTCCACTCTTTAATTTTGTTAGCAGGTTTAGATAGCTATTTGATAAAATCATTTTTCTTTAGCTTCCAAAGAGGGTCGAATTCCTAAATAATTAATTTCCTCAACTTTGTGGTACAACTTAGCAAGCCTCCGTTTATTCCAGTTTGGGTTAGCTTTGCAGAAAAGAATAGCTGATTTGGCAGCATTAATAAATTGCCCATCCCCTCACAATAATTGTTGACAATCCCATTTATACAAATGGCTGCAGATGTAGAAGCTTCAGAAAAAAAAGATGATAATATCATTAACATAAATGACCGATTTGTGGGCTGTTATTAGCCATTTGTTTGCCAATATGCCGAGCTTTCTGTGCTGAAGCAAGAGATAACAACTCGGAGCACAAAATGAAAATATACGGCGATAGAGGACAGCCTTGCCTAAAACTACACTCAACTTTAATCCAACTGGTTCTATTTCCATTAATGAGAACAATAAACCTTGGATGGCTAATACTTTGAATAACCCAACAAATAAATTTACTTGGGATCATTTTCTGCATTCTTAGATGGTGGGCCAAGTCATTTTATCAAAAGCTTGCTGCATATCGATTTTGAGAACCATAAAAGACCTGAAGTAGTAGTGGAGTATTTGAATTTACTTATGATCTCTTGCACAAGCAAACAATGACTGGAGATGGAATGCACCGGGACAAAGGCTGACTGTTCCTCTGCAATGTGACAAGATACCTTCAAGCCTATTCACAAGAACTTTGGCAGCGATTTTATAAAAAGTGTAACCTAAAGTGATTAGCTGAAACTTAGATGGTGCGAAAACATCCTCTTCCTTAGGAATTAAGACTGCGGAAGTCTCTTTTTAGTATTCCGACATAATGTTAGTAATGAAGAATTCTTTAAGAATATTGGAAACTATTATTTTTTGAGGATTCGGTAGAATAATTTTATTGATATCAAAAGGAGTATAAATATAGGATACAAGAGTTATAAAATAGGAAAGACAACATACAAATCTCTAAGATTAAACTAATTCTTAATAACTACCTAGAGATAAAAGGAAAATCATAAAGTAGGAAATACATAAACTGGGAAATAGAGGGAAAGGAAATAAATAACTTCTAATATAACACAAGAAATAATCGGAAAGGAATCAAATCAGTACTAATAACTTCTAACACTCATTTTCAAGGTGAAACATAGATGTCAATCATATTCAACTTAGATTTGAAATCATCAAACAATATACGGGGAAGATATTTTGTGAGGTAAGACTTGAAGTTTTTATCCCCAAGAACATTTAGAGATACTTGTAGTTGACTGCAGTTGTCTTTGACTGCAGTTTATGTGGTTTTTGTTGGTTGGCGGAAGACTTCTACAGGTGATGTTGTAGGAAAATTTGCAGGAAAATAAACAACCTACATGAAAAGCTGCACGGTATGGTCTACAGAAAAAAAGAGAAAAAAAAAGAGCTCATGTAGGGAAAGTTGCAGGGTATAATCTGCAGGTAAAAAAAAATGAACACCCGCAGAGAAAACTGTAGAGTAGGACTTGTAAGTAGAAAAAAAGAACACTTGCAGGGAAAATAATGAAGATCCCCCAGTAGCGAAAGCTACAAGGTATGGCTTGCAGGAAAAAAGAAAAAATACCTACAGGGAAATTGTCAGGGTATGGCTTACAAATAAAAGAGAAGAACACCTGCAAAGAAAGGAGGGCTTGCTATAGGAAAAAAACCTTGGAGAAGGGTCTGCTGTATAAAAAAGCTCTGGAGGATGGCCTGCTGCAGGAAAGAGTTCCGAACGAGGGTCTATTATAAGAAAAAACTTCGGAGGATGGCCTAGGGAAAAGCTCCGAAGGAGAGCCTGCTGTAGGTAAAAGCTTTGGAGGAGGGCCTGCTATAGAAAAACCTTATCGTTAGAGCCATTCTTTCTTTGCAAGATGGCTTTTTGGGGACAAATGAAGTAGGAGCAGTATCGTCCTTGCATGGATCACTTCTTTTATCAGGATTTCTTCGGTCACCACCATAAACATCACTATTGTTGAAAACAATAACCACAACTTGTAACTGGTACCTCACCAATGTTTCAACTTCCATAGCATTGAATCCAAAACTCGAGTTCTCTTCAACAATAACCACAAACCTGTCAGGTGAAGCAACCACAACAGCAATGCAATAACCCAAGCCAATCCCCTTCGTTCCTCATGGTCCTGCGTCTAACTTTGTTTTTGGCTCATTTAGTACTAGCACAACTCTTCTAACATCCATGGTGTTTGCACCTAATGACGCCAATATTGGAGCTGGGCTTCCTTGAGCAAGAATTGCATCCCTTATCATCCTTATAGTTGCAAAGAAGTTAAATGGAAGCAAACGGTATTTCCATCTTCGCTAGATTATCTTTTTCCTTTTTGGAAATAGCCACCACCCATAGATGCGCTTCCCTAGATAGAATGGAGCATCCTTAAGCTCGTTGTTGATGAAATCCAAAACCATGCCAACATCTTCTACCAAACCAAGTTATTGCTTCCTCAACTCAATCTCCTCCTTGGATACATCCACAAGAATAATTTTTACGTCACTGCACCACCTGGGCGGCTCCCCAAAGTGCAGCATCCAGTTTTGACGTGCACCTACTACCAGCGCAACATCACAACTACCAATGGCAAGTGATCTTGCAGCAGTGGGTATCAAGCAATAAACCTTTCCGTATTGTCGCAGGGAAGAAAGTACTACCAATTGCCTCAATCAATCTCCTTAGGGAATTTTCTGCATGAGCATAGGCCGCACCTTTGTCAAACATAATAAGTGCCCTATCGGCCTTTCTAAGAGAACATAATAGCTTTCTCAGTATCTAAGGGACTAACATTATCTCCAGTCCCTTGAATCCTCGGGGTCTTCTGCGTCGGAAAGTAACAAAGAGGCATCCTCTTAAGAAATCTTCTCATGCACGACATCCGTGGGGAGGTATAAATAGCAACTTTTGGGTTTCCGTCGATAATGTGCCTTAAAACAGATAGAACAATCAAGGGAATATGGGAGATCTTTGTGGCTTAATTTGACAAAGGGTTGGAGGACGGCGATCTAATTCGAGCTCTTGAAATTATTCTTTTGGAAGTCTTTCTGATCGCAAGATCTAGAGATCATGACAAGCGGCCAGGAGTTCAGTGTGGCATTGGAGAGGCCAGCAAGTCTGTCCACACAACTTGGGCCAAAGACGATAAGGAAGACACCTAGACGGGATGTGAGGTAGCCATAGGCAGAAGCGGTGTAGCTCGGGCCAATAGACACCTGGACGAGATGTGAGACACTTGCATGCAAACCTGGGCTGATTGTTCATTGTGAAAGGCAATAAAGTTGATACGAAGTGGAGCTGTGCGAGTGGCGAGAAATGTCATCGGGTTGGCAATGATGCTAAACATGTGACTTATACCTATATGGAGAGAATTCCAACGACTAGTTCCTGCATGGAGTTTAGATGACTAGGACTTGCAGAAAGAGGAGTTCTGGTGGCCGCCGGAAACTTTAGAGGATGGAGTTTTGACGGCTAGAGCCCTGTAAAGAGACAGGTCTGGCTATAGGGAATAGGAAGTTTCCTGCGGCGGGAGATCTTCTCCTCTGCCAGTGACTCTAGGGTTTATTTCAAGGCTCTGATAATATGTTAGTTTTGAGAATTCAACATAATAGTTTTATTGATATAATAAAAATGTATAAATACATGATACAATAATTATAAATAAGGGAGACATAACATAGTGGTCTGTAGAATTAAATAATTCCTAATAACTACTAAGAGATAAAAGGAAAGCTATAAACTAGGAAATACATAAACTAGGAAATAGCCGGAAAGAAAATAAATAACTTCTAACATAACATAGGAAATAACCATAAAGGAAATAAATCAATACTAATTTATAAAACTCTCCCTCAAGTTGAAACATGGATTTCAATCTTGTTTGAATTAGATTTGAAATCATTAAGCAATGCTCGGGGAAGATATTTTATGATGTAGAGCTTGAAGTCTTTATCCCCAAGAGTATTTAGAGATATTTTTAGTTGACTGTGGTTGTATTTGACTATAGTTTCTACAGTTTCTGTAGGTTGGTGAAAGATTTAATACTGTAGAAAAGTTTGCATGGAAGTAGGCAACCTACAGGAAAAGTTGCATGGTATAAGAGTAGTAATGCTATCTGTCTAGGAGATCAATTCGGGCCTATTAAATGAATGGCTTTTCAGATTTCCTCTTCCCGAATTTTAGGACAGAGGAATTTGATGTGGTCACTAATTAAACTTAGGATGAATAGCATCAAAGCTAGGCCAATTCGAAAGCTTCGGTTGCTTAAAGCTCAACTTAGTGTGAAAAAACAGGTAGAAAATATCAAATATTTTTTCAGGATTATCCGTCTCATTGCCATTATTCTCAATAATACATTTGATCATGTTAGATCTTCTTCTAGCAGAGGCAACAATATGAAAATAATGCGAGTTCATGTCTCCCTTCTTAAGCCACCAGCTCTTGGCTCGTTGCTTCTACCAAGAGTTGATGCGGGCAAGGATGACCGTTTTATTTTTACTCCGATGAAAAAGGGCTTTCATGGTCCAGGCGCATTTGTGCTGAAGACTAGTGGCAGCAGAGCCAAAATCATGCTTGGCCCATTTTTGTTGCACATTGTGCCACGCTGCTGGATATGAAAGCCAAACATCCTTGATACGAAGGTGTTGCACTTGGCCTCAAGGAGCAGCCATAAGGCCCTTAGTGTGTTTTTTTTCTTTTCTTTTTTATTTTTTTGAAATATACGACACTTAGTGTTGGTGAGAACATGATCACCACACACCAAAATTTTACTATTCCCAGTCTTATTATTGGATAATTTAAACCTTGGTCCCAAGAAGCCCAAGTCCTGCATATCATTAACCATCATGCATTCTTCCATACACCGAGGGTATATTTGAATGATTTGCCACCTTTTTTTATCTTTTTGCGAAAGAATGCAGTTATAATCCCCACCAACAAGCGTGGGGATTGAGCTGTCTATATGAGTGGATATGAGTCACCATAATTCTCTTCTCTAACAAGGTAGTCCTCACTAGCGTAAATAGTCACTATGCGCCATTTGCTTTGATCAGCAAGGGTTGCATGACCAATAATGCATTGGTCACTCTTAGCTATAACATGGAAGCTAGTGCTTGGTTTATGCCACAGGACAAGAACTTCCCCCAATTTATTGAGCAGGCTGATGATAAAAGTCCCATTGTTTGCCCACCATTTTATCAATTTTCGATCAGCTTAAATTTTCAACCATGATTTCGAGGAGGCCCGCAAAGGCAAAGCTATCATCTCTAAACATATGTCGAAGGTAGTTGCATGCCTAACTCTTGCGGGCACCTCGGGAATTTCGAATAAGGATCGAGGTCATTGGATCACTAAAGGGGACACCTGCCATCCGTAGTTTCAATTGGGTGTTTTTTCCTCTTCTGTGGTGCTTCCTCATTTACATGGTGCACCTTCCAGCATGTGCACCTGCCCACCATTAACATATATCTCTTCAATTTAACTTTTTATTGTTTTAGGCCTTTTACACTTGTTTAATATAGCTCTTGAATTTTCTCATTTTGTACTAATATTCAATATAAGACATTCTGGTCTTAATTCTATTCGTCTTCGCAGTAGCTATCCAGGGACAACTTCTCATGCGATTTTGCTTCCGGCTTTGTGATTTCTAATTTACTAGTATTAAAACATCTGTTATAAATGTTATTGCTTGCTTGATATCTTTACGTCTAACAGGGATTTCATCAAGTAATATAGTTACATGTGGGCTCGGGGCAATTCAGGTAATAAGTTGTATTTTGATCCTGAATAGTACCAAAAAATAAAATAAAAAAATAATCAATGTTTTTCAGGTCATTGTAACTGTTATCAACACGTGGTTATTGGATAAAGCCGGGCGTCGAATTTTCCTCATAGTGAGTTGGATAGCGAAATTGTTTTCTCTCTTATTCAGTACTGACTTTATATCGCATTTGAGAGCATGTTATTATATTTCTGAATACAGATCTCCACTTCTGGGATGTCAGCCACTCTTATCCTTGTTGCGGTATCATTCTTTTTGGAGGTGAGATCAATTTATTATTTTGTGAAGACAACTTATCAAAATTCTTGTTATTTTCATATGAGTTTATCATTTGCGTTGATCATTTGTTGCATGTTAATTCGAGTTCATTTACCGTTGTTTTTTTCATTTTGTGATTGGATGGATTAAAATGTTCTCATATCTGTTATACTTCATTTATTGCAGGATATTGTTGCGGTGGATTCTCAGTTGCATTTTGTGCTGAGTGTGCTTGCTTTGGTTGGACTTGTGGTATGTTTTTTCCATAGAGCACTGCTTTTTTCTCCTTTTTTTCTTTTTGGGATAAGATTGATCCTTTTATTTTCTATCAGGCTTTTGTCATTTCCTTTTCACTTGGGCTTGGAGCCATTCCATGGATCATTATGTCTGAGGTAATCAAGATATATTTTTGTTAATTTTTTGTGTTTAATATGATTTCATTGTAAGCTTTTAGTAAAATAAGTTCTCCAATGCCATTTGACTAACCATGTAATGTTGGCCATTTTTTTTTCATTATGTTTTCAAATTTTTTACTTTGCTTTTTGTGCAGTATTGAGCATAAGATGGAACTTCCTCTTCTTTGTGTTGTTTCTTTCTTTGTTATAGCAAAATTATTTCTCCTACTGATTCAGATTCCTCACACCTGTGCTACTCCTCTCTTAACATGGGCTTAATTCAGTATTTTTGAACACCATGTCTATAAGAAAGAAACAAAGATGCGCTGCGGGTTTACCCCTTTCAATACAGGAATGAATATNCACACCTGTGCTACTCCTCTCTTAACATGGGCTTAATTCAGTATTTTTGAACACCATGTCTATAAGAAAGAATCAAATATGCGCTGCGGGTTTACCCCTTTCAGTGCAGGAATGAATACTGGAATAATATTAACAATAGGCCCGAAACCTTTTATGTTGCTGCAATATTCATGTATTTATTACTTAAAAACTTTATAAAAAATAATTTCCATGGACTCATGATGCTCAAAAACTTTTATGTTATTGCAGATTCTCCCAGTTAATATCAAAGGCCTTGCTGGCAGCGTGGCTACATTAGCCAACTGGTTGACATCTTGGATTGTCACAATGACTGCTACCTTACTTCTGAATTGGAGTAGTGGAGGTTTCCCTCTTTCCTCTTCTTTCCTGTTTCTTAATATAGTTTAGCTACTGATATGATTATTGATTGTTATGTGACAGGAACCTTTGCACTTTATGCTGTATTGTCTGTATTTTCTCTGGTTTTTGTAATAATCTGGGTGCCAGAGACCAAGGGAANATGATAAGCTATTTAACTGGACAAAGCCACAGTTTTTCAACTTCCACTTCCGAATTAAAAAAGTCCGACTCGGTTTTGCCATCTACCCAACTACTTGTGTGTAGTATTTAAAAGAACAAAGACAAATGAAATCATGAACTCGGTTATCTTCTTGGCTTTTTTTTTAATTTTTGCACGCATCAATAATGTTTTATTTATTTTGTATATAATAATAATACGGCGATCAATGTTGTTAAAGCCTAACTAACGCTACTTCAAAACATAATGAATGCCGCTAAGTACCTACTTTTCCTGTATCGGATCTTTAATAAAGACTAGATTTTCTTCCTATGAAACTTAGCTTAGATCCTTCAAACTGTTTAGATGATTTAAGAAGGGATGTAATGATCAAACTTGGAAAGTGATGGCTTTCTTTCCTTAGTCCAAAGATAAAAATATGTAGNGATTTTCTTCCTATGAAACTTAGCTTAGATCCTTCAAACTGTTTAGATGATTTAAGAAGGGATGTAATGATCGAACTTGGAAAGTGATGGCTTTCTTTCCTTGGTCCAAAGATAAAAATATGTAAACTTCTTAAGAACAAATTATTAATCAATATATTATTGTTAATTTTTTAGTGCTATTATAGATCACTGATTCTCCTCTCATTTTGTTATATATTAACTACTTCCCTTCCATCACTGAAGTTGTCATTAGCTTGCAATCGTACGCCACATAGGAAATAAGCCTAATTGACCAAAAATTTGATTTTTTAAATGTTTAAACCTCTACTGCAATCCTTTTTTTTATGTGCTTTAAAAATAGTCAATTTTATTATTTTTAAAAGTCATTTGGGTGTTGTAATTATAAAAAATATAAGTTTTGGTGTTACATACGTAAATACAAAGCATTTGGATGGTATGTATGTAAGTGCCCCTAAAATACTGCAATCTCAAGCTGGTTGAGCATTCCTTGGTCCCAAAAAAGGGAAAANCCTTCCATCACTGAAGTTGTCATTAGCTTGCAATCGTACGCCACATAGGAAATAAGCCTAATTGACCAAAAAATTGATTTTTTAAATGTTTAAACCTCTACTGCAATCATTTTTTTTATGTGCTTTAAAAATAGTCAATTTTATTATTTTTAGAAGTCATTTGGGTGTTGTAATTATAAAAAATATAAGTTTTGGTGTTACATACGTAAATACAAAGCATTTGGATAATTGGATGGTATGTATGTAAATGCCCCTAAAATACTGCAATCTCAAGCTGCTTGAGCATTCCTTGGTCCCAAAAAAGAGAAAAATTATTCCATACGGGTCGGGCACCGCACGCAACTTGCGTGCGGTGTCCGATCCGGACCGTAAATCACCTGATTTACGGTCCTGATGTATTTCGGTGGGCCCCACCTAAAATTTTTTATTTTTTTTTAAAAGACGGAAATAATACGGCCAAGATCGAACACCGCGTGCAAAGATACATGCGGTGTCCGCACGCAATAATCCCTCCAAAAAAGGAACCGAGGAAAGTTACTCTGAGAAAAGTTAATGTTGAACCTTTTGGGAGGGAAGCATCTAAACCGTGTGGATATATATTAGAGATATGATATTGTTAATTATATTCATTAGAAATAACTAAATTTCTAATTTAATAATAATAATTTAATTAATCATATTTTTTAGTCCAACGAGGCATTAAGTTTGAGTAGAACATGAGCTTAATTTGAATGAACGACTTTGCATTGAGTCGAACAAGAGCCATTTTAAACATGATGATAGGAATATAGAGAACAATTTCCAACTTTGCTTCGGTTCAAATAGAAAATAAACCAGAAATATAGAGAGCAATTTCCAACTTTGCTTAGGTTCAAATAGAAAATAAACCACACCACAAAATAATAAAATCACACAAACTCGAGAAAAATTTGATTAAAATCTAGATGGAAGCACAATCAAAGCAAACCAGAAAAGTATAAGAATTTAACATGAAAAAACATGAGAACTGAAACCACTAAGCCGCATTACCAAAAAAAATTACTATGAAATCAAAGAATTTGTTGAAGAACTTGCACCAATTTGCTCTTTACAAAAAATTACAGGACTTGCTCCAATATATTCCTTATGCTAATCCAACGCAAGAATCACGTCAAATTATCAAATCCATATCTTCAACTCTTCTCACCTTCACCGAGAGAAACAAAATTGAAGAACACAACAGAAGCACTTACGCCGCTTAAGATCAGGTGCTTAAGTGCCCCATTCTTGTTCTTTGCTCTCTTCACTTCTTGTTACTCTCGGTTTTTTTGCTTTTCTATTATGTGCTTTGCTCCACTGGCTCTGAAATATGCTCCAAAGAATTTTTGGTTNCTAATTTAATAATAATAATTTAATTAATCATATTTTTTAGTCCAACGAGGCGTTAAGTTTGAGTAGAACATGCTTAATTTAAATGAACGACTTTGCATTGAGTCAAACAAGAGCCATTTTAAACATGATGATAAGAATATAGAGAACAATTTCCAACTTTGCTTTAGGGTTTGAATAAAATCTAAATGGAAGCACAATCAAAGCAAACCATAAAAGCATAAGAATTTAATATGAAAAAACATGAGAACTGAAACCACTAAGCAGCATTACAAAAAAAATTACTATGAAATCAAAGAATTTGTTGAAGAACTTGCACCAATTTCCTCTTTACGAAAAATTACAGGACTTGCTCCAATATCTTCCTTATGCTAATCCAACGCAAGAATCACGTCGAATTATCAAATCCACATCGTCAACTCTTCTCACCTTCACCGAGAGAAACAAAATTGAAGAACACAACAGAAGCACTTACGCCGCTTAAGATCAGGTGCTTAAGTGCCCCATTCTTGTTCTTTGCTCTCTTCACTTCTTGTTACTCTCGGTTTTTTTGATTTTCTATTATGTGCTTTGCTCCACTGGCTCTGAAATATGCTCCAAAGAATTTTTGGTTGGTCATTGTGCCCAAACAGTTGATCCTGACATCAGAAAGGCAACCTGGTTGGAGGATACTTGTGTCTTTGATCCTGCTATCAAGCTCCATATCGTAGGAAGAATCAAACAGGCGATCAACTTGTTCTGGAATGATCTCATTTTTAACTGAGACCAGCTCAAATAAAGTTTGAGGCTACCATTTTGCCATGAACTGCAAGCAATCTTCAATATTTATGGGGACATCCCCTCCCGGATTATGCCAAATTCCATCGTTGCCAACATGTCGTAGTCATTTTCTGACGCCAGGTCGGGGTGCCATGGTCGACAGAACTCTTCACTTTCATGTTCTCTTTACAGGTTGGCCCAGAGAGCTATGAACAGTTTTCATCAGCTGGCGTGTTTCAATTTTTGGGCGTGGAAAAGAAGATAAAAATTCAAAGCTGTGTTTTTTTCCTCGATTCTTTTTCCTCGGTTAGGGCATCCATACCATCCCAACATGGAACATGGCCGGGAAGAATACAACTATGTCAGATCATATTCAGAATGAGAGAGCAGAGATTGAAGGAAGGGGTTGTTCATCATCTAGTACATTGACACAATGATTGTTACTTAAGTGCTACAACTAATGAAATACGACTTGATGACAATGGAGCTTTGGTTGTCTTTTGATATAAAAAGGCTTAGCGATAGGAGGAGACTGCTGCTCATGCTGCCGAGAAAAGAACTCGAGCAAAGTCCATTAGCCCCGCAGCTGCAGTGATGGCGAGTAAAAGGTGTTGGTGGTGGCTCGCACCGGAGAGGACACAGAAGGTGCAAACTTTATTTATTCCATTTTTTATTCTTCGGTTATAATTCAAAGAATCGCCATTAGCAAATTAATTCTTATCAAGAGGAAAACTAAGGGTTATTCTTCAGGTGCAAGTCCCTCTGGCATACCACACCAAGATGTGAATTAATGCCAAGCTGATTGGACGAGAGTGGCGCTGAGGGAGAGCAAAGGTAAGAAGGACTGGTAGGTCGGCCAATATCCGTTCGACCAGTTGCTAAAATTTTCACTGTGTTTTTGGCAAATGCCAAAGCTACTTGCCCTTCTTCGATTGCGCCGTCTGGGTCTAAGCCCAAGCTGGAGCCCGAACCTAAACCCAAACCGAACATTCGGAAAAAAAAATGTGTTGTTCAAAGGGGGAAGACTCCAGTTACCTGCTTAAGGACTTCACTTTCTCTTCGCATCTTCCACCTCCCGGGAAGAAACATAAGTGTTTTGTGCATGCGTAGCTTCCTATGCAAAGGGAGAGGGCGAAGGTACTCACAAGCTTTGACGAGTGGTTCAACTTGTTCAACATTAAGAGGGAATGTTATTTAGATTGCTTTCACCACAGCTATGTATGCCTTGACGATAGGAGACATTCTTCGGCCTCGCAATTTTGANACGGTCCTGATGTATTTCGGTGGGCCCCACCTAAAATTTTTTATTTTTTTTTTAAAAGACGGAAATAATCTTTGCCGTAGATCACCGTGATCTACGGCAAAGATCGAACACCGCATGCAAAGATACATGCGGTGCCGCACGCAATAATCCCTCCAAAAAAGGAACGGAGGAAAGTGACTCTGAGAAAAGTTCTACAAAAGCAAGAACCATTCATCTTCAATAAATGTTGAACCTTTTGGGAGGGAAGCATCTAAACCGTGTGGAAATATATTAGAGATATGATATTGTTAATTATATTCATTAGAAATAATTAAATTTCTAATTTAATA
>JXCR01128928.1:13367-27152 GCA_002079205.1 Phalaenopsis hybrid cultivar | reverse complement strand
TGTAATGCTCTATGGCACTGAATGTTGGCCTTTAAAAGAGAAGCATAATAATAAGTTAAGTGTTGCCGAGATGAGAATGATTAGGTAGATGAGTGGCTTTTCACTTAGAGAAAAAATGCAAANAATGAATATATCCGTGATAGGGTTGGTGTAGCTCCTGTGACGGACAAAATTAGAGAAAGTCGTCTTAGATGGTTTGGTCATATTAAATTTCGACCATCTGATGATCCGATTAGGAGAGTAGATGCATTCGACTTGTGTTAAGAAAGGCAGAGGTAGAGCATAGGAGACATGGGCTTATTGTATAAAAAATGATCTTAATTTACTAGAACTAAATGAAAATATGGCACTAAATAGGACAGGCTTATTGTATAAAAAATGATCTTAATTTATTAGAACTAAATGAAAATATGACACTAAACATGACTCAATGGAGAAAAATCTTATTGTATAAAAAATGATCTTAATTTATTAGAACTAAATGAAAATATGACACTAAATAGATATTGTATTAAAAATGATCTTAATTTACTAGAATTAAATGAAAATATGACACTAAATAGGACTCATTGTATTAAAAATGATCTTAATTTACTAGAACTAAATGAAAATATGACACTAAATAGGACGCTATTAAAAATGATCTTAATTTATTAGAACTAAATGAAAATATGACACTAAATAGGATGCAATATTAAAAATGATCTTAATTTACTAGAACTAAATGAAAATATGACACTAAATAGGACGCAATGGTGATGATTTTAATTTATTAGACTAAATGAAAATATGACACTAAATAGGACGCAATGGAGAAAAATGATTCATGTAGCCGACCCAACGTAGTTGGATTAAGGCTTTGTTGTTATTGTTGTTGTTGTTGTTGTTGTAGAAGCTCGTGTTCGAGGAAAAAATATTGTATTAGGACACTTGACACAAATTTGTGTTCGGTGTACAATTAAAATTGGTCATGTGTTAGGAAGGGTCCTACACTGTTAAAAAACAACCAACCAGTATATTGTAGTGGGGACCACATTTTGATGTGGCCAATTTTAATTGGACACCCGAAGGAAATTTAAGTCAAGTGTCCTGATGCAATAATTTCTCGTTTTCGAGATAGCTCCTAAATAGCATGTTTGTGTTCAATTCCAACTTAGCTAGAATGATTTGAAAAATATTAAAAATTGGGAGCATTGATGAATACCACACATCCAACCCCACACCACCTACACAAAAAAAAGAGGAAGCAAACCTTCGCAAGGTACTCAGGTTTTGGAGTACCCCATGGATTCCTTCCACTTCCGTATGTGTGGAGGTTTAGAGCTACTATTGCTCTAACGCTGCATGGAAAAGAATACTATTAGATTCACTAAAAAAGAAATAACGAAGAAGAGAAGTAAAACATGTCCAAAATGAAAGCAGTGATGAAGTTGAAGAAGAATAGCGTATCCTTTTTTTTTNAAACAAAATTGATGTTTGGCAGAGGCCCAAATATTGATTTCCTATGTGATTTTTGGCCCCATGATCAGAGCCCGCACCATGTGCCTAAAATTCCAAAGCCCCCCGCTCACGGTGGGATCGAACCCTTGATCTAAGGGGACTTACAGTGACCCCACCACCAATAGTCCAAGCCATGCAACATATATATATATATATATATATATATATATATATATATATATATATATAGAAGATTGGCCAGAAACAATGATAAGAGCCCCCAACTCATCTCAAGTGTCTAACAACTTGAACCCGCACTGCAAGGCAGGTGCACTCAGGCGGGCTCAAACCCATGACCCCAGGGGACTCACGAATGACAACACAGCTGCCAACCAAAGAGTCACGCTGCGTGACACCCAAATCCTATGTATTTACATATCTAACACCTAATATAATTTTTAAAATGACATCAAGAAAAACACTATTTTGTCTTTTAAAAAGTGAAATACAACTTTTTCAAACATAGATAAAGTGACATATATATGCAAAAATTGAAGTATTAAATATGTAAATACATAGGAATTGAGTGATATACGTATGTAAATCTTCATCAATTAATTATTCTCCACGGCTTTGATGTGTGACTTTTATGCNAATGACATCAAGAAAAACACTATTTTGTCTTTTAAAAAGTGAAATACAACTTTTTCAAACATAGATAAAGTGCAATATATATATATATATATATGCAAAAATTGGTGTTAAATATATAAATACATAGGAATTGAGTGATATACGTATGTAAATTTTCCATCAATTAATTATTCTCCACGGCCTTGATGTGTGACTTTTATGCTATGAGATCGAGTAAATTAGAAACGGANGCTATGAGATCGAGTTAATTAGAAATGGAGAATTTTGAAGCTGAAATGCTCCAAGTAGGGCTGATGTTTGACAAGGTCTGTTTTGACAAAAAGAAGAATATTTATATGTCATAATTATTACTGACAAAAAGAAGAATATTTATATGTCATAATTATTATTATCAATAATAATTATTAAAATCATGTCAATAAATGGACATGATTTTAGTTGCATCAAAGAAAATCACAGGAAACCACTTAATACTTCTTTAACTTCCGACAATGACCATAAAGAGAATTCAGATAAGTTTATCAAGCCAAAGTTACTATGGTACCTGAGCAATATGCAAGAGTTCAATCATAACAAAAGATGCATGCCATCCTTGCTTCAAACCAAATATTTCTAACAGACCATCATCAGATTGTGCTTCAACAAATCCTTTCTGGGAAAGGCAAAAAAAAAAGAAAAAAAGAATTAATCTGCAAAATTGGAAATTTTACCATAATTTGCTGGATCCAATTTTGAATAAACAAATGAATCTGCTTTTATACAACAGTGCAAGTACGCTACAAAACTTAGTTTCAACACGAGAGTTTACTAAAATTCCTAGTATTCAAATGCATTAGCTTTCGAATGTAGTTTAATTGAAAGCAGTAGAGGTGTAAATAAGCTGAACCAGAGAGAGCATAGTTCTTGCTTGTGTTCGGCTCATTTGAATTTTTTTTTTTTTGCTCGAGAGAAGCTCGTGTTCGGTTGTGACCATACCAGCACCAGTGCACCAGATCTCATCAGAACTCCATAGTTAAGCATGTTTAGGCGAGAGTAGTACTAGGACGGGTGACCTCCCGGGAAGTCCTCGTGTTGCACCCCTCCATTTAAAACTATCATTGCCGGTCCCAAGCCCGGATGTGAAAAGTGGAGGGTTGCGTTAGGTAGTCGACAGCCAGCGTAAAACTTGTCGTAAAAAAATCATGACATGAATCCTTTTGATCATTGTATAAGTGCTAGGGCGTCCACTGGAAGCGACGCGCTGTATAGCCTGAATACAGTGAAAAGTGTGCAAGGATCGCTACACCGGCGCCCGAGTGTAATTTTAAATATGTAAGGGTTCCCACATTACGGGCGACTGCAGATAAATAAGTTAGCCCATGAAACTAATGAAACTAATATTATGATAGGATCTTAGAATATAAGTACTCTCAATGGTAAATTAATGGAATTAGTTGATATTATGATTCATAGAAAAATTAATATTTTATGTATTCAAGAAACAAAGTGGGTTGAAGAAAAAACCAACGAGATTAATAATTTAGGTTTTAAACTTTTGTATTCTAGTAAGAGTCGCACTAGAAATGGTGTAGGTGTAATTATAGATAAGAGTTTGAAAGAAAATGTTGTAAAAATTAATAAAGTTAGAGATAAAATTATAGCCTNGTCGCACTAGAAATGGTGTAGGTGTTATTATAGATAAGACTTTGAAAGATAAAGTTGTAAAAATTAATAGAGTTTGTGATAGAATTATAGTCCTGAAGATTATCATTGATACAAAGATTTTTGATATTATAAGTGCTTATGCTCCTCAAATAGATGATTTAGATGTATGTTCTAAAGCTAAAGTGTGGAATGACTTAGAAAACTTAATACAAATGATACCACTTGAATAAAAATTTTTTTATTGGAGAAAATTTTTTACCGGTATTGTGGTAGAAGATTTCAGAAATATTCAAGTTGTCTACAGTTATGGGGTGATTGATGAAGAAGTAGAACCATTTTAGATTTTGCTTTAGCATGTGATTTTATTATTACTAATATNTTATGCTTCTCAAGTAGGTTTAGATACAGGGTCTAAAGATAAATTTTGAAATGACTTAGAATACTTAATACAGATGATACCTCTTGAAGAAAGAATTTTTATTGAAATAAATTTAAATGGACATGTTAGTAGAGTGGTAGAGGACTTCATAAATACTCATGGTGGCTACGGTTTTCGAGTAACTAATGAAGAAGGTAGAAGTATTTTAAATTTTGCTTTAGCGTATGATTTTATTATTACTAATTCTTTATTCAAGAAATATTTTAGATTTTGCTTTTGCGTATGATTTTGTTATTATTAATACTTTATTAAAAAAAAAAAGAGATGAGCATCTTATTACTTATAAGAGTGAATCTAATAAAACACAAATTGATTATTTTCTTATGAGAAGAAAAGATCATCGCGATTGTAAAAATTGTAAGGTTATTCCNAGTAAGAATCCTTCGATCATGCCACATCTTCATCTTTTCTTTGTAAATCTTAGCACTTTCATAAGATTCATTTGTTATCTCTTCAAGCTCATTTAATTGTGATATACCAAAAAGATATGCATTTTCATATTTATACTCATTTTTTGTGATATTGTACTTTAATGGAAGGTATTTTTCATGTTTTCTTGCAGGTTGTTGACTTTTAGGACTTGGAGGAAAAAAAAAGCAAAAATGATGAAATTTGGAGTCAAAATGGAGAACATGAAAATTTAGTCAACGCTGACGGCACTAGACTAAATTTTCATATAAAGTAATAAAGTATAAAGTATACTTTAATACTTTNTTATGTTGCATAAAGTAACATATACTATTAAACATGTAGCAAAAGATGTACTTAGAGAATCAAAAGTAAAAGCTTTTATGAATAAAAATAGTTGGTTATGGAATAATAATGTATNCATCTTATTACTTATAAGAATGGATCTAATAAAACACAAATTGATTATTTTCTTATGAGAAGAAGAGATCATGGAGATTGTAAAGATTGTAAGGTCATTCCAAGTGAGGAGTAAAGTACCCAACAACGATTAATAGTTCTATATTTTAAAATGAAGAGTTGTAAAAATAAAAAATACTATGACTCATCATCATAGAATTAAATGGGGGAAACCTAAAAGACAAAATTATTTTTATGAGTAAAATTTAAGATTTCAAAATTTGGGATGTTTATGAAGAAGCAAATGTTATGTTGCATAAAGTAACATATACTATTAAACATGTAGCAAAAGATGTACTTAGAGAATCAAAAGTAAAAGTTTTTATGAATAAAAATAGTTGGCTATGGAATAATAATGTACAAGAGAAGATAAAATATAAGAAGTTATGCTATAAAAATTGGTTAAAATGTAAAAGCTTAGAGAATTGGAAAAAATAACAAACAACCCGCAGAGAGTCTAAAAAGAACAATTTGTGCCGCTAAAAATTTTGTTTTTAGTGATTTTTATAATATATTAGATACTAAGAATGGTGAAAAATATATGTATAAACTAGCCAAACAAAGAGATAAGAAAAGTAAAAATTTAACTTGAGTAAATTGTATTAAATATGATAATCAAAAAGTGTTTTTCTTAGAAAAAGATATTCAACATAGGTGAGTGAGTTATTTTGATAAACTTTTTAATGAAATTTCTGAAATATGATTAATAATAATAAAATGTTTAANTCCAAGTGAGAATTTAAGTACCCAACATCATTTATTAGTTCTAAATTTTAAGATTAAGAGTTGTAAAATAAAGAATACTAGGACTCATAATCGTAGAATTAGATGGAGAAGCTTAAAAAACACAAATAAAATTATTTTTATGAATAAAATTCAAGATTTCAAAATTTGGGATATTCATGAAGAAGCAAATGTTATGTGGGATAAAATAACAAACACTATTAAACAAGTAGCAAAAGATGCACTTGGAGAATCAAAATAAAAAAGTTTTTATAAATAAAAATAGTTTGTGGTGAAATAATAATGTGCAAGAAAAGACAAAGTATAAGAAGTTATGTTATAAAAATTGGTTTAAATGTAAAAGCTTAGACAATTGGAAAAAATATCAAACGACCCGCAGAAAATCTAAAACAACAATCTGTGACGCTAAAAATTCTGCTTGTAATGATCTTTATAATAAATTAAATACTAAGGATGGAGAAAAATATATGTATAAACTAGCTAAACAAAGAGAAAAGTAAAGTAAAGATTTAATTCAAGTAAAGTGTATTAAAGATGAAAATCAAAAATTACTTTTCTTAGAAAAAAGATATCCAACATAGGTGGGTGAGTTACTTTGATAAACTCTTTAATGAAGTTTCTGAAAATAAGATCGAACTTAATGATCTTAATATCATGAATAATAATAAAATGTTTCATTTTTATCGTCGCATTAATAAAAAAGAAGTTGAGGAGGANGTTAATCTATTAAGATAAATTAATTAAAAAGGTAAATTAGAACTTGAAAAGTTGAATCAAACCTAATGTGGGCTAAATAGCATGTTACATTAAGAGATTGGAATAGAAATTCCCGGAGTTCAGAAATAGATTAACAAAAGGAGACTAGCTAATGAAATGAAGAGAGAAAATAGTTTATTAAGCTGAACAAATATGCTTTTTTAAGTAATAGCAAAAAAAAAAAAAACCAAAAGATGTTAAAGATACAAAATAATAATTACAATAAAGATAAAACTATTGCTATGAACGTTGTTAAAAAGCCAAAGGAAAAATGGAACTGCTAAATATTGGTAAATATTTTACACTTCCAATTAACTACCACTACTTCCTCAAATCCATGTCCTTGTAGACAAATATTTGACAGAGGAAAGAGCGTTATTAAGAATTGAGGTATGATTCCATACCTTATTAGAAATGGGACCTTGTGCAAGGTGTGGTTTTTCTTCTCGAAAATGATGAAAACCATAGGCAATTTGAGCATCCATTCCTACATTTAGACACTTCTATCACAAAGACATGAAAGTAAGACATGAAACTAAATTGCTCATTCTTCCTTTCTATAAAAGTGCAGAGCACCATATTCCATGCTCATTTTCAACGTTGTTTCAGCAAATGTAAAAATTTTAAAAATGCCATCTAGATTGAAGCACTTGGGATAATGATGCCCAAAACGTATGGAATAACATAAACACACACGCACACACACATAAAAATACATACAAATAGACGTATACATAAGCATGTATTATGCACATGTACATATACATATACATATACATACATAAAGTTTTATCTTCATTGTAACGACTATTTTGTACCTTTAACATTTTTTTGTTTTTTTTCTTTTTTTCTATTACTTGAAAAAACATATTTGTTCTTCTTTTGTAAATCTATTTCTGGACTCCGGGAATTTCTATTTCAATTTTTTAATGTAACATGCTATTTAACCCACATTAGGTTTGATTTAACTTTTCAAGTTATAATTTACCTTTTTAGTTAAATTATCTTAAAAGATTAACAATTCTTCATCTACATACATATATTTTTTTTCCTCCCCCATATGCATATATAATATATCATGTAATTTAGCGGACGTTGAAACTTAATAAAATGCTAGAACATTTGTGTGTGGACATCCATCATAAACTCAAAGACATACCTATGCTGAAGTAATTAAAGAAGACTCCTTCAAGGCAAATAATTTTAGCAGGCCACGCTCCCTCATCAACCCATTCCTGGAGAATATCATTATTGCCATTAAGGAGCTAAATGCAAAAGGAAATTTAAGACAGAAATTTAGAGACTTTGTTTCAAAACTAAAAAAAAAAGGTGAATTTTGAGAAGTTTGGTCATGGCAAGTATGTTCGTGCAGTTGATAGATGGATGAAGATTGCTTAGCTATCTAAGGCTATGATGAAGGCTCAGGAAAGGGACCTTCATTATTGATCATGTTCATAAATAGAAAGGAGTCAAATTCCACAAAGATCATGGGGGCCCTAAGATAAATGAATAGATGCAAGTCCTAAAGCAAGCAATGAATCCACCTAAAATCACAAACCAAGTCACCATAACCACCATCACCAGAAAAATGTTTGACAAAAACCATCAACATTCGATTTTAAGGAATCTGGATGAGTACAGAGCCATTTGTCTAAGTTCAACTTCCGAAGTATTTTGGTTTTGAAATGAAGAACCCAATTGAAGGCAACATTAACGAGTGATGGTTTGTGTGGTGGACCATATGTTATTACTTCAGCTTTACAATGTCAGAAAATAATACTCTTTTGCATTTCCAAAACAAAATTCAGTTTTCCTTCTTCCTCTGGTTTGGGAAATATCTAAATCATCTCTCACACAAAAGTTAGAATCGCTAATCACTGGCTTTCAAAGGTTTATCGCTGAGAAGGAATGGATATCAAAATGTCAGAATACACAGCAATCTTTAACCAGCACCACGCCCGTGGAACTATACCAGCAATAGGTGCAACACAGTAAAGCAGGTTCAACATTGAACCTAATGACTCAATCAAATAATGTTTCTAAAATATCACTGCTCCGAAGAGGACCGATTTCCTCATTGGAGGACTGCATGCTCAGATTCAGAATCTGATATATACAATGCTTTGCAAGGTAATTTGCAACTTCAAAAAAGTACCAAGAATGCGGACAAAATGATTATAATGTAAAAAATTGACTTAACCATTAATGTTGAAGATTTCCTAGGTGGGGAGCAATCTAATGAAGCAACGTTTGTACATATAGAGATAACACCCAACAACCAAGTTAAATGTGCGGTGTGTAAACTCAAAGGAGTGGTCCAAGCAATTAGGATCCAATTAATGCAGTCTCACCAGCACAAGGGATGAAAAATGTTTACAGCTGGAACCAAAAGAAACAACTTTTGTGAGGCCACTTCTTACCATTTGATTGAGAACAACCAACTTCATTATCAGAAATGCACTTAAAGGCATTGTTCTGTCAAATGCTTATATGGAAGATTTATATTGACGCAGCGCTTGCAATTACCTCAATGAAAATAACCAACAATCAAAAGCTCGTTATGTCAAAGGATTTGAAGATGCTGCTCCTAAAAAATTAGAAATGAACATTGTGTGGTCTCTCTTCGGTCATTAACTTGCACATAAGGCTAGGCTGNCTAAAATCACAAACCAAGTCACCATAACCACCATCACCAGAAAAATGTTTGACAAAAACCATCAACATTCGACTTTAAGGAATCTGGATGAGTACAGAGCCATTTGCCTAAGCTCAACTTCCGAAGTATCTTGGTTTTGAAATGAAGAACCCAATTGAAGGCAACATTAGTGAGTGATGGTTTGGGTGGTGGACCATATGTTATTACTTCAGCTTTACAATGTCAGAAAATAATACTCTTTTGCATTTCCAAAACAAAATTCAGTTTTCCTTCTTCCTCTGGTCTGGGAAATATCTAAATCAACTCTCACACAAAAGTTAGAATCGCAAATCACTGGCTTTCAAAGGTTTATCGCTGAGATAAGGAATGGATTTCAAAATGTCAGAATCCACAGCAATCTTTAACCAACACCACGCCCGTGGAACTATACCAGTAATAGGTGCAACACAGTAAAGCAGGTTCAACATTGAACCTAATGACTCAATCAAATAATATTTCTAAAATATCACTGCTCCGAGTGGACTGCATGCTCAGATTCAGAATCTGATATATACAATGCTTTGCAAGGTAATTTGCAACTTCAAAAAAGTACCAAGAATGCGGAGAAAATGATTATAATGTAAAAAATTGACTTAACCATTAATGTTGAAGATTTCCTAGGTTGGGAGCAATCTAATGAAGCAACGTTTGTACATATAGAGATAACACCCAACAACCAAGTTAAATGTGCGGTGTGTAAACTCAAAGGAGTGGTCCAAGCAATTAGGATCCAATTAATGCAGTCTCACCAGCACAAGGGATGAAAAATGTTTACAGATGGAACCAAAAGAAACAACTTTTGTGAGGCCACTTCTTACCATTTGATTGAGAAAAACCAACTTCATTATCAGAAATGCACTTAAAGGCATTGTTCTGTCAAATGCTTATATGGAAGATTTATATTGACGCAGCGCTTGCAATTACCTCAATGAAAATAACCAACAATCAAAAGCTCGTTATGTCAAAGGATTTGAAGATGCTGCTCCTAACAAATTAGAAATGAACATTGTGTGGTCTCTCTTCGGTCATTAACTTGCACATAAGGCTAGGCTGCACTCCATAGGACCTACCAATTGATTACATTTCGATGAAATTTTCAAGAAGTACACAATGAGACCAACAACTAGACTGCATCACCCAATAAAGGGAGCCCTCTTTAATCCCAACAAGGAATCACCTCTACATATATGTCTGATGTCTAGGCACATCCCAAGTAAGGACTAGTGCGAGATATTGTGCACAACAGGTCCAAATCTTAAATATTTTTTTGCTTTAGGACATCACTACAATGCATGCCTGAATAAATATTAAGCAAGATATCTATTCCAACTACAGTTAAAATATTGATTTGTAATACCTTGACAAAAAGATATGCTTGATAAACTAGATAGTGCCACAATTTTCTCCAAGTTAAACTTATACAGTGATAATAGGGGTGCTAAAAATTAACCCAAAATGCCAAATCAACTCAAAAAATTCAATTTTAGGTTGACAATCTTAAACCTATCTAATTTTTGGATCTGGTTTGGGTTGACCCGCCAACACAAAAATGATCCGAAATTGACCCAACAATATTAAATTGACTTGAAAATTGACAAGCCAACTCGATATTTACTCAAATTTGACCTGATTTGGACTTGAAGAGTTGTTATTCCCTATGTTAAATGGGTTATACATGTCGGGTTCAGATCTACAGGTTAAAGACGGGTTTTGTTCAGGTTAGACTTTTGACATGTTTAATATTCGGGTCAGACCCAAACCCAACCAATGAACCCGATTTGACACCCCTAAGTAATATCATCAAATACTCATCATAGCAAGTGACGGGTAAAAGACTTGCTCTTAAGACTCATGAAGCTCTTCATAAGCGACGCACTATGCCTTTTCGGGCGTCTCCGAGCACAGACATATGAATGATGAATGAAGTCAAAAAAATATTTTAAATAAATTTTGCATTTCAAAATTCAACAACATTTTCATTTTCTGCAACTTGTTGTCATGTTATGTGCATCACCTGAAATCTATATTCTCCACTAAACTATTTCTCAATATCAACAAATGTGAATTTGCTGCTGATAAGATCCAATCTCTGAGATTCTTTACCACAACTCAAAGAACTGAAACCAGTCCAATGAATATGGAAGCTATTTAATTATAGCCAACTCCAACCATGCTGACTGGCATGCAAAGTTTTCCTGGTTAAGCTAACTTCCACTGCCCTTTTATTAGTGGTTTCAATTCACTCTAGGCGTCAATTACAGACTGCTTAAAATAAAAGACCTTCGATAGGGAAAGCGAGCAGCAACATGGCTTTGAAACAATAAAAGAAAAACTCTATTCAGCTCCTGTTCTTGTCACTCTGACGAGCAAATCTATTCCAAGGGCTCTTTAGCGAGAAACTCAGTTTGGAGTGACAATTTATTGTTCAGGCTATTAAATCTTTGTACAGCAGGAGTATTTCAAAAACAAATGTGTGCGTGTCAAGAGAAGAGAAAAAGATAATGTGATAAGAATTGCAAAAGGACGTTACCAATTTTCTGTCACAAATACACACACGCACACACACACATACACACACACGATGATGTCGTCTCCCACGCTCGGCTCTGCTAGGGTTTCGACCCATGTCGAACCCTAGCAACTCTAATTGCATAAGATCATTTCCTTTCCTCACATTTCTTCTCCGGCATCGTCGTCGGCTCGCGCTGTTTTGACGTCGACTGCGGCTCGCATCTGTGACATTTGAAGCCGACAGAGTTCGCATATGTTGCATCATTTCTGTTCGATTTCGAAGCGGACAAGTTCACACGTTTCACACGTCTTCTTCTGTTCCTGTCTTCTGCGCGGCATTCTGCGGCTTCGCCCATACCGTTTTCGGCTCGTCATTCCTGCCTTATGACCGATTCTAATTGTTGTGATGGAGCTTCCTTCTTCTTCGGTTGAACATAACAAAGCCTCATTTGCCCACGTGGTGGGTAATTCTCGGGTGGAGACGACGGTTTTCTTCCCCTCAAGTTATAAGGAATATCGTGATAGTATAGGTGACTGCCCATTTATTAAGAATGCAAGCAGAAAAAGTGGGAAAACATCACTCTTTTTCTCGGAGTTAGAAATATCAACCCTGACTGACAAATTCAAGTTTGCTCTTATTGAAAAATTTCAGTGGGGGCACCCACCTATGGAAGTTATCAGAAAAAGTTTTGATGATATGAAATTAGCAGGAAAATGGAAAGTGGGACTCATCGATGAGGGACATGTATTGATTTAACCGTGGTTGAAACTACACTCGGATTTTCTCCAAAAAAATATTTTAGCATTGCTGGTAAATCAATAAAGCTACTCAAGTGGTCACCTGATTTTGACCACAATCATGAATCTCCTACTGTACCGGTATGGTTCAGTCTACCAGGACTCAAGCTGTACTTTTTTCATCATCAGGTTTTTTACTCTATTGGGGCAATACTTGGGGACCCTATGAAACTAGATCTACCGACTTTCAACATAACCAGACCTTCTGTGGCCAGAATACTTGTGGAAAGAGATATTACTTTACCTGATGTTACTGAAGTCTGGTTGGGCACAACTCATAATGGATATTGACAACAAATCGTCATAAAGCATAGACCGCTATATTGTTCTAATTGTAAGATATTTGGGCATACAGTTGATAAATGTCATAAGTTTTATCCTAATTTGAAATTTAAAGATCAAGTGAATAAGGATGGATCTAATCCCACTACTTTGGACATATCTGTTCCATCTGGAGAGAAAGCTACCACAGGACAAGTTTTGAACATAGCTAAATATCAGCCACCTACCATCCCTGCTGAAAATGTGCAAATCGATCCTCTACCCAACATCGCAGTTCCTGATGAAGAACACCATACTACAGGTAGAGATCCAAAAGTGCTTACATCACTCACTGTTATTGAAAATGCTCACTTACATGTCAAGACACACGAGAGTGCTCCTTTGATTCAATCAAAGATCAGCTGGTACAACAAACAATTATTTCTAATGTTCAACATCCTACACATGTCTGACATACTTTAGACCAATCCACTGATAAGGCGAGCCAATCTTCGGATGAGGAATGACAGGTCTATTCTAGAAGGAAGAAGAAGACTGGAGGCCGACAGGAGTTTGGGAACTTATTGGATGATACTTTGGTCACTACTGGCAATGACACTCATCTTAACAATTTATAAGCTGGCTTCTTTCCTAGAACTAGAGGCAGAGGCAAAGCAAAATTGGGTTGCTCTCTAGCTACCTGATACTACGTTTTTTGGCATTTTTTTTCGGTCTCTTGTAATTTTCTGTATTTTCTCTTTTTTTGGAACCATTTATATGTGATGGTTATTGTGGGGGAAGGGTGTCATGCTTGAGCTCTTCCACACAATCTACATGTATCCTTATTTCTTTTTAATATTTTAGCCTATGGGCTTTCTCATAAATATATATATATATATATATATATATATATATATATATATATATATATATATATATATATATATATATATATATATATATATATATATAAAAA
>JXCR01128923.1:0-11698 GCA_002079205.1 Phalaenopsis hybrid cultivar | reverse complement strand
TGATTTAATTGAAAAAGGGATTGAACTTAATTTGACTCATGTTTAGAACATTTATCTAACATTCTTAATCACAGTGAAGAAACAAATTTAGTCCTTAACTAGGAAAAATGCCAATTTATGGTAGCAGGAGGAATTGTATTAGGTTATCAAATATTAGAAAATGTTATGGAACTAGATCCTGCAAAAATTCAAGTGATCACAAATTTACCTTATCCAACAAATGTAAGGGAAATTAGGAGTTTTTTAGGACATGCTGGATTCTACAGGTGATATATTAAGGACTTTTCTAAGATTGCTAAGCCTTTACGCCATTTACTAGAGAAAGATGTAATTTTCAATTTTTATGAGGAATGCCTAAGAGTATTTAAATTATTAAAAGAAAAATTAATCCCTGCACTAATTATAGTTTTATCAAACTGGGAACAACATTTTAAATTAATGTGTGATGCAAGCGATTATGCTATGGGAGCTATTTTAGGAAAAATATACGATAAAATTTTCAAAGTTATTTACTATGATAGTAAAACTCTTAATGAAACTCAAATTACTGATAAAATTTTAAAAGTTATTTACTATGCTAATAAAACTCTTAATGAAACTCAAATTAATTGTACAACAACTGAAAAAAGTTATTAGCAATAGTATATGCCTTTGATAAATTTAGATCATATTTGATTGGAACTCATTGTGTAGCGCATACAGATCATTCTGCTATTAAGTATTTAATGAAAAAGAAAGATACTAAACAGAGACTTATAAGATGGATTCTTCTTTTACAAGAATTTGATTTTGAAATAGTATATTGGAAGGGGATTGAATATCAAATTGTTGATCATTTATCCAAGCTTGAATTAAGAAAACTACTCTTTTTGAAAAAAAATAATGAATATTTTCTAGATGAAAAATTGTTCGTTGTAAATGAGTGGTGTGTTATGTGGTATGCCGACATTGTGAGCTATATTGTTAGTGATCTTAAACCCTATGGAATGACATACCAATAATTGAGGAAATTTATTTTTGAAGCTAAGAATTATATTTGGGATGACCCATATTTATATAAATAAGGAAAAGATTTGATCATTCAAAGATGTGTACCATTAGAAGAAACTTATGAAATTATCCAAAAAATGTCATAATTCTGATTTTGGGGGACATGTTGGTGTTGATAAAACAACATACAAAATTCTACAATCTCGATTTTATTGGCCTACAATTTTTAGATATGTTAATGCTTATATCAAAACTTATGATAGATGTCAAAGAGTGGGCAATATTTCTAGAAGAAATGAGATGCCCCTCAATTATATGCTCGAAGTTGAAATATTTGATGTTTGGGGATTAGAGTTAATGGGACCACATACCATCTTTCAGAAATTTATATATTCTGTTAGCAGTGGACTATGTATCCAAATGGATAGATGCTATTTATTTACCTTTATGTGATGCTCAAAGTGTTGCAAAATTTTTGAAAATGGACATATTTTGTAGATTTAGGATGCCGAGAGTTATCATTATTGATGGGGGAAGTCATTTCAGAAATTCCATTATAGAGAAGTTATTAAAGAAATATCATATAAATCATAGGATTGCTACTGCTTATTATCCTTAGACAAGTGGTTTGGCTAAATTATCCAATCGAAAAATTAAAATAATTATGGAAAAACTATGAATCCAACAAAAATGGATTAGTCAGTCAAACTTGACTATGCTTCGTGGGCTTATGGAATTGCATATAGAACTCCTATAGGAATGTCCCCACATCGGCTAATATTTGGGAAAGCTTGTCACTTACCAGTTTAACTTGAGCATAAAGCATATTAGGTTTTTAAAGAGTTCAATTATAATTTAAAAGATGTTGATGAGAAAAGATTGTTACAATTAAATGAGCTTGAAGAGATAAGGAATGAATCTTATGAGAGTGTTAAGATTTATAAAGAAAAGAAGAAAATGTGGCATGATAAAAATTTCTTACTCCCAGGGCAACAAGTTTTGCTATATAATGCAAGGTTAAGATTATTTCCAGGTAAACTTAAGTCTAGGTGGATGGGCACATTTGTTGTGATAACGTTCATCCTTATGGAGCTGTGGATAATAAAAATCCTATTTTTGAGAAAATTTTTTAAAGTGAACGAACATAGACTAAATCCTTATTATATTGGGGATCAACATAAATATAATGATGGAATGAAGTTGAGACAACAAGAATGAGCACTGGTTATGTCGGCCTGACGACGTAAAACCAAGCACACTTTGTGGGAGGCAACCCGTAGTTATCAGTGTGTTTTTGGTTTGATTGTTGTTTTGAGTATGATTAAGAAATTTGGGGTTGTATTTTTGAGTTAATTATGTTACAATAATAATTTTTAGACTTTATTTAGTGACCTAGATATGTTAGAATAAGAATTTGGATGTTAAGTTGACTAGTGCAAAAATGTGCACTGGCTCTTAAGTGCCAGATCCAACACTTAAGCGTGTCAGTTTAATCACATGTGCAAATATCAATCTCTAGAAGGTGTAACTGTAATTTAGTTTGAATAAACATCTTTTGGCAATTTCTAGTCATGCGTAGAAGTTATGAGGGAATTAGACCTGTAAATAGAAGAGGTTTGTGAAGGAATTTCACCCCATATTATTTTCTAAGAAAGAGAGAGATTTAGAGAAAATGTCCTCATGGGAGGAGGATTTGAAGAAGAAGGAAGAAGACATGAGGAAGAAAATCATTAGTCAAAGTGCATAAAAGATGTATAACGGTTTCTTAGCTGTTAGTATTGAAAGAATATCAGAGAAGATCAACCAGATGGAGAATACTATATCTATATTAGAGACTAAGGTGCTTGAATTGCATGGTCATCTAGAACATATTAGGTGGCAAATTAAAATGTAATTCAGCCATACCAGTTATATAGAGGAAGCAGATAAGGCGATGTTCCTTAAACAAAAGTGGATCAAAGATGATAGTATTAGAGCTCGTCACCACCGTTTATTTTATCAACCTATATTCCTCGAGAGACTACTGAGAGACAAGAATTTGTTCCTTCTAATGAAGAGTGGCATTAAGTTAAGTGTTAGGAATTTTGTGTTTAGAGTCATGTTTTTAAGTGATTTAGTGTTTATGTCGTGCTTTTAGTGTTTGTGTCACTTATGTGTTTAATTGTAAATGTGTGTTAAGTGTCTTGTACATAAGAAAATTTTCTCATCCAAGTCTATTGGGAGAGAGAACTAAGTGTTAAATGTGTTTGTACTTATTTGTGAATTAATATAAGTTTGCTTTTTTGAAAATTTGTGTTATTTTTTGCCTTGAATTGAATTAATTATTATGGAGAATTTTGAGAGAGAAGGGAGTTACAGGAAGTAAAAATAGTCATTTAAGTGCTATGAGACCATATAGAGGTGGTTTACTTAGGCTAATAGTGCATTTTACTTACAATTAAAAATTTCAAAAATTGTGCACTGGCGCCTAAGCACCACATCTCGCGCTTAAGTGCGAGCCAACTTGAGAGGCAGGCGCTTGAGCGCCACTTACCCGCGCTTAAGCGTCGCCTCAAGAAAACCGGTTTGCAAACAATTAAAACTGAATTTTAGGTTGAAAAATACCTTTTTTAACCCCTACTATCGTCTTCCCCAAATCAAGTTTGCGATTTGAGGGCTAGGGCAAGTAAACTTTTGAGATTTCTTGGTGGAATCGCGTGAGATTTGCTAGATCCAAGTTCCTTGAGGTAAATGCTTTACTTCTATACAAAAATTTTGGATTTTCACCATATATTTTAAGCAAATTTGGAAGATTTCAAAAATTTACTATTCATGGTGAAAAGTGAAGAAAAATCTATGGAAATTTCTTGGGAAGTTTAGTTAGTGCTTTTGGAAGTTTAGTTTAGTGATTTAAACTTGATTTTTAAAGTTATTTTTGGAAATTATCAAATTTGTAGAATGACACCAAGAATGAAAAGTAGCAAAGGAAAGAGCCCATTTGATTCGAGCAAATTTGTCAGTTCAAAATCTCACAATCAATATAGTGGTGCTCTACAGTCACGAAAATCGATTCAGGAGTGATGTTTTAAGAGTTTAGGTGGAGAAGTGGAAGACCTTATAGTCTATCGATAGTGGAAACAGTTCTATTGTTTCTTTGATGTCACAATGATTTCTGTTGTAAGAGAGTTTTATGCAAATCTCCCAGAGGACGAGAACGATCGCGTTATGGTTTGAGGGAAGTTGGTACCTTTTACTCCAGAGGTAATCAACTTGTTTTACCATTTACCACTAGAGACTTTATGTTTTTATGCAAATTATAGTCCTACTGAAGAGGAGTTAGACGAGATTATTTCATCTTTGACTATTGGGAGAGGAATTTGGAAGATTAACAATGAGAGGAGAGTAAATTTCCCAACGTCAAAGTTATGTGCACCTTTAAAGGCTTGGCACTATTTCATTTATGCTCGTCTGCTTCCGACCAATATTCTCAGTGAAGTGACAAGAGAGAGAGTGACGTTGAATTATTGTATTCAGGAGGGAAAGCCCATCAACATAGAGGCTTTGATCTATCACACTATCATTAGTTCTGCTTCAACTGCCACTATTACAGGTATGGGATTTGCTACCTTGATATTTTCTTTATGCGAGAAGTCTGGAGTAAAGTATGATAGTTGGGATGAAGTTCTGTTACCTCTAAAGCCCATCACGAAGGTGAATGTGAAGACTTATTCTGAGCATTCAATTTTTGACTGGAGAGGAGGATTTTTCAAGATCTATGGATTAGAGACATCTGCTGCATCTTCATCTAGACCATCTACTTCATGTACTTCTACATCTAGAGGTGATACCAAGACTCGAGAAGAGTTATTGTAGAAGAAGATGGATAATATAAATTTTATCACTTATAAGGTAAAAAATTTAGAGCATTTTGTAGATGATACTAATAATTATAATAGAAGGAAGAGTGACTATGAAGATAAATTCCACGCATCTATGAAGAGACTGATTAGAGGTGAACCAGGAGTGCAATTCCTCCACATCCTCGATATCGTGATTATGAGCCTGCAGAAAAATGGTACAGCAGTGATTCTGAGGATGAAGAGTAGAGCTGAGAGATTCATTTTATGATTGTAATAAGATGTGAACTATGCGATCCGAGCTTGCTACATTTGCATATGTGTGATGTTTTGGACTACATTGTGTTTTGGACGTTTATGTTTTATTATTATGACGTTTATGGTAGTTAATATTTTATTTTTTAATTTTAGGGTTGTAACTGTTTTTATGTTTAGTACTGTGATTCAGTAAGTTTATAACTTAACTTAATTTCATATCTGTTATAAAGTACAAAATCTTGCTCTCTTAGATCTTCAACTTGAAATTCAGAAACTGCTACCTTGTATTTTTTTATCATGTTAATGGGTTGTTTGCTTTTATACCCACTGTTTCGAAGTCTATTGAATCTCTACATGTTAAAAAAAAATAAAAATATAGAAAATTTGATCAAAAATTAATTTTAGTCATGTCTTTAGTTTTATACTTGTATAATTAGGGTTTAAAATTCCTGTTAGCATGATATTATTAAATTTTCACTCTTGTTTATACATATCTAATGCTAAACTGTTTAATCTATTAAAAATTTAAGTTTGGAGGCATGAAAAATGTTTCCAAAATTGGAATTTTATTTGTTCTTAAATATACTACAAGTGAATTTGATTTTAAAAGAAAAATTGATTATTTATATGAAGTTTATATTAGGGAAGTAAAATTTTATTTTAGAAATGAGTAAGAAAATTCAGTTAAAATTTTAAGAAATGAAGAAAAACCTTAAGTTAAAAATTTTTAGTATAGAAAATTATTAATATATGTAACTATATTTAGTAAAAAAATTGTACTTTTGAAAAATTTAGATAATTTAGAATTTTATTTTTAAAACTTAAATTTCTCTTATTAGAATTATTTTCAAAACCTATTATTATATTTATAAGTAAAAGTTTTATATCAAGGCTTTGCTTTAGGAAAGGAGAAGTGGAATTCAAAATCATTAAAGGCCTATCCAGATATAGTAATCCTTACCTGAAAAAGAAAAAGAAAAGAAAAGAAAAAGAAAAGAAAAGAAAAAGAAAAGGAATGTAAGGGAGGAGAAGCTTGAGGATTAGTGTCTAATCAGAACTTGGTTCTACATTTGATATTTTTAAAGTATAAGACTTGATAAAATCTTAAGCCTATAAATATAATATAGTAAGTAAATAATTTTTAATAAAAATTTTTAAGTAGAGAAAATAAAAATACTAATATCTAAATTTAGAGAACTTACAATATTTCTGAATTAGATAGGAACTCATATTTTTATAGTTCTTAACATTAAAAAATTTCAAACTTTAAGTTTGTCTCATTTACTAATTATTTTTTCTAAGTTCGACTACTATATTTCTAAATCTAAATTTAGTAACTCCTAAAGAAACTCATATACATATCATACATATTTGGTTTTTAAAGATTGAAGATTCACTTGAGGATATTTCTAAATCTAAATTTTAGTAACTCCTAAAGAAATTCATATACATATCATACATATTTGATTTTTAAAGATTGAAGTGTCACTTGAAAACTAAGTTTGGGGGATTTTGATACACCTAAAATATATAGTATTTTTAGACACATTTTTATACCTTTTTTTGAGATATTGCGCTTTAATGGAATGTATTTTTGTATTTTTCTTGCGAATACAAGTAAAAATAAAAAAATACTTAAAAGAGTGAAAAAGGATCAAATTTGGAGCAAAAATGTGAAAAATTATGCAAAAGAGTTTTGGCGTTTAAGCGCCATATCCGGAGCTTAAGCGCCGGTTAAACAGAGAAGACCACGCCTAAGCACAGAGACCCCACGCTTAAGCGCGAGTGGCAATTACTAGATGAGTAAAATTGGTTTTCACAAGTTTCGAAGAGGTTTTTGAGACACCCATTGGCTTAATAGGTTGTTGTAACCACCATGGACGAAAATTATCATGAAAGGATGCGTCTCTTTGGCAAATACATCGAATCAAGACACATTTTGAAGAGATCCCAAGGCACTTCTTGGAAAACTATAAAAGAAAGAAAAGAGGACTTAGAAAAGAGTCCTGAAAATATTGGAAACATTTGAAAAATTGTCTCTGGGGAGTTAGTTCGAAGAGATTTTCTGGAACAACTTTTTATTTACTTTATCCTTTTTGTTATTTTGTTATAAGTGATTGTAAAAGAGAAGATATTCAAAGGAACTTCAAGAGTTTGGTGGAGGACTTGAGATAAGTTTTTTTCATTTTATTTTACACTACTTTTTTTTAGTTGAGACTTCTTGTTGGTTTGACAATGATTTCTACTTTTAAACTAAAGTGTGGTTTTGTTTTTGAGACTTGTTGTTGGTTTGACAATGATTTCTTCTTTTAAACTAAAGTGTGGTTTTGTTTTCTTCATGGATTCTGAGTAGTTTTCTTTATGTTTATTCTTAAAATGATAAGTAATTAAGTTTTGGATGGAAGTTGTGGAGAGTATTGCTCTTTAATGATAGAAGAAGTTGTGATTATTTAAATTCATGCACTTCAGTTAATTCTTGATTTGGCTAATCCAGATGTTAAAATTTGTTGTGAGAACATGTAAGAACCGGGCTAATATTGTCTCAGTCAACAATTAGAAAGAATCTCATGAGGTTGTATGAATGAGAATGTAGTTCATATGATTGAGTGCAAATAAATAGGAAAATATTCATTAATGGGTGTAGAGTTAGAGGACTTTAAGGTGACAGGTGAAAGCCCCCAACTTGGTTTATTGCTTTAGGTTCTGATATGAGAATGTTAGCCCCCAGGTGGAGGGAATCATGGGAACTCTAGAGTGAGAGCTAGTATCTTCCCTGCCTAGGTCTTTAGAACCATTCAAACTTTAAATTAGCCAATGTTCCTTTTATCATCTCGTGTAAAGGTAAAGAATGTTATTGCTTCTATTTAGCACAACAGGATTTGCATACTTCCACAACAGAATTCCTATACTTATTACTAATTCATGATAAGAAGAAATATATTTTCATATTAAATACTTTTCTTCTACAAAAAATTTAGTTATCTTTTTAAGTTGTTATTGTTTCGTTAAAATATCAAAAATACCAAAAATATTTAAATTTTAAATTCCTGCAAAAATCATTTTTTGTTTAAGTAATTATCTTTTTAAAAATAGAAAAACTTTCTAAAAAGTACATATTTCGAAATCTTTCCTGTGGGTTCAATATTCAGGTCTTAATCAAAAAGTTCTATATTACTTGATAACAATACGTATATTTGCGTAGTATCCCAATATAAATATATATAAATTAAAAATTAAATTCTTATTTTTATTTAGGATCAAATTTTTGGTTTTGCTGCAAAATAAGAAAATATAAGTGAAGATTAGAATCAGAACTATTGTTATACTATGCATAAGCATTAAGTACGGGATCAATAAGATGTAGCAATCCTATGATTTTTATGATATTTCTTTAATAACTTCTCCATTATGGAATTTATAAAATGGCTTCCCTTATTAGTAATAATAACACTTGGCATCCTAAATCTACAAAATATGTTCGTTTTCAAAAATTTTGCAACACTTTGAGCATCACAGCAAGGTAAAGCAACAACTTTTATTCATTTGGATACATAGTCCACTGCTAACAGAATATATAAGTTTTCAAAAGATGGTATAAATTGTCTCATGAAATCTAATCCCCAAACATCAAATAATTCAACTTCTAGCATATAATTGAGGGGCATCTCATTTCTTCTAGAAATATTGTCTACTCGTTGACATCTATCACAAGTTTTGGTATGAGCATTAACATCTCTAAAAATTGTAGGCCAATAGAATCCATATTGTAAAATTTTGTATGTTGTTTTATCAACACTAAAATGTCCCCCAAAATTAGAATTATGATATTTTTTGATGATTTCATAAGTTTCTTCTAAAGGACACATCTTCGAATAATCAGATTCTTTCCCTTGTTTATGGGTCATCCAAAAAATAAGTCTTAGCTTCAGAAATAAATTTACTCTTTTATTGGTATGTCATTCCATAGGGAATAATATCGCTAAAAATAAAGTTCATAATGTCAGCATACCATGGAAGACACCACTCATTAATAGTGAACAATTTTCTATCTGGAAAATGTTCATTAATTATTTTTTCAAAAAAGAGTGATTTTTCTAACTCAAGCCTGGACAAATGATCAGCAATTTGATTTTTAGTCCCTTTTGATCTACTATTTCAAAATCAAATTCTTGCAAAAGATGAATCCGTCCTATAATTCTAGGTTTAGCATCCTTCTTTTTCATTAAGTAATTAATAACAGAATGATTTGTATGCACTACACAATGAGTTCCAATTAAGTATGATCTAAATTTATCAAAATTATATACTATTGCTAATAACTCTTTTTCAGTTGTTGTATAATTGATTTGATTTTCATTAAGTTTTTTACTAGCATAGTAAATTACTTTGAAAATTTTATCATGTCTTTGTACTAAAACAACTCCTATAGCATAATCACTAGCATCACACATCAATTCAAAAGGTTTTCCCCAGCTTGGTGAAACTATAATTGGAGCAGTGATTAATTTTTCTTTTAATAAATTAAAAGCTTTTAGGCATTCTTCATCAAATTTGAAAATTGCATCTTTCTCCAGTAAATGACAGAAAGGCTTAGTAATCTTTGAAAAGTCTTTAATATATCGCCTCTAGAATCCAGCAAGTCCTAAAAAACTTCTAATTTCCCTTACATTTATTGGATAAGGTAAAGTAGTTATCACATGAAATTTAGAATGATCTACTTCCATATGATTTTTTGATATTTGATGACCTAATACGATTCCTCCTACTACCATAAATTGACATTTTTCCCAATTAAGGACTAAATTTGTTTCTTTACAATGCTTTAAGACTTTAGATAAATGTTCTAAACATGAGTCAAAGGAAGTTCTAAATAATGAAAAATCATCCATGAATACTTCAATCCCTTTTTTAATTAAATCACAAAAAATTACAATCATACATCTTTGAAATGTAGCAGGGGCATTACATAAACTAAAGGGCCTCCTTCTAAAAGCAAAAGTACCATAAGAACTAGTAAAAGTTGTTTTCTCTTGATCCTCGGGCAATATTTGTATTTGGTGATAACCAGTGCATCCATCCAGAAAATAAAAGTATTTATGCCAGCTAGTCTATCCAACATTTAATCTAGAAAGGGTGATGAAAAATGATCTTTCATGGTGGCAAGATTTCATTTTCTTTAATCAATGCATATTTGCCACCCTGTAACTTATTTAGTAAGTATTACTTGATTATATTCATTCACAGTTACAGTTACTCATCCTTTCTTAGGAATGCAATGAATTAGACTAACACATGCACTATCTGAAATAGGGTAGATAATTCCAGCATCTAACACGATTTTTCTTGCAGGTTGTTGATTTTTAATGGAAGGTATTTTTATGGAATCTTACAGGTTGTTGATTTTTAGTACTTAAAGAAAAAAAGAAGCAAAAATGATGGAATTTGGAGTCAAAATGATGTTATTGAGGAAATACTCAGCGTCGACGGCCCAGAACAATAGAACAAACTGAGAAATTTACTCGGCGTCGATGGCGCCTTTAAATAGAGAGTAGCAATTTAAATTGCGGGACACTAGTGTCGACGACACCAATGTCATTTCAGCCCCTATTTCTAGAAGATTAGGCGTATTTGGACTATTTTTTAAGAGATTTTGGAGGAACCTCTTAGAGAACCAACCAAAGGTTCTATTTGGGGCAAAAATTCATCAGGAAACACACTCATGGACTCCTTCACTCCTTCACCCACCACACTCCTTTTTCGCCATTCTTCATAACCAATTTTCATTCCACCACCCCATTAGATACAATTAATGAGTTTTATTTTATAATTTAGAATTTGTGTGGTGAGATTAAGTGTGAAACTTTCTGTAAGAATGTTGGAGAGAGGGAAAAGTGAGAGATTTCTTCTTCCTGCATTTTTAAGTAAAGGCTACAAGGGATTCACTTTAAGAAAGAGTTTCAGATAAATGTTGATTATTTATTAGTGTTGTATGAAATTTCTTTTTTATATGAAATTTGTGTTTTGTTGAATCTTTTGCATGAAGTCTGAGTAGTTTCCTCTATCTTTCTCTCTACTCTGAGATATAGTGAAATGAAGAGATAACATGGATGTGCCAAGATTAAAATATAAAATATTTGTGATGATTTTTCAACTCTGATCATAATTTACTTTTCGATCTGGTTAATTGAATTGTTAAAATATGTTGTGAAACATATGATACGCAAAATGAAGTATGAGTTCTACAAAAGAGTGAGGATCGCATTTCATTTCATGGAGAAGAAATTCGTTCATGGAATTAAGTGTAGTTAAATAGAAAAATATTCTTTGTTGGGTGTAGAATTGGAGAATCTTTAGGGTGACAGATTAAAATCCCCAATTTGGTCTTAGTGTTTAAAAACTAAAGCGAGAGTTAACCTTCAGGTGAAGGGAAGTGGGAGTCGGTATCCTCCTAGCCTAGCCACGGATTTAGGGACAAAACCTGGGATTAGCCAATGATTTTCTATGCACTGTATCAGTGTAGATATTAAAACTGCTCCTATTCGGCACAATACGTATTATAAACATTTATCTCATCTCATTTCACCAAGACCACATTATAGTGGGAAGGATGCTTT
>JXCR01128919.1:4375-16917 GCA_002079205.1 Phalaenopsis hybrid cultivar | reverse complement strand
CGTCTCCACCTGGATTCCTAAAACACCGCTCCTGAATCAGTTTTCATGATTGCAACACATCACTGTACTAATCCTAAGTCTTTGAACTAACAAATTTACTCTAATTGAAAGGGCTCTTTCCTTCGCTCCTCTTCATTCTTGGTGCCAATCTACAAATTTTATAAATTCCAAAAATAACTTCAAAAATCAACTCTAAATTACTAAAAAAAAACATCGAAAGTATAAACTACACTTCTNCTTGGTGCCAATCTACAAATTTTATAAATTCCAAAAATAACTTCAAAAATCAACTCTAAATTACTAAAAAAACATTGAAAGTATAAACTACACTTCCCATGCAATTTCCATAGATCCTTTTCTCATTTTTCACCATGAAGTGTGAATTTTCAAATTTCTCCAAATGTGCTCAAAATACAAAGTGAAAATCTAAAATTTTTCCATAGAAGTAAAGCTCTTACCTCAAGGAACTTGGATCTAGGAAATTTCACTTGATTCTACCAAGAAATCTTCACATTAGATGTGCCCTAGCTCTCAAAAATTGTGAACTCAAGAAGTTGAAGGTGATGATGGCGTTAAAAATGGTGATTTTTGGGTTGAAATTTCACTTTTAAATGTTTGCGAACCAGTTTTTGTAAATCGGAGCTTAAGCGCGGATAAATGGCGCTTAGGCTTCAGTGCACGATTTTCAAAATTTTCAAATTAAAGTAAAATGCACTATTTGCCTAAGTAAACCCCTCCTAAATGGTCTCATAGCACCAAAATGACTATTTTTCAACTTTCTATAACTTCCCTCTCTCTCAAAATTCTCCATAATAACTATTTCAATGTGAGGCTAAAAATAACACAAATGTTCACTCAAACAAACTTATATTAATTCACAAACAAGTACAAATACCTTTAAAGGCTTGATTCTCACTCCTAATAGTCTTGGATGAGAAAATTTTCCTAAAAACTAATACATAACAATCATTTCACAATTAAACACATATAAGAAGTCATGAATACTAAAAACAAGACTTAAACACTAAACCACTTGAAAACAACAACTTCTAACACACAAATTCTAACACTAAACTTAATTCCATTCTTCATTCGAAGGAACAAATTCCTGTCTTTCATTAGTCTCTCCAGGAATATAGAGTTGATAAAACGGACGGTGGTGACGAGCTCTGATACTATCTTCTTCAATCCACTTCTGCTTTATGAACATCGCCTTATCTGCTTCCTCTATATAACTTGTGTGGCTAAATTGCATCTTCAATTGCCATCCAATATGCTCTAGATGTGCATGCAACTCAAGTACCTTGGTCTCCAATAAAGCCATAGTATTCTCAATTTTTTTGATCTTATCTAATATCCTTTCAATACTAATAGCTAAGAGACCGTTATACATCTCTTTTGTACTTTGCCTAATCAACCTCTTCCTCATGGTTTCTTCCTTCTTCTTCAAATCCATCTCCCATGAAAACATTTTCTCTAAATCTCACTTTTTCTTAGATTTTTAGGGCTAAAAATGATCTAGGGTGAAATTCCTTCCAAAACCCTTCTATTTATAAGCCTAAATCCTTCCAATAACTCCTAGACACATTTAGAGACTGCCTTCGCACTTTTTTACAGACTAATTGGCAGCTAAGCCTTCTAGAATATTAATTTCACACATGTGTTTAAACTGCTGTGCTAAAGCGTCGGATATGGCGCTTAAGCGCAAGTGCACATTTTTGCACCAGTCAACTTAACATCCAAATTCTCATTCTAACATGTCTTGGTCACTAAATAAAGTCTTAAAATTTTTACTAACACATAATAATTTCAAAAATACTACCCCAATTTTCTTAATCACACACAAAACAACAATCAAAATAAAAATGCTCTGATAACTATGGGTTGCCTCCCACAAAGCACTGAGCTTTACATCGTCAGTCCGATGTAACCAGTGCTTACTCTGGTTGACCCAACATCATTCCATCATTAAGTTTACGCCGATCCCCTATAAAATAAGGTTTCAGCCTATGTCCATTAAATTTAAATATTTTCTCAGACTTAGGATCTTTAATATCCACAGCTCCATAAGGATAAATTTTTATCACAACAAATGGGCCCATCCACTTGGAAATAAGTTTGCCTGAAAATAATCTTCACATTGCATTATATAGAAAAACTTGTTGCCCTAACTGAAAATTTTGGTATGAATCCTTTGATAATGCCACATCTTCATCTTTTCTTTATAAATTCTAACACTCTCATAAGTTCATTCCTTATCTCTTCAAGCTCATTTAATTACAATAATCTTTTCTCACCAACATCTTTCAAATTATAATTGAACACTTTAATCGCCCAATATACTTTATGCTTAAGTTCAACTTGTAAGTGACAAACTTTACCAAATATTAGCCTATATGGGAACATTTCTATAAGAGTTCCGTATGCAATCCTATAAGCCCACAAAGCATAGTCAAGATTGACTGACCAATCTATTTTTGTTGGATTCACAGATTTTTTTCATAATTCTTTTAATTTCCTGATTGAATAATTCAACCAAATCACTTCTCCGAGGATGATAAATAGTAGCAATCCTATAATTTATGTGATATTTCTTTAATAACTTCTCCATTATGGAATTTCTGAGATGACTTCCCCCATCAGTAATGATAACTCTCGGCATCCCAAACCTACAAAATATGTTCGTTTACAAAAATTTTGCAACACTTTGAGCATCACATCGAGATAAAGCAATAGCTTCTATCCATTTGGATACATAGTCCACTGCTAACAAAATATATAAATTTATGAAATATGGTATAAATGGTCCAATGAAATCTAATCCTCAAACATCAAATATCTCAATTTCTAGCATATAATTGAGGGGTATCTCATTTCTTCTAGAAATATTGCCTACTTATTGACATCTATCACAAGTTTTGATATAAACATTAACATCTCTAAAAATTTTAGGCCAATAGAATCCATATTGTAAGGTTTTGTATGTTGTTTTATCAACACCAAAATGTCCCCCAAAATAAAAATTATGACTTATTTGGATAATTTTATAAGTTTCTTCTAATGGTACACCTCTACAAAAATTAGATCCTTTCCTTGTTTATATAAAAATGGGTCATCCCAAAAAAATGTCTTAGCTTCATAAATAAATTTCCTCTTTTGAGGGTATGTCATTCCATAGGGTATAATATTGCTAATAATAAAGTTCACAATGTCGGCAGACTGCGGAACATGCCAATCATTAATAGTGAACAATTTTTCATCTGAAAAATGTTCATTATATTCTTTTTGAAAATAGAGTGGTTCTTCTAACTCAAGCCTGGACAAATGATCAACAATTTGATTTTCAGTCCCCTTTTGATATACTATTTCAAAATAAATTTCGTGCAAAAGAAGAATCAATCTTGTAACTCTAGGTTTACATCCTTCTTTTTCATTAAGTGCTTAATAACATAATGATCTGTATGCACTACACAATGAGTTCTAATTAAATATGATCTAAATTTATCAAAAGCATATACTATTGCTAATAACTCTTTTTCAGTTGTTGTATAATTGATTTGAGTTTCATTAATAGTTTTACTACCATAGTAAATCACATTGAAAATTTTATCAAATCTTTGTCCTAAAATAGCTCCTATAGCACAATCACTAGCATCACACATCAATTCAAAAGATTTTTGCCAGTTTGGTGAAACTATAATTGGAGTAGTGATTAATTTTTCTTTTAATAAATTAAAAGCTTTTAGGCAATCTTCATCAAAATTAAAAATTGCATCTTTCTCCAGTAAATGGCATAAAGGTTTAACAATCTTTGAAAAGACTTTAATATATCGACTATAGAATCGAGCATGTCCTAAAAAACTTGTAATTTACCATACATTTATTGGATATGGTAAATTAGCGATCACTTGAATTTAGCAGAATCTACTTCCATACCATTTTCTGATATTTGATGACCAAATATAATTTCTCCTACTACCATAAATTAGCATTTTTCCCAATTAAGGACTAAATTTGTTTCTTTACAGCGCTTATGAACTTTAAATAAATATTTTAAACATGAGTCAAATGAAGTTCTAAACACTAAAAAACCATCCATGAATACTTCAATCCCTTTCTCAATTAAATCACAAAAAATTGTCATCATACATGGCATTACTAAACTAAAGGACATCCTTCAAAAACCAAAAGTACCATAAGGACTGATAAAAGTTATTTTCTCTTTATCCTCATGAGATATTTGTACTTGTTGATAGCCAACATATCCTTCCAGAAAATAAAAGTATTTATGCCCGGCTAGTCTATCCAGCATTTGATCTAAAAAGGGCAATGGAAAATGATCTTTCCTAGTGGCAACATTTAATTTTATATAATCAATGCATATTTCCTACCATGTAACCTTTCTAGCAGGTATTAATTTATTATATCCATTCGCAGTTACAGTTACTCCTCCTTTCTTAGGAACGCAATGAATTGGACTAACCAGTGCACTATCTGAAATAGGGTAGATAATTACAGCATCTAACCACTTTAAAATTTTTTTCTTAACAACTTCTTTCAAAATAGGATTTAGTCTCCTTTTAGGATCAGCCCTAGGTTTGCACTTCTCTTCCATATAAATTCTATGCATACAAATTGAATGATTGATTCCTTTAATATTAGCAATTATCCATCGAAAGGCTTTCTTATAATTTTTTAAAGTTTTCATCAACCTTTCTTCTTCTTCCATCATTAAATTTGAGGAAATTATAACTGGTAAAGTAGAGGAATCTCATGAAAAGGCATATTTTAAATGTTCAGGAAGTAATTTCAACTAAAGTTCTGGAGGTTTTTCAATTGATGGACAAAATGATTTATCTTTTTCTATTGTGTCCAAAATTTCAATACTTTCTCGAACATAGTTTGAATCTTCCTTAAAAAGTTCTTTACATCAATCTAATTCCTCTTCTTGCTCGTGTTCTAAATCTTTTTTTTAGATTTTTCTTCATATGTTTTCTTAAAATGTCATTCACTTACATATCTTATAACATCCATCCTATAACATTCATCATCTTTACCTTTTGCAGGATATTTCATTGATCTTAAAATATTGAAAGTAACAATTTGATCATTGACGTGCCTTGTTAATTCCCCTTTCTACACATCTATCATTGCTCTTCCTACGGCTAGGAAAAGTCTCCCCAAAATGATAGGTATCTCATTATCTTCCTCCATATCTAGCATAATGAATCAACAGAAAAGGCTTTTTGGGTATGTTATCAAACGATCTGCTAACTACAGAGTTATAGTAGTAGGGTTTTCTCCTAATCCCAATCTTTTGAATATTCATAATGGCATAAGGTTAATGCTTGCACCTAAATCACATAAAGTGTTCTCATAAAATCTTTCTCCTATTGCAAAAGGAATTGTAAAGCTACTAGGATCTTTAAGCTTTTCAATAAGTTTTTTCTAAATTATAGCACTACAATCCTCAGTAAGTGCAATAATCACATTATCTTTAAACNCTAGGAAAAGTCTCCCCAAAATGATAGGTATCTCATTATCTTCCTCCATATCTAGCATAATGAAATCAACAGAAAAGGCTTTTTGGGTATGTTATCAAACGATCTGCTAACTACAGAGTTATAGTAGTAGGGTTTTCTCCTAATCCCAATCTTTTGAATATTCATAATGGCATAAGGTTAATGCTTGCACCTAAATCACATAAAGTGTTCTCATAAAATCTTTCTCCTATTGCAAAAGGAATTGTAAAGCTACTAGGATCTTTAAGCTTTTCAATAAGCCTTTTCTAGATTATAGCACTGCAATCCTCACTAAGTGCAATAATCACATTATCTTTAAACTCCTTTTCCTCTTGAGAATATCCTTCATAAACTTTACATAGCTTGGCATTTGTTCTAAGGCTTCAGCAAATGGAATATTAACTGTAAGCTTCTTAAATATTTCTAAAAAATTTTAAAATTGCTTATCCAACTTCTGCTGATGAATTCTCTAAGGAAATGGAGGTGGTGGTTTTTCAAAATAAATTTTTAGTGGAGAAATAGGTCTTTCAAAATTTTTTGGAGCATCCTCTTTTGATTCTTCAATTTCTTCTCTCTCTACTTCAATTTCTTTTTAACCCTACCTTCCAACTCACTTCCACTTCTAAGTTGAACGGCTTTTAATTTCTCTTTATTCTAATCTTATGGATTTAATTTTTTATTATTAGGAAGTGTTCCTTGGGATCTATTACATAATGAATTTGCTATTTGCCCAAGTTGATTCTCAATATTTCTAATTGCAGCTTTTTGACTTTGTAAATGATTTTCCATTTTTAACACCACTTCATCTATAAACAACTTTTCTCCTTAAATTGTGTATTACTGAAGAAACCTGGAGGATAAGTAGATCTATACTTATTATTCCCTTTATTGTTCTAGTTTCCCAATGGGTTTATTTAATTGTTACCCCATTGCTGATTATTATCACCTGAGTTATTATTTCAGTTAAAGTCGGGATGGTTTTTTCAACCTGAGTTATAATAATTTGAATATGTGTTATTCTGCTTTTAATTTATGGTATTCAAAGTTTTTAATGATGCTTGAGAATCTACCATTTGTCCTAATGAATTCTCTTCAATCATGGAAATTGGTTGAGAAAAATTCATTCCAAATTGGTCTAACTTCCTTAAAATTGCAGCAACTTGATTTGCTAACATAGCAAATGCAGCAGATTCATGAATATTGGCTACTTTCTTAGGATTCACCCTATCAGAAGGCCATTGAAAATTATTGGTAGCTTTTCTTTCAATTAACGCATAAGCGTCATAAAATGTTTTTGACACCAATGAACCACCAGCAGTGGCTTCGATAATTGATCTAAAAGATCCAACTAATATATTATAAAAAGTTCAAATTTATAACCAATCTGGTATAGCTTGGTGTGGATATTTTCTTAAGAGTTCTTTAAATCTTTATCATGCTTCATAAACAGATTTTCCTTCAAACAGATTAAAAGATGTAATATCATTTCTAAGCTTCACAATTTTTAATGGTAAAAAATATTTAGCAATGAATTTTTGTGCTAAATCACCCCTAGTTCTGATAGATCCGGCTGCTAATGAATTTAACCACATCATAGCTTTATCCCTCAGTGAGAAAGAAAATAAAATAAGTCTTATGGCATCATTTGATACACCATTGTATTTGAATGCTAATTCTAGAAAATTGGCAAGATGTAAATTTGGATCTTCAGTTGGTGATCCCCCAAACTGATTATTTGATACCATATGAATAATAGCAGGTTTAAGCTCAAATGAATTAGCCACTACAGTAGGTTTTTGAATACTACAATAAAGTTTATCTATAGTAGGGTTGGCATAATCTCTTAAAGGTCTAAACTCTTGAGAATTTCAGTTTTTTAATCATTTTAGTTTGCCATTTCTGTAATTTTTTTTGGATTTTTCAAGATTTTTATGTTTTTTTTATTTTTCTAATTTTTCTAGCAGTTCTTTCCAATTCAGAATCGTAGGGCACTAGTCCTTTAGAACCTGAACTACGCATACACTAACATAAAATAAAATAAAACTAAACACACACAAAATAAAATACAATAACTTAAAGTTCAAATAAGACTTTTAAAAATAGAAATTTGCTTTTAAATCAATAGATTCTTTACAAATTTCACTTCACTTCCTCAGCAACGGCGCAAAAAACTTAATCTCAAAACTGCTTATACGCAATAGTATAACAATATTTATGATTATATTTTTCATTTATATTTCCTTATTTCAAAAAAAAACCAAAAATTCGACCTTGAAGAAAAATAAGAATTTAACTTTTAATTTATATATATTGGGATACTTCGCAAGTATACGTATCGTTATCAAGTAATATATGACTTTTTTATTAAGACCTGAATATCGAACCCATAGGGAAGATATGCAATATGCACTTTTTTGAAAACTTTATATTTTTAAGAAGACAATTATTTATACTAAAGATGTTTTCACAGTAAAGAAAGTTTAAATATTTTCGGTAATTTCAATATTTTGACAAAAAAGAACAAACTTAAAAGATAACTTGAGTTTTTGTAGAAGAAAAGCACTGAATATGAAACTATTTTTCTCCTTATCATGAATCAGTGATAAGTATAGGAATTATATTGTGAAAGTATGCATATTGTGTTGTGACAAATAGGAGCAATAATATTTTTTACCCTTACTAGAGATGTTGTAAAGAACATTGGCTAATTTAAAGTTTGAATAGTTTTAAAGACCGTCTATGTAGGGAAGATACTAGCTCTCACTCTAGAGTTCTTTTGATTCCCTCCACCTTGGGGATAACATCTCGTATTAGAACCTAAAACAATAAACCAAGTTGGGGGCTTTAACCTGTCACTTTAATATCTTCTAACTCTACACCCTTCAATGAATTTTTTGTTATTTATTTGCACTCAATCATATGGACTACATTCTCATTCATACAACCTCATGTGACTCTTTCCAATAGTTTACTAAGAGAATACTAGCCCGGTTCTTACATGTTCTCACAAAAAATTTTAACGTCTGGACTGGCCAAATGAAGAAGTAAATGAAGTACATGGATTTAAATCATCACAACTTCTTCCAACATTAAAGATCAAAACCTCCAAAACTTCCATCCAACACTTAATTACTTATTATTTTAAGAAGAAAGATAAAGAAAACTACCCAAAATCCATGGAGAAAACAAAACCACACTTTAGTTTGAAAGTAGAAATCATTGTCAAACCAATGACAAGTCTCAATTAAAACCAAAAGTTGTCTAAAAAAAATATAAAAACTTATCTCAAGTCCTCCACCAAACTCTTGAAGTTCCTTTGAATCTCTTCTCTTTTACAACAATCTCAATATAAAATTAAAATAGAAAGGATAAATATGTGGTGCCTAAAAATCTCTCCAACTAACTCCCCAATTTTAGAACTTTCAAAACTTTCCTAGTACTTTCAGGACCCCTTTCAAAGTTTCAATCTTTCTTCTTTAATAATTCTCCAAAAGGTGCATTGGCATCTCTTCAAAATTTATCTTGATTCAATGTATTTCCCCAAGAGATGCATCCTTTAGCAATAATTTTTGTCCATGGTGGTTGCAACCACCTATTAAAACAATAGATGCCTCAAAAATCTCTTCAAAATTTTCTAAAATTGAATTAACTCATCCAATAACTGCCACTGGAGCTTAAGCGTGGGGCCTTCTTTGTTTAACTGACGCTTAAGCGCCAGATCTAACGCTTAGGCGCCAAAACACTTTTGCACATTTTTCACCTATTTGCTCCAGATTAGATCCTTTTTCACTCCTTTAAGCATTTTTCACATTTTTACCTTAGCCTAAAAGAAAAACACAAAAATACCTTCCATTAAAGCGCAATAACTTAAAAATAAGTATAAAAATATGTCTAAGAACACTATATATTTTAGGCTTATCAGCAGCTAAGGTGTCTGGCAGCGTCAAAAGGTGGTGCACCAAATCTTTAATAACTTGAGCTTGCCCTAAGTACATTCATCCATATAGCTCTTATGTAAAGTTTCAAATTGACTAAAGCATTTTATTCTTGAGATAATTTAAATGTCAAGTTTCACTGGGTAACGAGGTGGCCACACTCTAAGCTCGGATGATTAATGGAACAATATGATAAGTTCAAAAATGAAATCAAAATAACTGAAGAGAACTTCAAAGTAGTTCAGGGTCACACCCTGAGCACTTTGAAATCTTTTGGATATTTTGAAGGACAAGTTGAGCTTGCCATATTTTTTTCTAGAATCATCTACTAAAGAACTTTGGAGGCTCAATAGAATCATACTTTGGGATTGGATATTTATACCTTCATCTATTCTTGCAATTTAAATTCTTTACAAAATTATATATATGTCTTGCAAGTACTAACCTTTCAAGTAGAATAACGAGAAGAATCAACAGGTACACCTTTTAAAGTACTACATTTACCTTTCTGTACTTCTTGCTTCAAACTTGCATGTTAAATAATGATGTCACCCTGCATAAAAACCAAAATTGCTAGGATAGCCACAAAACTAAAACAAAATTTTAAAATCAAATAAGATAAAATTCACTTCCACAACATTCAAAATATAAAACAACTCAAAATTTAATCACAAACATCACAAAACAAAAATTACAACTAAATTAAAACGTCTCTATCGGATGATCGGGAATTCCTTGGAGGAGGTAACCTACAGTTGCTAACAGGATTTCCCATGGTCTAAATGAAAGTATGGAACTCATCAATTTGAGTTTAATAAAGTCATTTGGCTTAAGTTAATCTAAGAGAAAATAGTGGAGTCGAAATGAGGGAATCATAAGATCCTAACTGGTGTCACTCTAATCAACTTTAACATTCCCCATAATATTTAAGGAACCATAACCTTAGGGACATTTGATTTGATATCAAGACTTGACACATTTGAAAACTTAAACTTGCCACAACGAGGAGCTTAGAGCTAGCATTGTGGGCAGCATGGCTATCTTAAACAACAAAACATATCTGCACTCGCTAAACCATCCTTTCTTTATAATTAAACAACGAAGCCATAGNTAAGGAACCATAACCTTAGGGACATTTGATTTGATATCAAGACTTGACACATTTGAAAACTTAAACTTGCCATAACGAGGAGCTTAGAGCTAGCATTGTGGGCAGCATGGCTATCTTAAACAACAAAACATATTTGCACTCGCTAAACCATCCTTTCTTTATAATTAAACAACCAAGCCATATGACTTCGAGGTTTTCCGCCTAGTGCGACATAAATCCTCAACCTTATCTTTAAGCATTTGTATAGCTTTGTTATATAATATAAGCCCTAACTTGTCTCAGGATTCAAAGGTTGTCATTCGTCACCACCTAAATCCTCATATCTTACAGGCTATTCATGTGATTGTTTCATATGAATGTAAGTCTTAACTAATAAAATTTACATGATGAAACATTTAAATAATTTCACTCCAAAATTGAAGCCAAATCATAGGATAGCTTGGGAAGTCACCGAGGTTCTCCTCAGGATCTATGACATCCCCAAGTTCTTCTTCCTTTGGATTCTAAAATAAAATGTTCTAAATTTTAGTCATTCCCCTTACACATCTCTTTGTCTGATCTCTTTGAAAATTCCTATCTTTTGAAACTCTTCGAAGACAATATCCCATAATTTTTTATCGAGAGTTTTCTTGAATGACTTTAGTCATTTAGATGTAATTATTTATAGGGGCTTCCCCTTATAGGAAACTTTTCCAAACCCAACATAATATAAACCCTATTTAATTTTTTATATTAAATAGGGAAACTTGTTGGCTTATAAATAAAATGGATTTTGCAGACCAAACGGATGTCAAATGTTACTAAGTTTATTTGATCAAGCCTCACCCTCAAGTCTTGTGTTTATCTTTTGAGATAAATACATGGCTTGAGGTGTAGTACTCTTTCATTTAAACTATGAATGAACTGGGATCAGTTTAATTTCANGGAGTGTAGCTGCTGCTGTATGTTGGTGGTGGTAGAGTTCTTTACTGTTTCTGCTTTTTCTTCCTTGGCACTATTTCTTTGGGGGCTGTTGCTTCATCCCCTATTATCTTTTGTGCACTGTTCCATTAGTTTCTTATTCTTTTGTCCTCTCACTGGTTCTTTGAGGCTTCATTACTGTTGTACTCCCTTTGGGGAGGAAAACTCCACTGGTCTCTTTTGTTGCTTGGGTATCAGAAGTGACTGGCTTCTTTGGGAGAGAACTCTCTTAGGTTTATCTGTTTACTTCTAAAAAGTCTTTACTATCTAGTTAAACCATAACCTGCTTATTTTTGGAAGGGTGATGGCGTCTTCCATTGACATTCTGACTGATTCCAAATGGACAAAAGCAACTTATGCTAGAGTGGTGGGGAAATCCACTGACTCTTTACAAGATTATGACCTTCTAGTATTACCACAGGAATTTCATGATACTGCTGCTGGAAATGGAAGTTGTTCTTGTATTCACCCTCTTGAATCTAAAGAGGGCAAAACAGCTGTGTACTTCAATACCAAGGAAATTGATGCTTTAAGGGAAGAGGTTAAGTTCACTCTAGTGGGCAAATTTCAGCTAGGACATCCAAAAATGGAGCAAGTTAGAAGTTTTTTTGAATCTTTGAAGTTTATAGGTAATTGGAAAATTGGGATTTTTGATGGGAGACACCTTCTAATCCAATTGGAAGCTGAGGAAGATTATGCAAGATTGTTTGCCAAACAATCTGTTAACATTGCTGGAACAGTTATGAAGATCATTAAATGGACCCCAGGTTTTGATCCTAGCAAAGAACCTCCTGTAGACCCCATCTGGTTTAAGTTACCTGGCTTACCACTACCGTATTTTAAGCTCAATGCTCTATTTAATATTGGTAGAGCACTGGGAACACCTCTGAGAGTGGATGCTCCCACTTATAATAAGGCTAGACATGGCCTTGCTAGAATTCAAGTTGAAAGAGATATCACACTCCCTGAACTGAAGAGAATCTGGATTGGTTCTGATGCTGAAGGGTTCTGGCA
>JXCR01128917.1:35794-84228 GCA_002079205.1 Phalaenopsis hybrid cultivar | reverse complement strand
ATATATATATATATATATAATTTTATTGTGCCTAATAGGAGCAATCATATTCTTTATCCACTTTTAAGTGTATAAATAACATTGACTAATCCAGAGTTTGGTCCTTAATTCCGTGGTTAGGTTAGGAGGATACTGATTCTCACTCCAGAGATCCCACTTCTCCCTCGCATGAGGGCTAACAATCTTGCATTAGTTTCTAATCAATTGGACCAAATTTGAGATTTTAATCTGTCACCATAAAATTTTCAATTTTAAGTCCAACAAAGTATATTTCTCCATTTATTTGCACTCAACCCTATTGATTACATTCTCAACCATGGAATTTCATGGAACTCTAACCATGCTATAGAAATCATAGCCCTTTCGGATCATATATTTCTTAACACATTTTAACAATTCAATTGGTTAGATTGAAAAGTAAATGAAGGTCGGAGTTTGAATCATCACAAATTATTGACATTTAAAACCTTATAAATCAAAATCAATTCTTCAAAAAATCATATCTCAGAGTAGGGAGAAGGATAAAGAAGACTACTCAAAATTCATGAGAAGGAAACCACAAAACATGGATTTCTTATATAAAAACAAGTTTACAAAATAAAGAAATAAAAGACACAACTTATCTCACACTCCTTCCCAAGCAAATCCCTAGAAGTTCTCTTTAAGCACTTTCCCTCTTTACAAGTATTCTCAATTCTCTCTTATAAATGTAATGAAGAAAAATTCTCTCACTTTTCCTCTCCACTTACAACCTTAAGAGAAACCCTCCAAGTCCCTCACTCTCTCACATGCCACCACCAAACACTCTTTCTCTCTCACCTCTCTTCTCTTCAGCCCTAGACTCCTCTTTTAAATTAGTGGCTTCCTCCTCTCAAAAAGAATTCAAAATTCCTTCCCAAATTCTCTACAAAAGTCACACCTTTTGAATTCCAAAAGACATGTTCATTCATTGAAGAGACATATCACTTCATTAAAAAGCCTTCCAAAGTGTCTAGTTGCATTGAATTACTCTATGAGACATTTGAAACATTTGAAGCCTTCAAAATATGCTCAAAATTCATCTTGAACTACCTTAATTCATTAAATATCATCTCTTGTGCTTCAGTCGCCAAGTTACTTAAGTCTGCACTATTCTGAGTTCTGGCGCTTCAGGCACCGCCTCTCTGTATAATTGTGCCTCAGGTGCTAGCACTCTATAAGGTGGGGCCTCTAGCGCCAAATTCACAAAGCTCTCTATTTTGGCTCCATATTTCCTCTTTTTTTCTACTTTTGATCCAAATGCCTACAACTGATATACTTACAACAAATGCAAGAAAATACCCTTCTTTTAAGAGAAATATCACCAAAAATAAGCATAAAATATATATCAATTTCCTATTCATTTCAAGAATAATTGTAATTTGTCATATTAAGGATGCTTAGAAGAACTATATAAAAAAGAACTTCATAAGACTTCATTAGTAAAGATGCTAATATTTTAATATAAGTTTAGAAATATATTTAAGTCTCTTTCCTTAAGTTGATTCAAGTGAAGCCAATTTTTGATTAAGCACTTTATCAAGCTTCTCCTCACATATATTTTTCTTTTTTGCTTTAATTCTTCTCTTTTTTCTTTTTTTAAAGAATCATCTTTTATCACTCCCCTACCTTTTTTTTCATGTGAGGATTGCTTATCTGAATAGCCTCTAATAATTTTGAACTTCACTATCCTCTTCTTAAAGTTAAAAACTTCATGCATAACTTATAAATGCATATTAGCTTTAAAATTTTTCTTATAGTCTCAATCATTTATTTTATATAACTCTAAGACTCTCTTAATACCTGAAATATACAGTTTCATTTACTTTAAAAAGTACACATATAACCTTATACTCTTATATCAAATATCTTATCTTTTAGAAATAACCTTCATTATTAAAGATTTTTACTTAAATCTAAAATTATATTTATAAAATAAAAAATATATTTATTTTTAAGTTGACCACAAATAACAAAATTTAGAATAAAAACAAATTTTAGAATATAGTTTATTGAGGAAAAATAAAATTTAGTTTCGTTTTTAAAAATATTTTCCCCCCAATCTTAAATTTTTAACAGATAAAGAATTTAATACAATAATAACGGTAGAAAGAAAACATAAAATGCATTTAAATAAAACTAACCTATAGAGGGTTTGAATTTGAAACTTTGCAGGCACATGTTCAAAAAAGAAAAAGGCATAAAATAATATGCAAAACAAGATATATCAAAAAGATTTGCTAAGTAGAGAAGAGTTTTAAACATAGTAATACTTGCAAAAATAAACAATGTACATCTAAACATAAAAAATTCACACCTATTTACAATACACATCATATGAGAATAAAGTTCACAAAATAACAATCCACATAGACATAAAATCGGACTACAACAAACAAGCATAAAAATAAACTACTCTTGATCATCCTCTTCATCGTCATCTTCATCTTCTTCTTTAGATTCTACCTCAGGCTCATAGGGTGTAAATCAGGGACAGGTAGGGAATTTTACATTATGATCGCCCCTTAAATAATTTGTCATGGCCTCATTATATGCAATCTCATAATCTCCATTCCTCTACATGTATTCATCATTATGATAATTTCTTGCCTCTATAGTCCTCATCTGATTCATAAGTGTCAAAATATTGACCTGCTGAAGAAAGCAACTGTTCCATAACATTCTCTAAAGAAGTAGTGCGTGAAGTGGATGGTCCAGATGCTGAAGTAGATGGTATGTCACTACTTTTACCTTTAGATTTTTTATCTACCCTTAGTGTGTGTTGCTTTTCTGCATGTTTTGTGTCAATTTAAGTCCCCAATAACAGTGCCAAAAAGTTCACTTGTCCCGAAATTATGCAGTAATTTAGCTTCCAAAAATATGGCCAAAAACTTGACCCAATCTATATTTAGTGGTTAAAATCAAAATATTATAAATATATAAAATAGTTCGCACACTAGTGGTTCTACACAATTGCATGTATTTCTTCAAGTAAAATAGGGCTTTCTTTAAAAACCCCAGTATTAATCCCATAGAGAAGCGTAGTAAGAAATCTCTGAGGCTAATTCTAGTATACTACTATAAAGTCTTAATTTGGAAGATGTAAATTCTTTTGATAATAACATAAATCACAATATTCACACTATAAAAAGTAAAGTAAGAAAGAAAAGTTAAAATGGGTTTAATGAATACTAGCAAAAATGTAACTAAAAGAAATAAGTTTACTAAATTAATTTATAAACTTCATAGTTAAATTTACTATAAGTAAACAAAGTTTTGTGATGAAGAGTTCAAATTGAAGAATGCATCCTTCTCCTTTACAATGAGTATATGGATTGTGAAGAAATTAAATGCATTTGAAAATATATATATAAATTGTTTTGTGCCAAATAGGAGCAATCCTATTCTTTACCCTCCTCTGAGTGCATAAATAACATTGAATAATCCAGAGTTTAGACCCTGATTCTATGGTTAGGCTTGGCAAATACTGGCTGCCTCTCCAGAGCCTTCACTACTCCCTCACCTGAGGGCTTACAATCTCACATAAGTTTTCAATCAACCGGAACAAATTGAGGAATTTAATCTGTCACCTTAAAATCTCCAATTTTGCATCCAACAAAATATATTTCTCTATTTATTTGCACCTAACTCCATGAATGAAATACGCTTTCATGAAATAAAAAGTGATTCTCTCCATGTTTAGAAATCTTAACGCTTTTGAAACATATGTTTCTCAACACATATTAACATTTTAATCGGCTAAATCAAAAGGTAAATTAAGAACGGCGTTTGAATCATCACAAATTATAGACATTTTAAATCGTATATAACAAAATCAATTCTTTATAAAACCATATCTCAAAGTAGGGAGAATGATAAAGAAGAATACTCATAATTCATGAGAAGGATACAACAAAACAAGGATTTCATTAATAAAAACAAGTTTACAGAATAAAAGAAATAAAAGACACAACTTATCTCACAATCATTCCCAAGCAAATCCCTAGAAGTTCTCTTCAAGTCTTTCCCGCACTCTCAATTCTCTCCTAAAAATGTAATGAAGAATAAATTTGTCACCTTCCCTCTCCTCTTACAATCCTTGAAGAAAATCTATAAGCTCTTCCTCTCACTCTCACACCTCTCTCTCTCTCTCTCTCTCACACACACACACACACACACACACACACACCCTAGACTTTGCTTTAAGCCCTAGACTTCCCTCCCTTTTATAAAAGGCTGCCTCCCTCCAAAAAGAATTCAAAATTCCCTCCAAAATTCTATCCAAAAGTCAACTCTTTGGAATTCAAAATACATGTCCATTGATCCAAGAGACATATCCCTTCTTACAAGAACCTTCTAAAGTGTCTAGATACATTGATACACTCCAAGGGGTGTTTAGAACACGTTTTTTTTTTAAAATTCTCTCAAAATTTGTACCGAACCGCCTTAATCTGCAAAAAGTCATCTTTGGTGCATCATGCACCGATTTTGGTGCATCATGCGCCAGTTCTCTGGATTTTGGCGCATCAATTGTTGTCTTGCAGCAGCTCCACTGTTTAGCTTCGTTTGGCTCTGTTTCAGCTCCATTTTGCCACGTTTCAATTGTGTTTTTCTCCTAACAGATATACCTAAAAAATAAGCATGAAAATAATCTTTATTTATAGTATAATTTCATTCAAAAGCATGTGAGAAATGTAAGATAGATTAAGAATAGAAAGATATATCAAAATGTGCCAAGTCAGAATTTTCTTTCTTGCTCGTTTTTACTCCAAATTGCATCATTTTTGCTTCATTTTATCCAAAATTCCATTTATTATACTTGAATTAAAAAATATGCATAATATTTTACTTTAAAATCTAATATCATTAAAAATCATTAAAATTGAGCATAAAATATATATGAAAAAGAAGGTAATTTTTAGGCGTATCACTTTCTGTCCAACATGCAACTCATATGTATGAAATTTAGGCTTACGGATAAATTTAATTGGTTGTATCAGTTCTTTCGATCTGTCATACCCCACTCCAGATTGATCATATAGAGTAAAAATCAAAGTTGGGTAACCTAAACCTCTAGTATTGCCACCATTAGAAGAAGTATGTGCAATCCAAAAGATAAGGGCACTAATGATTTTTTTCTTCATTTGTTGAATGCAAAAATTTAAAGTATCTCTCTTCACTCACATGATTTGTTGGAAGGGGTTGAGTAGAAATAAAATAATGTCAGTCTTTATATTGATAACTAATCATAGAAGTAGCTAAGTTTACTTTATGATCATTCTTCATCTTCCAAACTCCTCTTCCATCAATTAGATAATGTATAACTTCGTTCAATGCAAAATTAGAAGTATTAATTATAGTGTACTCTGAATGATACTCGGCTCTCAACACATATAATGCATTTATCCTCTCCAGAGTAAATTCTACATTCTTATCTCAAACAAAAACTTGATCATCCGTAGCTTGCAGTAGGTTTGCAAAGAACTTCTGAACAACCGAAACAACTGCTACAAAAATCCTTCGATAAGACCACCAGAATTCAAGAATGCACGTTCCTGAATAAGCTTTCTTGTCATGAGTTGAGTAATATAATGATATTTTTCTTTGATATTAATGAATTTATTCATGTCACAAGTCTCATTTCCCTTCATCTTTCTCATTTTAGGAGCCATAGAGTTCTAAAATTTCAAAATAATTCCACATAAATTCACTATAAAGATAAATTAAACTCTTAAAATCAAAATCATGGCTAAGAAACTTCACACCATGGACTCGATACTAAATTTCTCCAAAACATCTCATTTTTTGTTTTTCCATAATGTAGAAGAAATCTATGGTGAAAATAAAAAATTTCAAGGTTAAGCGAAGCTCTGACCAAGAGAAGGTGAAAAAAAAAATTTCTAGCCTCAAAATTGCCTCAAATCCAAGTATTTGGAAGCCCTAGTTGCCCATTTGCCTCTATTGGCAAAGTTAAAGATGACCCCAAGCAGATAAATTGTGGGCACTATTCATTATTGTGATTTTAATGGTCCAGCCGATCTGGCGCTTAGGGGTCGGTTTTGGCGCCTAGCTGCCAATGCTCAAAATTTCATTTTTTTTATTTTTTTTTAAAAAGTTTTGTACACCAAAGCACTCCATCTTTAAATTAGTTTAATTTCACTTTAATTTTCATAATTAAGTTTTCTACTTACATCAAATTTTCACAAACAACAAACAATTTCACATTTTCATTTATAAATCCAAGCAAGTACCAACAAGTATTTTGAAATCACAAATAAATTCAGCATCGAAAACACACCAATAACACCTAACATTGAAAAATAAATAATAAAATACTAAAAACAAACACAATAATTTTGTTATAAAATATTAAGGAAATACAAGATAACTAAACACACACGAGCTAGCTCTTAAAAACCAGAATTCCAAACTTTAGAGTTATTACACATCTTCATCATCAGTACTATAGTCTTCTCTAATATCTCGCTTGGGTTGGTAATACGTGAATAGTTTATAGAAAGGACGGTGAGGAAATTCATCGATTAAGTCTTCTTCGATCCTAAATTTTATTTTGTACATTCACATCGTAGCCTCTTCCATAAGTCTAGTGTGATTAAATTGCTCTTTAATTCTCAAATCCAAATTGTCAAACAGATCAAAAATTGTGTCAATCACATTCAGAATATTAGTCATCACATTCTCCAACTTCTTAATCTTATTCAAAATAATAAACAAACTCTCTAGAAATTTGGGTCGTATAGGTGATGAATTTTGAGATGATTGATCTTCAAGAATATTTTTGTCATCCACGTCTTCATTTTCTAAGTAATCACAATTTAACACTGGGTCCATGTGCTTCTAAGGAAGAAGCACTTTTTCCTAATTTTCATATAGAACTTTTGATTGCATACAAAGGAAAAATATTGTACATGGATGACCAAGACCAAGACTAGACCTCTTCAAAATCAGACCAAAAGTAGATTTTACTATTATAGAACCCACATTGACAGCTAAGGCTTTGATGCGGAATTTAACATTGAAGAAGGAAAACTTACAATATTTTTATCTCTTGTCTCCCATGTTCTATTTTCATCCATTAAGAATCTAAAAACTTCATTCATATTGTATTTTGTAGGGGCAAAGTTGGCATAATGACAAATTGGAACACCCTCGATTATGAGCATGTCATTATTCCTTGAAGGAGTAAAAGGTACCTACTTACTTCACACATAAACAACTCCTTGAATTATCTCATGAAGATTTGCATAAAAATCCTTCACAATAAGTATTAATATGGTCGCATTGGTGTAGCATAGCACTTCCCATCACCTTTGCACAATGACTTCTTTAACAATAGTACCCAAACTATTGAAAATTTGATTTACGAAACCACTTTCCTTGACCAACCTCTTCGTCATAAGAACCTTGTCATGTAATCTCTGTGTATCAAAACTAGTGAACTTTCTCCGGTTGAAAATCTCATACTTAGAAGTTTACTTTGAGTTGGAGGACATAAGAACAAGATTTGGTGTATCCTCTCCCACTCTACTATTTTAATTTGACTCCAAATGTCATGTTTTGAGAGTTATATAGAGAAAATTTCATCAAAAACCACTAATAGAACGTTCAGGGGCAGTTTTTCAAACTGAAGCACTTTGGCATCGGATTCTAGTATGTAAGCACTGGGCTTTCTATAAAGTGGAGCTTAGGAGACATATTCTGTGGCCTAGGCTCCAACGTACGGTGAAATAGGTTCTTAGGCGCCAGTTTAGGCGCCACTGGACATGTTTGCACTGTTTCACCTTAGGTCTAAAATAACTCTCATACCTTCCATAAAATTGAAATTTTAAGGTTTTTTTATGAATTTTCTTAACATGTTTGTCATCCAAAGTACATATAATTCAATCGCAAGAGCATATATTACATCAAAACAAATTAGAAATACACACACATAACTATGGTAACATAAAGCACTTGGTTTAACGTCGTCAGCCCGACATTCTCAATTTTTACTCCAGTTGACCCAACATTAAAACCTCTTTAAGAAGTAGTCTGTGTCCATCAAAATAAGGTTTTAACCTATGCCCATTAACTTTAAATACTTTTTAGTTTGTTGGATCTTCAATATCCACAACTCCATATGAGTAGACTTTTTTTACAGTAAATGACCCTAACTACCTGGACTTGAGTTTTCTGTGAAATATTTCAATATTGTGTTATACAACAAAGCTTCTTGTCTAGGTTTAAATTCCTTTCTTATTATCTTTTGATCATGCCAATTTTAAACTTTTTCCTTTTAAAGCTTAGCATTGTAATAAGATTCCTTTTTGATTTCTTTGAGCTCATTTAGTTGCAATAATCTTTTCTCACCAGCATCTTTCAAATTAAAATTAAATTCTTTAATCGTCCAATAAGCTTTATGCTCCAATTCTTCTAGTGAGTGACAAGTCTTCTAAAAAAATAAATCTATAAGGAGACATTCCTATAAGAGTTTTATAAGTTGTTCTATAAGCCCATAATGTAGTATATAATCTACTAGACCAATCTATTTTGTTAGGATTTATAGTTTTTTTCCAAGATTCTTTTAATTTCACACTTAGATAATTCAACTATACCACTAGTCTGGGGATGATAAGCAGTGGAGATCTTATGTTATCTATAATATTTTCCAACCAATTTTTTAATTATTTTATTCTTAAAATGACATCCCCCATCTGTAATGATTACTCTTTGCATTTTATACCTTGTAAAAGATTTTTCATTAAAAATTTTGAAACATTCTGAGCATCACATTGATGTAAAGCAAATGCTTCAATCCATTTGGAAACATAGTCTACTGCAATTAATAATTATATATTTACAAAAGAGGGAACAAATGGTCCCATAAAATCAAAATCGTGTACATTAAATATTTCAACTTCCAATGTAAAATTTAGGGGCATTTCATTTCTTTTTGAAATATTTCCTACTCGCTGACATCGATCACATGTTTTGATATATGTATTAACATCCCTAAATAGAGTAGGCCAATAAAATCCAGATTTTAAAGTTTTATATGTTGTTCTACCAACTCCAAAATATCCCTTAAATTTAGAATCATGACAATTTTTAATAATTTTTTTGGTTTCTTCATATGTTAGACATATTTGAATAACCTGATTTTTACATTGCTTATATAAATATGGGTCATCCCAAAAGTAAAATTTTGCATCATGAATAAATTTTTTCTATTGTTGTGTTGCCGATCTGTAGGATAAAATATCACTAAAAATATAATTCACTATGTTGATTACCATGAGATATGTCATTCATTAATCATTTACAAATGTTCATCAGGAAAATTTTTGTTACTTTCACTTTAATAATTAAATGTTCTTCCTATTCTAGCCTAGATAAATGACTCACTATTTGATTATCAGATCCCTTCTTATCTACTATCACAAAATCAAATTCTTGCATCAAAAGGATCCATCTAATTAATCTTTATTTTGCGTCCTTCTTTTGCATTATATTTCTTATAAAAGAATGATCAGTATGCATAATACATTTAACTTCAATGAGATATCATCTAAATTTTTCAAAAACATATACAATTGTTAATAACTCTTCCTCAATAGTAGTATAATTAATTTGAGTTTCATTCAGAGTTCTACTTGCATAATACATAATTTTAAAAATTTTGTCATATGTTTGCCCTAATACATCATATATCATGATGTTTTGATTGTGTGATTTATGTCCACTTCCCTACATCATATATCATGTTGGCCATGAAATAATGATTTCATGATTGTGGCAATCTGAAGATAGTAGTCTAATGGTGGCGATGGTGGTTAGCTAGCTAGTAATGTTGCGGTGGTGGTATAGTGACGATGAAAGCTAGACAAATGTGCTCCAATGATGATGGTGACTTGATGGGGGTAACCTAACAACAATGGTTTCATGTCTATGGTGACCAACAGATTTTGTTTTGGCCATAACAAATGTGGTGGCCAATAGTTGGTGGTTTTACAAGGGCAACAACTTGACATTGATAGTCTAACAGAGATAGAGCTTGAAAACCATCAAGAGCTTAGAACTTCTTTAGCCTTCTACCCTTCGCCATTTTATGAAGAAAGTGCAACTCTATTTATAGATTTTGAGACTGGGATCCTTTATAAATAATGCTACAATCTGGATCACTTTGTATAATGACTTGAAATATTTCTCTTGATCAAATGTACTTTATGAGAATCTAAGTACCTAAATTTTGTCAGAATTAAGAGAACTTGCGCTCATTGGATTAAACTCATCGAGATGTACAATTTGACTAAAAAATTATTAGTTTCTGAGATCATTTGGTCATATAAATATATCTCAAAGATTTTTATTATGTTACGAGTACATGATTTGGACTCATGTAGACTCAAATCAAGCTATTATTGATCTCAGCAAACTCACCTTATCAAGAAACTTGATCTTAAATGTGGTATATGTAACTAAGTATTCAAGCCACTCGCTTCTAATGGGCATTCGAATTCATGCATAATTAAAATAATTTTTAATAAGACATGTTAAAATAATAAAAATTTAATAGTATGTCCAAGAAAACTAAGAAAAATAAAAAATATCTGACTAAGGATTTTATAAATTTTAATGTAAAATGTGCATGCAAGTATATCTATACACTTTTAATCTCCTTTGTCTTATTAGTGAAAGAATTTATTCCTTAATATTTTTTTAATAGGGTTATGTTACTTTCTATAGTGAAAAATTCATGTCTTAACATTCCACAAAGATCCAACACACATAAATAATTGAAGCATAGGAGGAGACAACAATGCTTTTTAAATGAAAAAACTTAGAAGGGGAAAAAACCCAAGGCATATGACAACAAAAGTAATCCACTATATGATTATAAGTGCATGGGCCCACTCTTCTCCTCAATTTGAGAAGATGGAATTACAATATTGATACTTACATTTGTATAATAGTACTTAGGGGAAAGCAACTGGTTAGTTTAGATGGATTGATTTGCAAATTGGTCAAACCAATTGTAACTAAAATCTAAAATATGAAAAACCAAACGAATCAAGCATCAGATAAAATTGAATCAATCGAACTAAAATTTTATTTGATTTAAATGGTTTGTTTATGAATAAACAAAAATTTAATTGCTTGTTGAAGTTTGATTAAGAATAAACATTAAGCATTAAATATATTAATATATAATATCAACTTAATTTAGTGAATTTTCCATTTATTTTAATCAATTTTTTGCATAAAAAATAAACTTTGATTTTTTTCATGAAATTAAAATAAAGGATGCTTTTCATACACATTATTTAAGTTTTATGAATTTACTCATCTAACATCTAAAATTCAACTTTATATTATTGTCCATTGCTATTGCATGAAATGATGTAATTTTTTTAAAAGTTAAAATGATGATATTTTTTTATGATATATGAAATATTTGGGTTGTATAAATGTAAAAAAAAGTAGTGTTTTAGTGTTAAATATGTAAAAAACATAAGATTTGGGTGGTGTGTATGTAAATGCTTTTATAATATAATAATAAATTTTAATTAAATTTTGATTATTCAATTTTTTTGTTAAATGAAATTTCAAACCAAACCAATAACTGAAAACCCAATATTAATGTTTTAAAAATCAAAAAATAAAATACATTTTTGAAACTGAACCAATCATCCAAACTTTTTGGTTGGATTTGGCTTTGACCAAATATTGCACCCCTATAATAGTCATATATAAGCTACACAAAACATGTTTCTTTGTCTTAATAACAATAGTTACCCACAAAGCTTGTAGTAGTTGAACATAAAGACTTTAGTGGTAGTTGGGCATAAAGGTCAAAGGTGGTGGTTGTCGGCACTATTTTAAATGTGGAGTTGTTTGTTGGAAGTTGTCGGTCACCGAAATTGAAATCTCGTCGCTTGCTTCGGAAAGCCATTTTAATTCACATATGTATATATAGTTTAGAAAAATATGAAATCAAATGGACCCCATATTTTTTATAGTTTAAATGAAAGAACACTGTACCACAAACCCTGTATCTATCCCAAAGGATAAATATAAGACTTGAGGATGAGGCTCGATCCAAAAAACTAAGAAATATATGACATTCATTTGGTCCACAAAACCAATTATTTGTCGGCGAGTTCCCCTACTTAATACAAAGAATTAAATAAGGTTTATATTAAGCTGAGTTCGGACAAGCTTCCTATAAGGGCAAGCCCTTACATTTAATTACATCTTAGATAACCGAAGTCACCTAAGAAAACTCTCGATAAAAATCAAGAAATATAGTCTTTAAAGATTTCAAAAAGATAAGGATTTCAAAAGGATATAGTTTTGTTGCAAAAGTCAAAGGAGGAAATACTAGGGGATGTGATGGATCTGGAGGAGAACCTTGGTGACTTCCCAAGCTATCCTAAAGTTTGGCTTCAGTTTTGAGAAGAAATATTTAGGTGTTTCATCCTACCAACTTTATTAATTTAGGACTTAAATTGATGTGAAACGATTACACAAATAATATGGAAAAAGTGAGGATTTAGGTCATGACGAACGACAACCTCGGAATTCTTAGACGAGTTAGGGCTTAAATTGTACAATAGAGCTGTACAAAGACCTAACAAAAAGGTTAAGGATTTATGTTGCACTAGGCAAATAACCTTGAAATCCTATGGCTTTTTATTTATTTCTAAAGATGGATATGTTGTTGTAGCTTCCCTTACAGTTGTAGATGGTCATGCTGCCCACAATGCTAGCTTCAAGCTTCTTGTCGTGATGAGTATAGATTTTCTAATGTGTTAGGTTATGATATCAAATTATATGTACTTATGGTTATGGTTCTTTAAATATTATGGGGTATATTAAAGTTGAATAGAGCCACACCGGTTAGGATCCTACGGTTCCCTCGTTTTGGTACCACTATTTTCTATTGGATTCACTTAGTCCAAATTAAATTACTAAAGTCAACTTAGTGAGTTCCATACTTTAATTTACACTATGGGAAGTCTTGTTAGCAATCGTAGGTTACCTCCTCCGAAGGATTTCCGATCATCAAATAGAGACTGTTTAATTTAGTTGCAATCATTGTTTGTGATGTTTGTGATTAAATTTTGAGTTATATTATAATTTGAATGTTGTGGCGGTGAATTTTTTCTTGGTTGATTTTAATTTTGGTTTTAGTTTTGTGGCTATCCTAGCAGTTTTTATTTTCATGCAGAGTGTTGTCGTTGTTTAACGTGCAAGTTTTATAAGCATGAAAGTGTAGTGCATAATGTAAAAGAGAAAACAATATTGTAAATTGTAAAAGCATACCTGACGAGTCTTCACGTTCCACCACCTAAAAGTTCAGTACTTGCAAGATATGTAGATAATATTGCAGGAAAGTTTAAATTGTAAGAGTAGATGAAGGTTTAGTTATCAAACTCCAAATTATGATTTAGTTGAATCTTAAAAGATCCTAGTGGATAATCTTAGAAAAAAATATGTCAAGTCCTTTTTTTCCTTCAGAATATCCAATAGATTTCAAATTGTTCAAGATGTGACCCTAGATCATTTTGAATATCTCTTGAAATATCCCGAGTTCATTTTGATCTTATCATAATGTTCCAATAATCATCCAAGGTTGTGTGTGAGTACCCCATTACGTAGTGAAACTCAACAATCTAATTATCCCAAGGATAGGAAACTCGATCAATCAATTGACATTTCATTTGAGAGTTAGATGAGTGAGTACCCCTAAGGCAAGTCTATGTCATTTAAGATTGTGGTGCCCACAAGTAAAGTTGGATTTGAAGTGTTAAAAAAAATTGATTATCAACCTAATTATCTACTAAATCAAATCAATTGAGCTTAGTTATTGAGCCTAGGTCACTACTAAGCCCTTAGCAATAATAATGGGGAATTTGGTGAAGGCTATAATTTTAGTTTAAGTGACATGTATTTTCATTTAAAGATCATATTATCATCAATTTTTGGCTTAAGGAAAGTAAATTATCATCCTTTTAGCTTAAGCCTCTCACTCAAGAAACTTTTGATAATAGTTGACTTCCAAGTCATGAAGATTTGAGGAGATTATTATCTATTGGTGTTGTGCAAAGGTGGTGGGTGAGTTTCTACCTTATAATCCCATTGTATTTGAATCATCCAAATATGTTTATTAGGATCAAAGTTACCCATTTATCCCTGGTTAATCCTAAATTTTGATTAAGGCGCCAAAGTCCAAAATGACTATCTTGCCCTTGGGGTACTTTACCTCATAACTCACTAAAGACAACTCAAATGACTTTGAGGGTTAGAGTGTCATATCCATGAGGTAATTAAAGTATCAGAGGAGAATATGTGAATTTTTAAAATTTAATTGAATTTAGATAATTATTTAAATTTAGAAAATAGGATTTTTAAAAGTTAATTTATTTAATTATCCAATATAAAATTTATATCTATGGAAAAATTATTAGAGGTTTTCTAAGGTCACATAAACACTTAGGCAAAATTTCATAATTTTTTGAATCAAATTTCTATTTTTATTATTCAATTTCACATCAATTTTCATGATTTATTTAAATAGAAAATAGTGTTTTAATAACAACAATTATTTTCATACTTTTATCAAACTCCTCTTAATTCAGAAAATTCAGAGAATAAAATTTTATATTTTTGTGATTTTTAATTCATTTAATATAATTATCTTGGTGAGAAAATAAAGAAAATTCATTTTTAAGCTTTTGAAACTTATTTTTAATCTTAAGAAAATTAGAAAAAATATTTTATTGAGTCCCAAGTGATCAGAGAACAATTAGGCACATTTTAAAATATTTTTGAATTTTTGGAATTTTTAATCATTTTAAATCCAAAATATTCCTCAAAAAGCAAGTATTTTTCAAAAAATAATTTTTTTTCCAAACTACCTTTGATCATAAGGAACTCAGAAAACCTCTTTTCATAATTTTTCTAAGTGTATTTAATTTATTGTAATTATCTTTGTTCAAAAATACAAGATTTCTTAGAAAATACATATTAGTGCTTAAATCAAGCCAGATAATTTTCAAATTTTTACTGTGGGTAGATATGACTTTAATGAACAATGTGGAGTTGATTTTGTTAATTTTTTATATGTATTTAATTTACACAAATTAATACAAAGTATTTACATTTAACTAAGTATAAAATTTCACAAAATGATTCAATGCATCACAAATATATTTCCTAGATTTTTCTAACCACAGGAAACCTACTTAAATTGTTGTCATAACTTTTCAAGTGATAGTTTGAATTATATAATTAAAACAAGCCAAAATAGTCACCTTAGCTTGAAAATTAAGGTTAGAAGCATAAAGATGCCCTCTGACCTTCAAAAAATCAAAAGACATGGCATCTATCATGAGGAACAAACCCTCAAAATTTCAAGCCATGGTGAAATCTCATAAGCCATGGAGAATTAAAATACCACAGAGAGTATTTGATTAACTAAAAATCAGGGAGTGAGAAAATAATTTTTATTTTTAGTATACATTATTTTCATTTATTCACTGAGCAAGCTTTCTTTTATTTTTATGATTTTTCTAGAGAAAGATATGGATTTTTTAAGTTTAGGCATTTAAAATAATTCAAAAATCCCTATTTTTCTACTTATCCACGCGGTGCCAACTCATCCTTGTCTGCTCCAAAGGCTCCACGAGTCGCTCCACCATTTGACACTGCCAACCACGTAGCCTCCACACGAACCGCGCTTTATGCACCATGGATCTGTCCAGCTTGATCTCCTCCATCCATTAGATACACGCGCGATCGGATGGCTCTCTATTATTGTCTCCAAGTGACCTAACTCATGAGCCGTTCATACTAAAACCTTAAAATCTTGGCTTAGACTCAAACAAATTGCATGGGGTTTGTTCCTAAACCTTCATCTAAGCAAGACAAACACCTATACGGCTTATACAGTATGAAATACAGTAAATATGCATGGAGGGTCAAAACAAGCTTGATTTAGGGTTGTAATTCAATACCATTGTCTGAGAGGGGAGGTCTCAATCAGATGGTTGTGGTAACTTTGATTGGTCCCAAGGAACCTTCGGATGAAGTCTCAAGCCTTGGTGAATTGTCTAGGTATGAATTCGATCAAGCTTGATTTCAGGTGTTCGTCTAAAGCTAGGTTAGAGACTATTTCAGAGGGGGCTTTTGTGGGGAATCATCATCTTTCACTGTGGGGATGGTGTGTGCACAGTTAATTGGAGTTTGGTTCACTGTGGAGGTGTGGAGAGATCTTTCCTGGTTTTGGTAGAAATTTGAGCTCAAAATTGACCTTTTGTGGTGGTGATCTATGGGGAAAAATGGTGGGTTTGAACTTAGGAGGTCTTAGGGAGTTGATCCCGTAATTCTTTTTTATATTTAGAATTTAAGAAGTTGACACCATTACTTGAAGATTTTAATCCTCGGTAATGACACCGAAAACTTGATCCCAAGTAAAGTAAGATTTCAATTATATTTATAGGGATTTTGCGCAAGTATACATATCATTATCAAGTATATAGGGCTTTTTGATTAAGCCCCAAATATCGATCCCATAAAGATCGAGTTTAATCACAGTGACTCTCAAGAGAAGTTCTAGTTTAGAGTAACACACTCTAGCTTTGAAGGTTGATAAAGGTTTGGTTTTGATTATTTTCTACAATTATCACTACAATATTACTTCTACTTCTAAATTAAAATACTTAGTGAAAATAAGAAACTAGGGTTTTGAATATATTAAAAGTACTCTCCCTTTTGCAATGAAAGTAGTGACATGTAAAAGTAAAACAAGTAGTGAGAGAGATTATGATAAATAGGAGCAATTATATTTTTTACCCTTACTAGCGATGTTATAAAGAACATTGGTTAATCTAAAGTTTGAATAATTTTTAAGACGTGCTAGGTATGGAAGATATTAGCTCTCACATTAGAGTTCCTTCTTATCCCTCCACCTAGATGCTAACATCTCGAATCAAAACCTAAAATAATAGACCAAATTAGGGGGTTTTACCCTGTCACTCTAAAGTCCTCTAATATTATACCCTTTAAAGAATATTTTCCTATTTATTTCCACTCAATCATATGGAGTACATTCTCATCCATAAAATCTCAGGTTATTCTACCACAGTTGATTGAGACAACACCATCCCGTATCTTACATGTTCTCACAACAAATTTTAACATGCAAGTTGATCAAATTTACATGTAAATGAAGAAAATAGTAAAATCATCACAATATATTCTCACTTTACTCAATTCTATATCCTACACATACATACTAACTCATTACAAGAGCGAAGAGTAAATAAAACTACTCACTATATACGGAGAAATAACAAGAACTTTTCATTGAAAAAAAACTTTGAAACCATACAAACAAAGTACTAAATTTAAATTAAAATACAATTAAAATACTTATCTCTGATAGACATCAAACTCTCCTTGTATATCAAAACAAATGTCCTTACAATCCTCTCCAAGAACAAAGTGAAAAGAAAAGAAGAAATCTCTCACTCTCTCTTTCTTTCTCACCTTGCCGCCCCTCTTGGGGCTCACGCCCAAGCCTTATTCTTCTTTTCCAAGCCTTCTTCTTTTATTCTAATTAATTCAAGAGTCTAAGAGATATTTTAAAAATATTTCCAAACCTTTTTTTATAATTTCTCAAGAGATGCTTAAGTGTCTCTTCAAAACTGTCCATATTCATTGAATCTAACAAATGGTGCCTTAAGTAACTCTTCAAAACTCCATATAACCACCCAAAATTCTTTTAAAAATTCCATTTTATAAATTCCAATGAATTCCTTGAGATATGCACGAAGCACCACTTCAAAAATCATTCAATGTATATTCTAGAAGTTATGTTGAAAACCGTCACCAACACCTAAGCGCCGATTCTGGGGCTCTTAAGCGCCCCCCTCTCTGTCTAGTGGCATCTAAGCACCATTTTGGGCACTTAAGCGCTGGGTACAGGCACTTAAGTGTCCAATCTATGTCCCTATGGCTCCGGTGTGCCCCGATTTTCTCTAGTTTGCTCCATTTTGGTCCATTTTTGTTCCTTTTGCTCCAATCACTCCAAATTCTTCAATTTGATGTACCTAAAACAAAAAACACAAAAAAACATACCTTTAAAGTGTAATATCATTATAAAATAAAGCATAAAAAATAATACATTTTTAGGCATTTCAAAATCCCTCAAACTTAAACGTTACTTATCCTCAAGTAATACTACATTCTTAAAATAATTTATGTAGATTAGAGTTAATGGGTCATCCTTTAGAAGTGTTAAAATTTTGTTCTAAAAATGTGATATTTCAAATTAGAAGAATTTCTAGTGAATCAGAGTAGCCTAGGGTCAAAAATATTTATCATCAAACTTGAGAATTTGTTTTCTTATCTAATTCGGAAATATATGAAGATTTTTTAAACTTCGGATTCTAGGAATTTTACTTTCTAGACTTAAGAACTCTCTTAAAAATAATTTTTACTAATATAAGTATAAAAAGCAAGCTTAGGATTATTCTATGTTCTTTACTCTAGAAAGACTCAAGTGAAACCAATTTTGATTAGGACCTCTCCTCAAGCTTCTCCTCACCTTTTTTCTTCTTTTTTTTGCATCTTCTTTTTTCTTTTTTTTCAGGATCTTTTTTATCCATTTATTTTTTTTATTTTTTTTATATGAGGATTACTATATCTAGAGAAGTCCTTAAATAATTTGAATTCCACTATCCTTTTATAAAGTTAGTACTTATTACTTTCCTTCACTTGACAAGATGTATATATTTTTTAAAATACTTTCTAAGAGAGCCTTAAATGTTCTAAAATAAAAATTCTAAGAATCCATAATTTTTCAAAAAAAAATGCAATTTTTTCCACTAAAGATAGTCATTCATTTTCCCAAGCTCTCCAATAAATATCCTTAACTCTAGGTTCACCCTTTTCCTTAAAAATATCAACTAAGTTTTCCTACTCCATTTCTATACTTAAAATTCTAACATCCTTAAGGTGACTCCACATAACAATAATCATTAGAAATAAAATAAAATTTTATTTTTAATAATTTTGAAAACAAGTAAGGTTTAAATTTGAAACATTTTTCTTCCCCTCCCCCCCAAACTTAAGCTCGAACATGTGTATCAATGAAGTACAAAAATATGCGGTAGGGAAAAATCACTTTTACAATTTACTACACATCCTACAAAAATATCAACAAATAACACATGGTAGAATATTGAAATAGAAAGAAATATAGCCTAAACATGCTTGACATAACACTATAAAGGAATTTTAAATAGTAGAATAGGTACAAAATGAAGATTAAACAGGAACACATTTTAAACTTTAGAAAGGAATTGTTAGATGCTAACAAGTTTAAGATATTAAGATAAGTTTTGTCATCTCCAATGACTTATTCAACTTAACTCACAAACATAGACACACAAATTCCAATACATAGACTCATAGATTCATAAATAACCAACAACTGAGGTTAATTTTATTTCCCTTCTACTCAAATTTCCCCTCCTTACTTTCAATTTCTAACGGAAGAAAATACACTAATAATGTGGGTGTATTATAAAACATTATATGGTTGTGATCCATGGAACAAAATACCTTCATGTGTTGGCAATTTTAGGGCTACTCTAAGTCTAAGGTATACACACTCTAGTAAATAAAAATAGTGCACTTCATCTAGATGTTGTTCACTAAGTTCATGACCTTACTTAGTGAAGACAAAATCACATAAAGGAAGTAATAGAGTTAACATGGAGTGGTCCAAGTCCAAACTCTACATGCTTCAAGGTAATGCTTAGCTCCGGTTGAGAACTAAGTTGTAACAGACTCGTCGACCTACTACTAACAGAAATCATATACAAATCTAGTCACGATGAAGAAATTACCTCACAACATTAATCCATTCCACTCTTACACATCAAACACAAATCTAAGTCCAACATCTCACTATTATCCAATCCAACATAACAACAATCACAATAAATAGATAACAGTGATAACCATGGGTTGCCTCACACAAAGCACTTGGTATAACATCGACGACCTGATGTATCCAATTTTTCTCTAGTGACCCCAGGATAAAAATCTCATTCATTTTTTTTGTATACCATGGAATATGTCATTCAGTGATTTTAAATAACTCTTTCTTAGGAGATCTCTTACTGATTTCATCATTCAATTTAGGTTCTTGTGATTGAGTCAAATTTGAAGATATAAAGACTGGTGGTGTAGATGAATTCCCTAAATAGGTGGGTCTTTAAATTTTTTGGGGTACATTCATCTTAATTTCATGAGATTTTTCAACAGATGGAATTAAAATTTTGTTATTTTTGGTAACGTCTATCATTTCCACCTCTTCTGAACATGCATACAGTTTTCTTTAAACAACATTTTCAACTCACCATGAAAGTCCATTTAGATCTCATTTTTTAACTTACTCTCAAAACTTTATTGGAAATGGTCTTTACATAGATAATCAATTTCATCCATCCAAAAACAATCATCATCTTTTGTCTTAGCTGGATATTTCATAGCCTTTAAAACATCAAAAGTGGCTTCACGGTTATTACTATTCATAGTCAACTCTCCTTTTTGTGCTTCTATCATAGCTTGTCCTGTAATAAGAAATAATCTCCCCAAAATAATTGGATTTTCTTTATCTTCCTCTATATCTAATACAATAAAGTCCATAGGAAAGATAAATTTATCCACATTAACAAGCACGTCTTCTATAACCCCTTTTGGATAAATGATGGATCAATCAGCTAACTCAAGGGTTACATTAGTGGGAGAGATATTGGCTAAACCTAACCTTCTAAATATAGATAGAGGCATCACATTAATGCTCGATCCTAAATCAAATAAAGCTTTTCCACATAATCTTTCTCCAATTACGCAAGGAATTGTTAAGCTAGAAGGATCGTTAAGTTTCTTAGAAAGTTTTTTCTGAAATATAACACTACACTTTTCACTTAGTGCAACTGTCTCATAATCCCCAAACTTTCTTTACTTGTTTGATTTCTCCTTCATAAATTTTGCATAACTTGGCATCTATTCCAAAGCTTCAGCGAAAGGAATATTTATCGTTAACTTTTTAAGTTCTTCCATGAACTTTGAAAATTGTTTATCCAACGCACACTGTCTAAGTCTTTACAGAAATGGAGGTGGTGGTTTTTCTAAATTATTTTTTGTTGGAGATATTAATTTTTCCAAATCCTTAGAGACATGTTCTTTAGGTCTTTTAGTTTCCTTTATTTCTCTCACAACATCTATCTCTTTTCTAACCACGCCTTCTGTCTCTCTTCCACTTCGTAATTCGATAGCATCTATTTATTCATCATTTTTCTCTTTAGGGTTGATCTCAACATTGCTAGGAATTGTTCCTTGGGGTCTATTGCTAAGTGAATTGGCAATTTGTCCTAGTTGATTCTCTATATTTCTAATCGCAGCATTTTGACCTTGCAACTGGCTTCCCATTTGCAATACCACTTCTTCTATAGACATCTTCTTATACTCAAATTGTTGATCATTGTTATAGTTTAGTGGATACGAAGGTCTATAGTTTGTGTTCCCTTGATTATTCCAACTTCCATTAGGATTTGCATGATTATTTTCCCATTATTGGTTTCCACCCAAAATAGTATGATACCGGTTAAAATTAGGATGGTTCTTCCAACCTAAGTTGTTCGAGTTAGAATACAGGTTTTTTATGGTATTTAAATTCTCACATGATAATTTATAATCAATCATATGACCTAATGAATTTTCCTCACTTACTGAAGTGAATTGAAGCTGGTTCATTCCAAGTTGGTCCAACTTCCTTTTATTGTAGCAAGCTAACATGCAAACACATATGTATCATGAACATTGGCTACCTTTTTAGGATTTTCTCTTGCATAGGGCCATTGAAATTTATTTGTAGTCATTTCTTCAATTAACACAATGCTACATCAAATGGTTTTGACATTAATGATCCACCAGCGGCAACGTCAATTGTAGACCTAAGGGATCCTACTAATCCATTGTAAAAAGTTTGACTGATTAACCAATCTTGCAGAGCATGGTATGTACACTTTCTTAGGAGTTCCTTCAATGTTTCCCATGCTTCATAGATTTATTCCCCTTTATATTGATAAAATGAGATAATATTGCTTCTAAGTTTAGTAGTCCTTGAATTTTTGAGTTAACTCCTCCAAATTTTTAATAGAGCCAGGTGCTAATGAGTAAAATCACATTTTAGCCTTATCTCTTAGTGAGAATGGATAAAGTCTTAGTCTAACAACATCGTCTGACATGCCGTTATAACAAAATGTAGCACTAATTTCTAGAAAACTTGATAAGTGTAAATAGGGATCCTCCAAAGGAGTTCCCCAAACTGGTTGTTCTACACCAGTTGGATAATCGCTGGATTTAGTTCAAACGAGTCAGCTTCTATGACACGGGTTTGTATACTTGAGTGAATTATATCTATCATAGGATTTACATAATTCCTTAATGATTTACGATGATTTTCTAAGTTATTATTTTGAATGTTTCCCATTTTATTTCTAGTTTTTCAAGTCCTTTCAGTTTTTTTACCTTTCTTCTAACTCGGGATCATAGGACACAAGTCCTGTAGCTCCTTTGTTTCACATACGCAACACAACAAACAATACATTAATATATAAAAAAATAAAACAAAAAACATATTCAACACAACAAATTATTTTCACAAACACCTTGTTTTTCTCACAAATAGATTTTTCACACCACTTTTTCATATAAAGGACACTTCACACAAAATTATTTTTTATGACAATACATTTTTTCAAGTCTAAGCCTAATTATTTCAAGTAAAATTCTCTTAAAAGTCAAGATCAACTGTTGCAATCCCCAACAATGGTGCCAAAAACTTGATCCTGATATTCTATTTTATATGTAGAATTTAAGAAGCTGACATGTAATGAAAGTAGTGACATGTGTAAAAGTAAAACAAGTAGTGAGAGAGATTGTGACAAACAGAAGCAATTATATTTTTTACTCTTACTAAAGATGTTATAAAGAACATTGGTTAATCTAAAGTTTGAATAGTTTTGAAGACTGGCTAGACAGGGAAGATACTAGCTGTCACCCTAGAGTTCTCTCTTATCCCTCCACCTGGAGGCTAACATCTTGCATCAAAACCTAAAATAATAGACCAAATTAGGGCGGCTTTAGCCTATCACTCTAAAGTCCTCTAATTCTACACCCTTTAAATACTATTTCCCTATTTATTTACTATCAACCATATGTACTACATTTTCATCCATACATTCTCAACCATATAATCTCATGTGATTCTACCACAATTTATTGTGACAACACCATCCTGGATTATACATGTTCTCACAATATATTTTAACATGAAAGTTGATCAAGTTTACATGTAAATGAAGAACAAGGTACAATCATCACAATATATTCTCACTCTACTCAATTTTATATCTGAAACATACATACTAACTCATTACAAGAGAGAAGAGTAATGAAAACTACTCACTATACATGGAGAAACAACAAGAACTTTTCATTAAACAAAACTTTGAAACCATACAAATGAAGTGCTAAATTTAAAGCAAAATACAATGAAAATACTAATCTCTTATAGAAATCAAACTCTCCTTGTATAGTAAAAGCAATCTCCTTACAATCCTCTCCAAGAACAAAATGAAAAGAAAAGAAGAAATCTCTCATTCTCTCTCTTTCTTTCTCACCTTGCCGCCCCACTTGGGGCTCACACCCAAGCCATCTTCTTTTCTTCTAATTAATTCAAGAGTCTAAGAGATACTTTAAAAACATTTCCAAGCCTTTTTTTAATTTCCCAAGAGATGCTTAAGTGTCTCTTCAAAAGTGTCCATATTCATTGAATCTTCCAAATGGTGTCTTAAGTGCCTCTTCAAAACTCCATATAACCGCACTAAATTCTACTAGAAAGTTCAATTTATCAAATTAAAATAATTCCCCAATAGTGCATGAAACACCGCTTAAAAAATCCTCCAAATCCGACGTATATTCTAAAAGTTATGTTGAAAACCGTCAACGACACCTAAGAGCCGATTCTGGGGCGCTTAAGAGCCCCCCTCTCCATTTGGTGGCACCTAAGTGCCATTTTGGGTGCTTAAGTGCCGGGCACAGGCACATTAGTGTTTGTTTTAGGTCCCCATGGTTCTGGTGTGCCCCGATTTGCTCTAGTTTGCTCTATTTTGGTCTTTTTTTGTTCTGTTTGCTCCAATCACTCCAAATTCTTCAATTTGATGTACCTACAACCAAAAATACAAGAAAACATACCTTTAAAGTGTAATGTCATTATAAAATAAAGCATAAGAAATAGTTCGTTTTTAGGCGTATCAGGAGTCTGTGAGAGCAAATTGGCAGAGTTTCCTTAAGCAAATTTCAACTCTTCTTTCTTGGCCATGGAGGTTAGGTTTAAAAAAAAATGGCCAAGGGTGGCTATCATGAACAATTGACGGGTGCAAAATGATGCTTAGGTGGAGGGTTTTGAAGTGCTAAAACTAATTGAAATTGGCCAGCTCAGATGGGTGAGTTTAGTTTTGAATTTTGGCTTGGGTCTCTCGGTTTTGGTGTTTTCTAGCCACTTGGCTAGCCGACAGAGCTATGGGAGGTGGCCAAGAAGTCAGGTGAGTCAGTGGGAGGGTTAATTATAGTTAACCCTCAATGGTAAGTGATGATGGGGAAGATTTTTGGTTGAAGCCCATAAATGGGCATAAATCCCTCAGTTTAGGGATCCAATGGTCCATATCTCATCATGGCTAGTTCAAGGGGGTTTAGCCTAGTTAATAGAATATACTTAATGACAGCGGAGTCATCAATTTAGTGACTTTGAGATTGCTAAGTTAATTTTGGTGCATTGGTCCAGTTTGGGGCCAAATGGCTAAAAGTTGGGTTTGGGTTAGGCTAGCCATGACTTTGAGCCCAATTAATTGATCAATTTTGTGTAGATGATTGTTATAAAGATTTTTGGTGAAGGATTGAAGTGATTTTGAGGTGAATTGGAAGCTCAATTTTAAGGATTTTGGGATTTTGGTCAATTTGGGCATGTTGGGCTTGACTTGGGTCTAGATTGAGCTAAGGTTGGGTGAGGTTCAAATTGATTATTGAAAATGATTTATATGAATGTAGTAAAGAGTTTTCAACATAAATTGGGTGTCAATATTAGGATTAAGGAAATCAATTTGGTGGATTTGGAAACAACCATTTTGGGGAATTTTGGACAGGTTGAAATTAAGTGAAATTAGACTTCACCAAGGACAATTAAATTTCAATTTTTGTGTGTAGGAGTGTTATGAACTATTTAGGACTCAAATTGGGTCAAATTGAGTAGGCTATGGAATTTGGTGGGATTAAGTCATACAGCTAAAATTGGGGGTTTGACTTAGACCAAGATTGAGCTCAAAGCATGGGCTTATTAAGCTTGGATTTGGTTTAGATTGGTCATATGAAGGGTGAATTTGAGTTTAGGATTGAAATTGAGATAAATTAGGACTAAATTGGTGGACATTTAAGGTGAATTTGGAAAAATTGGGCACTTAAAGGCAATTTGAGGGTCTTTGTCAAAATGGTCAAGTTGGTCAACTTGGGTTCACTTGGAGGGTCCAAATTGGTTTTGGAGACATTTGAAGTGATTTCGAGATTTTGGGAAAGTTTGAGGTGCCAAGGGTATTTTTGTAATTTTGGCAATTTGAGAGGGGTATTTTGGTAAATTTGGGATTTTTTGTGGTTTTAGGTAATTTGGATATTTAGAAAAGGTTTGAAATGATTTTTGAACAAATTTGGGTATTTTGAGTTAATTTGGAAATTTTGGCCAAATTTGGGATTTGGGGGTGTTTAGGTAATTTGGGTAGGTTTGGGAGTAAAAGGTCAAATTTAATATTTTTAGTAAAATTGGAGTGTCAACCACCATGTATGAGTTGTGGGCCAATGAGATCCCCATTTGGGTCCTCCATGTACTGGTCTTAGCTAAACCCTAGCCTAGGGCTAGTGGGTCTAGGGGACCATCTACATGAGTCTCCCAAAAGACCAAGGGGTTAAAGTTAACAATTTTGGATTTTAGGATTTTGAGTGATTGTGGCGAGAGTGAGTGTAGGTAAGTTAACTAGTTCCAGACCAAAACCCAGGGCCAAACCTAAGGTCAAACATTCCTATAGGGACTCTCCTTGAGATCCCCCATACTGACCCCACCTACTAAGTGCTAGAGGTTAAGACCAATATGTGGAACTTCAAGTTGAGGAAAGAGGAGTTTAGAATTCCTAATGGTCAAGGTTCCTTTTCTAGTTTTCAAAATATAGTCAATAGGAAAGTCCTATGGCTAGACCTTAGGCTACTGAAGAGAGAAAACTAAACATCAACCAAAAGTGAGGTTAATAAATGGACCCCCAATAGGTGTGGTGTGTTTGGCAAAGCACACCGCGCGTATTGGCGATGACCGATGAGATCAACAAAACCAACACAGAATCCTAAGTCAACATACCTAAAAAGGAGTGTAGAATTTGAGTGCTAGTTGTTTCTATTGGGAATATGATAGGGGAGTGTTTGATCAAAATCAAAGAGTAGAAACTCTCATAGGGGATTGGAGAGTGGGTTTCAAATTATCAAGTTTTAGGTGTTTATAGAGGATGAGAATCAGTATGTAGGAGTTAACCCCAAAATAGAAATTGAAATTTTGGTATCAATCCCAAAAAGAATGTTCAGAATTTAGGTATCAACCTTGAAAGGAGGGAATCAAAATTAAGGTACTAACCAGAGGTGAGAGTTAAAAGTTAAGCGTTAATCTCAGAAGAGAGACAGAAGTTAGGGACCGACTTCAAAGTGAGGGAATCAGAATTTAGGGACTTATTCCAAAATGAGAATTGAAATTTAAGGATCAAATCTCAAAAAGAGGATCAAAAGCTAGGGACTGACCTCGAAACACGAGAATCAGAAGCTAGAGACTAACTCTGAAAAGAGAATTGAAGCTTAGGGATCAAATCTCAAAAAGAGGATCAGAAGTTAGGGACTGACCTCAAAACAAGGGAATCAGAAGTTTGAAACTGATTCTGAAATGAGAATTGAAATTTAAGGATCAAATATCAAAAAGATAATCAGAAGTTAAGGACCGACCACGTAAGGAGGGAATAAAAAATTAGGGACTGTCTCTGAAATGAGAATTGAAATTTAAGGATCAAATCTCAAAAAGAGGATCAAAAGTTAAGGACCAACCTCGAAAGGATGGAATTAGAAGTTAGCGACTGATTCCGAAATGAGAATTGAAATTTAAGGATCAAATCTCAAAAAAAGAATATGATGTTAGGGACCGACCCCGAAACGAGAGAATCATAAGTTAAGGACTGATTCCAAAATGAGAATTGAAATTTAGGTATCAAATCTCAAAAAGAGGATCGAAAATTAAGGACTGACCTCAAAACAAGTGAATCAGAAGTTAGAGACTGATTCCAAAATGAGAATTCAAATTTAAGGATCAATATCATAAAGTGAATCAGAAGTTAAGGACCAACCTCAAAAGAAGGGAATCAGAACTTAAAGACTAATTCGGAAATGAGAATTAAAATTTACAAAGAGTTTGTGGAGTTGAACCCACAGACATGTGTCATGTGAAAAGCTTAACATTGGTGAGGATGATAGGTAAAATTTTGTGAGATTTAGTGCAGACAAGGACAGTCATGCTGCGCGAGCAAAGATTAAGAGACCTTGAAATTGAGAGAAACAACTCAACAGATTTATTTTCTTTTTTCTTGTTGTTTTTGTCACGTTTACTTTTCAAAATATTTTTTCCAAAATTTAATTTTTGTTGGTTGATTGATTTTCAAAAGAGTATTTTATTTGAACTTTATCATTAAGTTTTTATTGTACTGTTCTTTGTTCATTATAGTTTGGAACCAACGTATGGCTCCATGGCTTTTATCCATCACACAAAAAGGCCAATTGAGCAAACAAACAAAATTTCTGGAAAAGGTTTCATTATTCTTCTCCAATATGTGTTACAGATTGAATGTAGGCCAGAGTCTCAAAAGGTACAATATGTTGAATGCATCAAAGTACATCTGAAAAACATCTCATGAAGGGTACAAATCACAAGTTGAGCATATCTGATACATATATCATTATATCTATTGTGTCGAATTACAATACAAAAAGGTGTCCTCTGAGTGTCAATCTCTGATGTGGTGAGCTCTTGATCGAGCTAACCTACTAAACCACGCTTCAGGACAAGAGTCCCTTTGCATGTGTTTAGAGGTTCAACCCTCTCATAGCTAATACAACAGTAGTTCTTCCAACCCAGGATCTGGTTGAAATCCATATGGCATTTCGCTGTCAACCATCCATCAGAAAGTTATAGACCCCTACGGTGCCACGCCCCTGGAATGCAATGTTTAGCGATGTCTGCTCCGTTTCCTTTAAGAACCAGCATTGGACCCACTAGTAGTAGAATTTCCACAAATCCTCTGAATTCGCCGAGGCCAATGACATCTATTTCTTTTCCAAAAAAAATGTTACTTTTGCTCATGAAAGAGACCGTGCAGAAAGGTCTCATAAAATCTTGATGGTTAATATGCTGGGTTATGCAATCAACTTCATCGTATATTTTGATGATAAAGGTATTGAGAATACAGTTGATTGGAAGTATAATCTATCAGACCATTCTCTTGATCATCCATTTTATCATGGGAGGTAGTGGGTCCACTTCATCGTTTCTCAAAATCTCTAGGGAATTTTTTTCTCTGTCTTTGGTGAAATTGTAACAGCAGCCACATTGTATAGTGATTCTACCCTTTCGCCGCATCCATTTTTGTTGCTCAGAAACAGTTCTTTCCATCAGAAGGCTCACTCAACCTCTATCTTTCAGATCAAAAATGCAATTAAGAAAACTTCTTTCATTGCTTTTGGACAAGACCCTAGTGTATAACTCTAAGCCTTCTAATATGTTGTTAAATCTACCTTGAACTTTTTCATAGAATTCAAATTCTATTTTGTTTACTTTACACTTCTTGTAGTATTCTGTCGTAGAGACGATCAGCGGCTGTCAAGGATGCTCCCTCACTTCAGTATCAGTGGGAATCCAAGCTGGTGTTTTCTTTGTATGCAGCGGAACATATGACTCTGTGTCGAATGGGATATATGGCTATGCATACAACGAGATATATGGCTCCCCCATCAAGTGATTAGTGGTTTGAAATCCATCGTTAGTGGATGTGTACTCCTCCAAAGTACAGTAGCACTCCAAGTGGAGGACGTTGCAGTCCAGGAACTCCACAAATGCGCTTGTAGTTGGTATATGTGTAGGTATCTCAGCGTTGCATGTCGGGCAACATGTACAAAGAGCATCTGAAACTCGTGGTATCTCTGGCTCTGTAGAGAATTCGGAATCATCTTCTATAATAGGTTGGCTAGAAGAAGTCTCTCTCATTCCTGGATCATAGATAATCTGCTCATGGATAAGGGTGAACAAGCTTTTCGCCTCTTTTTGGCGTCTTCTTTATTCACGTAAGAAAGCCTTATGCTTTCGGCGATTGGCCTTTCTGCATTGAGTTCTCCATAGTGGTGCATCTGGTGGTCTTTCATCATCGGTAGCGATCAGGTCCCAGGTTGGTGTAGCTATCTTAGATGGCAAGTGACTAGTCCCCTCCATCAGGTCTTGTTGAACTATCACATTTTTTCCCTTCAGTGAGGAATTATCTCTGGTGCTTACACTTAGTAGCGATGGAAGCCCTTTTTTTTCCTGAGGTCTAACCACAAACATCAGAAGATCCTCATAGTCCATGTTGACTTGACTGAAGTCCATGTCGAAGTCTATGGTGCCACCCTGCAGCGCCCTATCCTCGTTAAGTGTGAGGTTCCAGCCATCTTTGAAAGCAAAGATCAGCCTCTGGCCCGACATTTTTTCTCTGCAGACGATAGAAAAAACATCAGTGAGCTGAAATTTAGCACGAACAAGAACAAAACAAAGTGTTTATTAAAGAAAAATTTAGTTTAGGTTGGTGAGAAAATTGTCCATTTATGTATGTATTTTGTTTAATTTAGTAGAATATCAAATTTAAGAGGTAGAGAGAAGAAATTTGAAGCATATAATTTTAGAAAGCATTCATTTTATTCAGGTTAAATTTATTACAAATTTGGACCCAGTCACAGACTTTTGGCAAAAAAAAAAACCCCAAAATGATCAAAATTTCAAAATTCATGTCAAGCAATGTCAAGTTGTGTAGTATGTCTTCAGGTATCATCCATTGATTGACAGCATGGATCTATCACCTCGAAAATCTACTAGCTGGTAGGCTCCTCCTATGTAGAGCTTTTTCGTGATAAATGTTCCCTTCCAAGTTGTCTCGAAGTTTCCATCTATCTTGTGGCATGCAAGAATAGGTCTTTTGAGTACGAGTACGAGATCAACAATTTTGAATGTCCTTGGATGGATCAATTTGTCATGAGCTTGTACGATATTCGCTTGATAAAGCTCCAAATATTATTGTGCTTCTAGTCATTTTCCTTTAAGACTCTCTTATTCCTTGAGTCTGAGTTTTTCACTTTCTTCTGTTGTCAGTTGATTGGCGACAATAACTCTGAGAGACGATGTATGAACTTCAAACGGTAGTACGACCTCAGACCCGTACATGAGCATGTAGGGTGCACACTGAGTGGGAGTCCTGAACGTTGTCAGGTAGGCCCACAATACTTCTAGAAATTTCTTATACTAATCTCTTTTATTTTCATCAAGTGTCTTCTTCAAATTCTGTACCAGTGTCTTGTTGAAGGCCTCAGCCAGACCATTTGTCATGGGATAGTAAATTGTAGAGTATCTCTAGTCTATCCTCTATCGTATGATGAAATAATTGATTTTGGTGCTTCTGAAAGCTAACTCATTGTCAAAGAGTATTCTGCACAAAACCTCAAAACGGTAGACGGCTTGACTATTGTAAAATTGACTAACATGTTGTGTCATAACCTCTCGTAACGGCACTGCCTCTGACAATTTAGAAAATTAATATGTAGCTGTGAGTATAAATATGTGTCCTTTTGAGGGTGGAAGGTATGACAGACCTATTAAGTTCGTGCCCCAACACTCGAATGGCCACAAGGCGACTGTTGGGTGTAGCGCATTCGGAGGTTGGTGCAAGACCACCTCTTGCACTTGACACTGGTGACATCTTCTGGCTGTATCCAGGCAATCAGACATCATTTCTGACCAATAATATCCGAGTCTCTTAATCTTCTTTTCATCTTTGACCCTGACTGGTAAGCGCCACACAATCCGGTGTGTACTTCTTTGAGAATACTTTGTGCTTCTATTCTGCTTAATCATTGTAGCCACATTCGATAAAATGATCTTATATAGAGGAAATCACCTATTAAAGCATATGACATAGCCCCTTTTGTGATGTAGTGTGCTACTGACTTGTCCTCTGGCAGCTTTCCAGTATGCAAATATTCTATTAATGGCTTACGCCAAATTTTTTTGTTATCAGCAACCACAATCATCGTTTCTTTTTCTTTTTCAAGCTTGTGTAGATTGTTGAGATTGACTTGAGATAAAACTCATCTTCTTTGTACTGTAATAGAATCTTCTAGGAGACATGCCAGATCCTTAATTTCTCCCCGCTTCTTAGAATCACTTTCATGATCTCTTTTTCTGTTTTTGCGATGTTGTTGGCAAAACTTATGGTGTCTCTTCTACATCTGAGAAATCCAAGTTTATGAAAAGCGGTGCACCGGGAACCACACTGATAACTATGGGTTGCCTCCCATAAAGTGCTTGGTCTAACATTGCTAGCCATAAAAATGATTCCATCTAGATCAAAATTCCAATCAAGTAATCCTTGATCAATCACCCAATCTTTTCCAGATTCAGAGATTCCTATAAAGTGCTTAAATTTAAAATTTTCTTTCAGCTCTTCCTTTTCAGATTGATTCATAACATTATTCTTGATATATCCTTCTAGATCCAATATTCTTCTATAAATTTTCTCAAATTTCATATTAATATCATTATTAAAATTTATACGAAATGGCTTTCTATAAGATAATTCAGGATCTCCCAAATTTTGGATAAGATTTTTTTTTTGGATAATTCAGATTATCGTTCAAATTCTACTAGATTACTCTTTTGTTTAAAGTTATCTTCTAATTCTCTGCCTTGGTACTGAGTAAATGGTGGAGGTGGTCTTTCTATATTAATCTTAGTTGAGGAAATAGATTTTTCTAATTCTTTAGGAAATTCTTTCATTGGTCTTTCAATCTCCTTATCCTCACCTCTCAACCTGAAGTTATTTTGAATCATATCTTCAAATTCTCTTCTAAATATTTTCTTAATAATTTTATGTTGCTCATCATTCATCTGCTTAGGGTTTATATCAGAGTCACTAGGTAAAATCTCTGGGGGTAACTGTTAATTGCATTAATAATCTGCCCTAGCATCAGAATCTAATTCATTTTGTCTATATACCACAGTATATGCCATTCAGTGATATTGAATAACTCTTTCATAAGAGATCTTTTACTTATTTCATCATTCAATTCAGGTTCATCTTGTGATTGAGTCGAATATGAAGATATAAAGACTGGTGGTGTATATGAATTCTTTAAATAGGTAGGCTTTAAAATTGTATAGGGTATATTTATTTTAAGGTCATGAATTTCTTTACAGATGGAATTAAAAGTTTACTATTTTCGGTAACGTCCATCATTTCACACCTCTCCTGAACAGAAATATAGTCTTCTTTAAGCAGCATTTTAGACTCATCATGAAAGTCCATTTTGATTTAATCTGTTAACTTACTCTCAAAACTTTTTTGGAAATTGTCTTTACTTAGATAATCAATTTCATCCATCCAAAAACAATCATCATCTTTTTTCTCAGCTGGATATTTCATAGTCTTTAGCACACAAAAGTGACTTCTTGGTCATTAATATTCACAGTCAACTCTTCTTTTTGCACATCAATCATAGCTTGTCCAGTAGCAACTCCTCAAAATAATGATATTTTATTTATCTTCCTCCATATCTAATAAAATAAAGTTCATAGGAAAGATAAATTTATTCACTTTAACAAGCACGTCTTCTATAACCCCTTTTGGATATATAATAGATCGATCAGCTAACTGAAGGGTTACAGTAGTAGGAGAAATATTGGATAAACCTAACCTTTTAAATATAGATAGAGGCATCACATTAACGCTCCCTCCTAAATTACATAATCTTTCTCTAAATGCATAAGGAATTGTAAGGCTATAAGGATATTTAAGTTTTTGAGGAAGCTTTTTCTGAAGTATAGCACTACACTCCTCAATTAGTGCAACTATCTCATAATCCCCAAATTTTATTTTCTTATTTAATATCTCCTTCATGAACTTTGCATAACTTGGCATTTGTTCCGAAGCTTCAGCGAAAGGAATATTTATCGTTAACTTCTTAAGTACTTCTATGAACTTTTAAAATTATTTATCCAACTCTTGATGTCTATGTCTTTGAGGAAATGGAGGTGGTAGTCTTTCTAAATTTATTTTAGTTGGAGACATTAATTTTTCCAGACCCTTAGAAACATGTTCTTCATGTCTTCTAGATTCCTTTTATCTCTCACAATTTCTTTCTCTTTTCTAACGACATCCTCTATCTCTCTTCTACTTCTTAATTAAACAACTTTTACCTATTCATTATTATTCTCTTTAGGGTTGATCTCAGTGTTGCTACGAAGTGTTCCTTGAGGTATCTTAGTAAGTGAATTAGCAATTTGTCCCAGTTGATTCTCTATATTTTTAATCACAGCATTTTGACTTTGTAACTGGTTTCCCATTCGCAATACCACATCTTCTATAGGCATCTTCTTATCCTCAATTTATCGATCATTGTTAGAGTCTAATGAATATGAAGGTCTATAATTTGTGTTCCACTATTTATTCCAACTTCCATTATGATTTGCATGATTATTTTCCCATTGTTGGTTTCCACCCCAAGTCGTGTTTCTAGTTAAAATTAGGATGGTTCTTCCAACCTGAGTTGTAAAAGTTAGAATATGAGTTATTTATGGTATTTAAAGTTTCGTATGATAAGTTAGAATCAATCATATGCCCTAATGAACTTTCCTCACATACTGGAGTAAATTGAGGCTAGTTCATTCCAAATTGGTCCAACTTCCTAGATATTGCAGCAACCTAAGATGCAAGAATTGCATTCGCATCTGTATCATGAACACTGACTACCTTTTTAGGATTTACCCTAGCAGAGGGCCATTGAAATTCGTTTATAGCCATTTCTTCAATTAACACATATTCTTTATTAGATGGTTTTGACATTAATGATCCACCAACAACAGTTTCAATTTTAGACCTAAGGGATCCTACTAACCTATTGTAAAAAGTTTGAATGATTAACTAATCGGGCAGATCATGGTATGGACACTTCCTTAAAAATTCCTTAAATCTTTCCCAGGCTTTGTATATTGATTCCACTTTATACTGACAAAGTGAGATAATATCATTTCTAAGTTTAGTAGTCCTTGAGGTGGAAAATACTTAGCTAGGAATTTTCTAGTTAACTCCCAATTTTTAATAGAGCCAAGTGCTAATGAGTATAAACATATTTTAGCCTTATCCCTTAGTGAGAAAGGAAAAAGCATTAGTCTAATAGCATCGTCTGACATTCCATTATAACAAAATGTAGCACAAATTTCTAGAAAATTGGAAAAGTATAAATAGGGATCCTCCGAAGAAGTTCTCCCAAATTGGTTGTTCTGAGCCAGTTGGATAGTATCTGGATTTATTTCAAATGAGTCAGCTTCTACGATAGGGGTTTTATACTTAAGAGAATTTCATCTGTCGTAGGATTTATATAATCCCTCAAAGATTTATGATGATTTTTCAAGTTATTATTTTGAATGTTTTCCATTTTCATTTCTAGTTCTTCATGTCCTTTCAGTTTTTTAATTTTTTTTCCTTTTTTCTAAGTTAGGATCATAAGGAACAAGTCCCACAGATCCATTATTTTGCGTACACAACACAACAAAAAATACATTAAAAATTAAACAAATAAAATAAAAGATATATTTAACACAACAAAACATTTTCACAAACACCTTGTTTTTGACAGAAATAGTTTTTATAAAAAAAAAATTTCAAACAAAAATAGTTTTTATGACACTACAATTTTTCCAAGTCTTAGCTTAATTACTTCAACTAATATTCTTCTAAAGTTCTTACCGAAGCTTCCCCGGCAACAACGCCAAAAACTTGATACGACTTTTTAATATGATATGCTTCATGAAGTTGACACAACTACCTGCAGATTTTAATCCCCGAAAATGGTGCCAAAAACTTGTTTATTTTTTTGATTAATTTTATATTTCTATATAGTCATAATGATATAAACATAAGTATATGTATCATTCAAGTAATATAGAGCTCTAATGGAGTCCCGTTTATCGATCCCACAGGGTAGCGAGGTAAGAGGTCCTTAGTCAAAGTTCTAGTCTACTACTTTCAAGCCTTAGATTGGAATGTAGATTAAAATGGTGTTTTATCTAGCAACTACTCCTAAATGCAAATGTTTAATGTAATGATCGTAACTATTCCTACATGAAAATGTTAATTCTATGGATAACGCCTTTTTGGATGAATTAGTTTGGAGAATTTAAAGATGTTAAAAACTACTATTCTTATGTAGTGAATTAGATAATGTAAAGTAATGAGATGCATTAAATATTGTATGTGCCAAATAGGAGCAATCCTATTCTTTACCCTCTTCTGAGTGCTACAAAGAATATTGGCTAATCCTAGGTTTAGTCCCTAAATTCGTAGCTAGGCTGGGAGGATAATGTAAGTAGAACCTAAGGATTAAAATGGTTTAAGTTTAATGTAGGTATGACCTAAGATGAATTAGGTTCAATGTAGATAGAACCTAAGGATTTAAAAAAATTTAAGTCCAATGTAGCTATAACTTCAGATAGTTTAGGTTCAATGTAGGTAGAACCTAAGGATTAAAATGGTTTAAGTCCAATGTAAGTAGGACTTAAGATAACTCAGGTTTAATGTTAGTAGGACCTATAGATTAAAATGATTTAAGTCCAATGTAGGTAGGACTGAAAGTGTTTTAGGTTCATTGTCGGTAGAACCTAAGGATTAAAATGGTCTAAGTTCAATGTAGGTAGGACTTAAGTTGTCTTAGATCAATTGTATATAGGATCTAAAACTTAAAATGATTTTAAGTCTTACGTTGGTAGAAATTAAGAGGTTTTAGATCCAATGTAAGTAGGATCTGAGGTTGATTTAGATTCAATATGGATCAAATATGAAGTTTGAAACGATTTTAAGTCCAATGTTGGTAGGACTTAAAAGTTGATTTAAGTTTGATATAGATTGAACTTAAGGTTTGAAATGATTTTAAGTCCAATATAGGTAGGTCTTAAACTTAATTTAGATCCAATATGATTGGGATCTAAGGTTGATTTAGGTTTAATATTGAACCTACAACTTGAAATAGTCTTAAGTTTAATGAGGTTGGAACTAAGGTTTGGATCAATTTAAGTTCAATGTAAGTTGAACTTAAAGTCTAAGTTAACTTAAGTAGGTTCAACCTAAGATTTAGGTTAACTTAAGTTGAACCTAAGGGTTTGTGTTGACTTAAGCCCAAGTTGGATGAAACTTAAGGGTTTGGGTTGAGTTAGGTTTAAATTAGGTTGAACCTAAGGGTTTTAGTTGAGTTAGGTTCAAGTTTAATTAAACCTGAAGGTTTGATTTGAGTTAGGTCCAAGCTGGTTTGAACCTATGTTTTTGAGGTGAGTAGGTCCAAGTTGGATTGAACCTAAGGATTTGATTTGACTTATGCCTAATGCGGTTAAGACTTAAGGGTTCAATTAAATTAAATTTAATTTAGATTTGAATTGTTACGAAGTTAAAATAAACCAAACATGGGTAAGGTTTCATTAATTTTATTTGGTTTGATTAAAGTTAGAACTAATTGGGTTTAGGTTGATTAAGCCTAATTTAAGTAAGGATTAATGAGGTGGTTAAACCTAATTAAAGTTTTGGTTTGAATAAGCTTAATGTAATTAAGGCTTAATGGGGTTAATTTTGTCTAATTAGGGATAGACTTAATTGAGTTTTTGCTTTGATTAAGCCTAATGTAAGTAAGGCTTAATGGGGTTAACTAAATCTAATTAGGGTTAAACCTAATTGAGATTTTAAGATAATTAAGCCTAATATAAGTTAGGCTTAATGAGGTTAGTTAGGTCTAATTAGGGGTAGACCTAATTGAGGATTAAGTTTGATTAAGCCTAATGTAAGTAAGGCTTAATGAAGGTTAATTAGGTCTAATTAAGGTTAGACATAATTGAAGTTTTGGTTGATTAATCCTACTATAAGTAAGGCTTAATGAGGTTAATTATGTTTAATTAAGGTTAGACCTAATTGAGGTCTTAAGTTAATAAAGCCTAATGTAAGTAAGGCTTAATGAAGGTTAATTAGGTCTAATTAGGTTTAAACGTAATTGGGGTTTAAAGTTGATTAAGCCTAATATAAGTAAGGCTTAATGTGTTTAATTAGGTCTAATTAAGGTTAGACCTAATTGAGGTTTAAATTTGATTAAGCCTAATGTCAGATAGGCTTAATAAGGGTTAATTAGGTCTAATTAGGGTTAGAATTAATTAAGGTTTAAAGTGATTAAGCCTTATTTAAGTAAGGCTTGATGAGTGTTAATTAGATCTATGTAGGGTTAGACCTATATATGGTTTAAGTTTGATTAAACCTAATGTAAGTAAGGCTTAGTGTGATTAATTATGTCTATTTATGGTTAGGCCTAATGGAGGTTTAAAGTGATTAAGCCTTATGTAAAGCCTAATGAGTGTTAACTAGGTCTAGTTAGGGTTAAACCTAATTGAGGTTTAAGTTTGATTAAGCCTGATGTAAGTAAGGCATAATGTAATTATGTAAGTCTAATTAAGGTTAGACCTAATTGAGGTTTATTGTGTTAAACCTAATGTTATTAAGGTCTAACAAAATTTAATTAGGTCTAACTGTGGTTTAAGCATAATTAGGGTTTATGTTGTTAAACCTAATCTAATTAAGGTCCAACCAAGTATAATTAGGTCTAACTGCGGTCTAGTCATAATTAGGGTTTATGGTGTTAATCCTAAAGTTATTAAGCTCTAAAAAAGTTTAATCAGGACTAATTGTGGATTAGACAAAATTAGGATTTATGGTGTTAAACCAATTGCGATTAAGGTCTATAAAGTTTAATTAGGTCTAACAATGGTTTAGAACTAATTAAGATTTATGGTGTATGGGTTCACTTAGATTGAACCTTAATATCTCTATCTAATTTGTCCTGGATTCAGATTAAGTCTAAGTTAATTAGACTTAAAGGTCATATCACTTTAACTTTGAGTCTATGGGGTCAAACTCAATAATTCGAAGAGATGGTCCCTAGGTAGGTTAGGATTTTGACTCATCCTCTGACATAGATCTAAGGATTAATATCTGGTCAACCTTATATATCTACTGTCCAAGTCTAAGAAGATTTATGGTTTAAAATATAATTTTTAAATTTTACAATCTTAACCTTAGAGGTAGAAATGTCATTTTTAAATTTTTCAATGACCAGATATTGTCACTTTAGAGTTTAAAATTATCCCTCTAAACATTCTAACCATTTTTAAATATATTCCAATTTCTTAAATTTTTCTAATTATTTTTTTGAATAATTTCAAAATTTGATAGAAATTAGAAAGTTGTATCCTAGAGAATTTTCTTTGTTTAAGAAAAATTAGGGGATGTTCCAAAGGACTTAAAGCTTAATCCCTAAAATTATCAGAATTTTTGGAATTATAAATAAATTTTAGTAATTAAATTACTCCAAAGCGTAATTAATTAATTTAAAATTAAATATAATTAATTAAATTTTGATTTCACTTCTATAATTTTCTCTTCATTCTCCTAAATCCAGAGGTATTTTTGTCATACTTTTGTGATATTTTTATGTCAAGATATGAATTTCTTAAGAATTTAGGTATTTTTTGGAATTAATTAATTCTAAAAAACCTATTTATCCACTTATTCGATGTGGCACTGACTCAAACCTCAGACTCATCAAATTTCCACGTGACACTATTCGGCTGGATGCACTTTACACATGGATGACCACGTGTCCTGCAGTTTAATATGTTTCGTATGAACGGATGAGTGATCCAATCAGATCCTAGCCGTTCATTTCTGATACACGAAAATGAATGCCATTGTTCCATCTTCCCCGCAGGCTATTAACTGAAAGCTGTTCGACTTCAAACACTAAGATCTCGCTCATTTCTCCATTAATTTGGATGAAATTCTTTCCTAGAGCATCATCTCAATGAGACAAATCAATTCATATGGTTATGAATTGATTGTTCTCTTCATAATGTGTGAAATCTAAGCCAAATTTAGGGTTTCATGCCCTACCTGGCTTTGATGAGGTGAGGCCTCAATCAAATTTGATGGGAGAGATCGTTATGTCCTCACGACGCTTCCTGTGTGTCCAATTTGAAGTGAAATTGGGTTGTGTTATAACCAAGTCAAAATAGCTTCATGAGTTGGTCTTGGAATAGGTTAGAGTTTACAGGAAGGCTTAATTTTGATTGAGAACTTCTTCGTATGGCTTAGGGATGGTGTTGGAATGGTCAATTTGAGGTTTTGAAGAGTTTTGTGTCAAACCCGAAATATGTACTAGATTTGGGGATTGAAATTGTAGCAAGTTAGTTGAAGTCAGGGATTGGAATGATGGGGGTTCAACTCCTTAGGTCAAGGGCAACAATTTATCTCTTGGGTGTTTCAGGAATTGGGGGCTATATGTTGTTCCTCCTCCCTATTAGCTCAAGGTTTGTCCATTTTTATAGCCATTCATGGTAGCTATTGAGCTTATGTTAACTTAGGGAAGGAGATGGCTGCTGCATCTACTCCATGGATAAGTCTCTTGGCCAGGAATAATTAGGGATGTAGCTTCCAATGCATTATCCTCCCCTTGATTGACTATGTTGGGTGGTGGATAAGGCAACTCGAATGGCCTGAATCAACCTTCACCTTATAAGGTCTATTGTTCATTTAATGAATTTGAGGATGGGGTGAAACATATCCCCCTTCCTCATAAATTTTAATGTCATGCTCATGATGGCCTTAATCATGAGATGGATAATGTTTATAGAGGTTTTTCTTCCATTGGAAAATGGTGGAGGTGAGTGATGACTTCTCCTCATCTTTATTTAAAATTTCATTAGGGAATGACACCTCATTATTCTCCTCATGATGCCTTCATGATAACTCTTTTTCTTGAGCCAAAGGGGATGACTTCTTAGTTATTCATGAGGATTAATCATGTCATGTTGTGATTCATGAGTCATGATCATTTGTCATATGATGGGTTTAGGGTTTAAGTGTAAAATATTATTTCTTACGTGGCCATGAATTTGTTTTGCCATGGGCTTAAATAAAAAAATTTAAACTTAAATTCTAGGTCTAATAATGCTTAATTTTACTCTCTTTAATTAATTAATTAATTAAGATAATAAAATAATTTGTTGAAAAGACCAAATTTTAACAAAAAATGGCAATGCACTCCCCCTTGAGTGGTCAAATGAATCTAGACACTTGGTGTGGTTTTTAAATGAAGAAATGTGTCTCTTAGAGTTAAAGGGTGTGTCTGTTGGATGAAGTGATGTGTATTTTGGAGAAAGGAGGGATTTTTGCTTCTATTTAATAGAGAGGCATGACACCTCTCACGAAAGTAATTAGAGGAGTCTAGAGAAGAAATTAGGAAGTATCTTAGGAGGAGTTTGGCATGAGCTTATGGAGATGTAGATTTCTCTTTTTTCTAAAGAGATTGGTGAGGGATTTTGAAAGATATGAGTAAGGAAGAATGAGCGGTGCATGGATCGAAAATAGACTTTGTTGGAGAAATTTTTTCTCTTTTTCAAAGGGAATAAGCTAAGTATTGTTTTCTTAGTTATCTTGTAATTTTTGTAAACACTTTCTAGTGGACTTTCTTTAATTTAAATTAAGTTTTTTGTTGTGTTTTATCCATGCTTCATGAGTGTTTTTCTTTATTCTTTTCTTTTAATATGAAGTAATGGCATGTGTAGGAAAATTTTTTCATGGTAGAAAAATTTTAATTTTCATGTGATGAGTAGTATCTCTTTCACTTCATTGACATAAATTAAGTGGTAAAATGTTATGTTGAAATTTGTTGTAAGTGAAACTAAGAGTTAAGAGAGCTGTGATCTCGCAATTATAGTGCACTCAAATTACCTAATTGGCTATTGCAAAATAGTATGGGGGCAATGTAACTTTTAAGGAAATATAATTCATAACCTATTTCTATTAGAACTTCTAGGTGACAGATAGTTGCATAAAACTAATAGAATACTAAGCATGCATATATGCTCAAAAGAGGGTAGGTAGACATATGCTTCTTTTTTGCACTTAGTTTATTACATAATTCTATCAATTCTTTTATTACTTATACCATCATATTCTTTTTATTTTTCTTTTGCAATAAATTGGATACATGTTTATGAATGTAGATTATCTTAAAAATTCTCTTATTTCATAAATGTGATGATATTTTTTGTCGGTTCTTCATTTACTTTACAAATTGGCAAATTTTATTTTAAAACATATTGATGAAATCAAAGACACAAAAGGGCTAAGATTTCTTGACTTGTAAGTATCACATTCTACCTTGGAAAGAGCAACCACGATCGTGCGAAGGGGGGTGCAAATAAATAAGTAAATATGATTTTATGGGCATAGAATTGATATTTTTAGGGTGACAGGCTAGATTCTTTTATCAATTTGGTTTGGAGATTGGAACTAAGGGTCACTGGCAGGTCTTATAGAGAGGGCACAATGGGTAATCTAGGAGTGAGAAACTGGAACCTACCCAACACTACTATACATGCCAACACAAACTTTAGATTAGCCAATGATCTTTACATAATCAAAATAAGTAAAAATAGGTATGCTCCTATTTGTGACTGCAACATTATATTTTAAGAATTTTATTCCTATACATTATTTAGGTCAACGCATGAGAAGGGTAGCCTTTAACATCTCAAAATTCTCCAAACCAACTAATCCAGATAAGTTATCTATAACATTAATATTTGTAATTAGGAATAGTTGTTATCGTTATATTTAAAATTTGCATTTAGGAGTAGTTGTTAGATAAAACACCATCTTAATCAACATCCAAATTAAGGCTTAATGATAGTAGACTAGAATTAATCTAAGGGATTTCTTACCTCACTTCTCTGTGGGATCGATACTCTAGGTTTTAAAAGAAAACCTATATTACTTGGAACGATAAGTTTACTTGCGTAGTACCGCTAGTGTGTAAAATATTTTCTAAATTTTATAATATTTCAATTTTGCACACTAGCTACTAAATATAAATTTGGGTCAAGTTTTTGGTCATCTTTTGGAAGATAAATTACTATGTAATTGCAGGTGGGATTAATATGACTGAGTGCTAAATGACATTATCAGACTTAGAATTTTTCCTTTTTCATTAAGGGAAAAAACTAAGATGTCGGTAAACTCATTAGCACCTGGACCTATCAGAACTTGGGGAGATTTAGCACAGAAATTCCATGCTAAGTATTTTCCTCCATAAAAAACTGCTAAGTTTAGAAAAGAAATCACATCTTTTTATCACTATGAAGGGAAATCAATATATGAAGCTTGGGAATGATTTAAAGAACTCCTTAAGAAGTGTCCACACAATGCTATGCCAGATTGGTTAATATTTATAACATTTTATAAATAATTGGATCTCTTAGATCTACCATTGATGTTGGTGGTGGTGGTTCATTAATGTTAAAAATATTTGATTAAGCATATTCTTTAATTGAAGAAAATGACTACTGATAATTTTCAATGACCCTCTGAATGGATAAATCTAAAGAGAGTAGCCAATGTTCATTATTCTGATGCAATATCAAGGAAGTTCGAACACTTAGGAATGAATTTATCTTAAACACNATGAAAACTTTGTTCTAATGTAAGGTAAGGGATTTAAATCCCCTTCCAAAAGTAAATGCAGAGAAGGATTAATGGACTTGCTGATAAGAGGTTTGTCACTGTGGAGTACCATCTGAGGGAAACTCTTCCACTTTTGAATTTTTTGTATATAAGCAATACACTAATTAACCACATTCCTTACCCAAACTTCATCCTCCTCAAACTTCTTTTTGTTCCTGGCCATCCAAACAAACTAAGCCACATTGCAAGGAGTCACAAAAAGTTTTCTATCTAGCCAGTCATGCTAGCACTGATAAAAATTCCCCCAAGACAGGTTAAGGGCCGATAACAAAGCTTGACTTAAGAAACTTTCCCAAATTAGTTGCACAGTGGAGCATTTGAAAAAAAAGTGATTTATAGATTCCTCTTCCTGTTTACATAGAACACACCAAGATGGCCTCCAGAGGTCCATCAATTTTAGAATATCATCAGTAGGGAGGAGATTATGGAAGAGTCTCCAGCAGAAAAAGGAAATAGATGGAGATAGAAATTTACTCCATATTCTGGTACCCCACTCCACTTCCTGTTGAGGGAATCAAAATTCACCAATGAAGGCTGATATAGACTGTGAATGAAGATTTTTAACCACCTCTCTATCCTTTTTTGAGAGATCAATGGAGATTTACTGAATTCTAGGGATTTGAGATGGTTCACAAACTTTATGGTGTGCCTCAAGATTCCACCCCCTATTCCCCCAAAAGTCAGCCACCTGAGTAGAAACATTAGACAATTGTGAGGTGTCAAAACCCAAATTCCCATCCAATATCCAATTGTCCAGCTAGAAATTAACTTTACCCATCCCCTCTTCTCAAAAAAATAGCATTTCAGCCTCATCCCTAATTTTTAGCATCTTAGCCCAAATAATAGAGTCACCTAATTTCCTTTCAGCTTGTCTAGGGTGGATGTTTCTGCAGTATTTGCCCATCATAAATCTAGACCAGAGAGAGTCTTGTGATCTAAGCATTATCCACAGTTTACAAAGATTAACATGTATAAGTTGAGAGAATCTTTTAAAGCCCAGGCCCCCAACATTTGTAGTCTTACACACCTTACTCCAGCTAGTCCAATGTAATTGCTTCCTTTGTCCTTACCACAGAAACCTAATAAATAGTTTATCCAGGTTCTTCTGTGTAGATTTCTTCATTACTGTCATCTGCATCAAATAAGCTGGTAGGGAAGATAGGACACTTTTGAGAAGAGTAACTCTTCCACCTTTTGACAAGTAAGAGTTGACCCAACAATGGAGTTTGTCTTGGATTCTTTCCACAATATGATCAAACTGAACTTGTTTAGTTCTACCTTTCATAAGCAAAGATCCAAGATATTTTATTGGTAGTTGTCCAACATTAAAACCAGTGAAACCAGAAATCCAATTCTTCATAACAAGCTTAACCTTCTGACTAAGAACAACTACACATTTTTGGATATTTAAAACCATGCCAGAGCTTCTTTGAAAATGTTCTAAGCATTTAAAGATAGATCTAATAGTAGGATTAGTAGCTTTAGTAAATACTATAATATCATCAGCAAAAGAAAGGTGATTAATAAGCATATTAGATCTGTGACTGTAAATGGAATGTGGTGCTTCAACAACAACCTGATTTAACATTCTAGAAAGATAATCAAGAGCTAGGATAAAAATTGAGGGAGAAAGGGGATAACCTTGCTTAATGCTTCTAGAAGCACTGAAGAGCCCATGAGAACCTCCATTAACAAAAATAGATTGATGATTGTTAGACAACCATCTACCAATAATAGAGATGAAGGAAGGAGAGAAACCTCCAACAGTAAGAACCTCATCAATAAAATCCCATCTAATAGTGTCATATGTCTTTTGGATATCCAGTTTGAATATGATATTACCCCCTCCGCACTATCTGTCCAGATCCAATACCAACTCCTGAGCTAAAAGGACATTATCGACTATGCTTCTACCTTATACAAAAGCAGTTTGATTATCACTAATGAGATGGCTGAGATGAGGTTGTAATCTATTGGCAATTAATTTGCTGATGACCTTTGAAATAACAGAAGTCAGGCTAATGGGTCTGAAATGTTCCCATTTGAACTTGGCTTTATCCTTAGGAATTAGAGTAATAGTAGTGATGTGAAATATTTAGGAAGGCCAGGCCCCCAAAAGAAGCTTTGAATTGCCATAATGATATCCCTCTTAATGATACTCCAATCTTTCTTATAAAAGTCAGCTGTGAAGCCATCATGCCCAACCACTTTAGAGTTATCAATTGAAGATAGAGCCTCCCAAATTTTTTTTTCATCAAGGATAGCAGTAAGATTCAACGCTTTAGTGAATTCAAACTCTTTCCCAAAAATACCACTCTGGATGGGATCCTTTTCCACAAGGGATTGGGTAGACATTTCCTTAAAATAATTCACAACTTTAGAGAAAATACAATCAACATTACGAAGCCAAACCCCAGACTTGTCAAGAATCTTTTGGATAGTATTGCTTCTTCTCCTGTAGTTAATACAGGCATGAAAAAATTTAGATTTCTTGTCACCCTCAAAGAATTTGATCTTTGTAGCCTTTTGTGCATAGAGTTCTTCCTGCATAGATATGGCATCCATTAATTCTTCATTAGCTTTAAATAAGTCATTACTCACCTCATAATTGGATTCCAATAATTGCTCCCACTTTAGTACAGATTCTTCAGCAGTCTTAACTCTAATGTTAACATCACCAAACACACTCCAATTCCAGTGAGACAACTGATTACTCACTTTCTTGTGTAGCAACCAAAGATTTACCCATGGGTTTGGGTTATTGCAATCTTTCCAGGCTACAACAATTTGATTAAAGAAATCATTATGCAGTGACCACATATTCAAATACTTGAAAGAAGATCTATTCTTGGTGGGGGATGCAACAATAGTTATAAGTAATGGTCTATGGTCAGAGCCACACATATTCAGATGTTATATAGAAGTGTGGAGGAAATATTTCATCCAAAAATCATTCACCAACACTCTATCTAATATTTCCCAAACCTTCCCTCTCCTTCAAGTAAATTTGGGGCCAAGAAAACCCAAATCAAACAACCCAGCCTCCTGAATTTTCTCATTGAAGAAGCTGATCAGATTAAGATTAGGACTTCTACCCCCCTTCTTTTCAATAAGGGATGCCACACAGTTAAAGTCTCCTCCCACAAACTAGGAGGAGTTGACGTTGCTTCAAATATCCAACAAGTGGCTCCATGAGTCTTTCCTTTCCACTGCTAAACATCCAGCATAGATGAAAGTGGCCAAGCTACTAATATCACCCATTGAGATTTTCAAATGAAGGAACTGCTCATGATCTCTGATAATAACACACTGAATCTCCCTTCTACAGAAAACCCATATTTTATTACTAATATTGGGGAGGAAATGAAAACCATAGAACTTATTAGAGATTTTCTGAATATTTTTAGACACCATTGGTTCCAAAATTACAATAATCCAAAATTTATGCATCCTATTGAGATTAATTAATCTATTAAGGGGTCTAGGATGAGCCAATCCCCTAACATTTCAGCATAGAAACTTCATTAACCAAAAGAGATGGATTTCCCCCTCCTTCTAGTTATGACCCCAATAGCAACTTGCTGAAAAGGGCCATCCCCTCCTGTGGATTGAGTAGTAGCCAAATTTTAAGATCCTGTAGAGTTTTCTTCTTCTTTTTATTTTTTGAACCTACCAGTCCTCTTCTAAAGCTGCATTCATCTGATTAATTAAACAGTCCTCCAGAGAGAAATCCCCATGGTGATCCAATTCCTCCTCTTGAATTTCCCCCAGATTTGCTTGTGATTCTAACAACTGATTATTAGCTATCTCATCATTTATCACTGCTTCAATTATAACAGTTGGATGGTGTCCCACAAAGAATTACTTCTCAACAGCAATATCTCCCAAGATAACATTATCTGGATATACCACTTCTTTAGCAACACTAGTGGATACCATAACATCATTTATCACATGTGTTTCTCCATTTTGGGCATTCTCCTCTATATTACCCTTAACCTCCATGTCCCCATTAGCTTCCTGCCTTTTCCTCAAACCAGGACGAAGTTTGAAACACTTATGATCAGTGTGGCAAACATTTTACAATTGCGACAATAATATGGTTTTTGTTCTGCAACAATTTTCTGCCAATAGCCATTATGTTCAGTACCAAGCCAGATTTCCTCCACAGCAGGAAGAGTAATATCCCTTTCCACCAAGATCCTAGCCATTGAAGGTTTGAAGAGATTAAAAGTGGGCACATCCAATTTAAGGGGTCTTCCTAGTGCCAACCCAATGTTAAATAGCACCTTATGATAGAAAAAATGGAGGTTGAGACTAGGCTTTTTGAACCAGATAGGAACAATAGGTTGTTCTTTACTTGGGTCAAAATCTGGAGTCCATTTAAGTAACTTCATGGTAACCCCTTGAATCAATATGGACTGTTTAGAGAACAACCTTGCATAGTCCTCCTCTGTAGATAAATTAATTAATATGTGTCTTCCATCCAGTAGCCCAACCCTCCAAGCTCCATTGAATTTCAGGCTATCAAAAAATATTAGACTCCATCTTGGGATGACCCAATTGAAATTTTCCTATAAGAGAAAACTTACATTTTTTAGTTAGACCTTGGATGTCCTCTTCAGTATAAAAGACTTCCATTTTCCCTCCTTTCCTGACAACAGGTTTAAACAATGGGTCAACACCCTCATGGTAGTATTGAGGAAAAACTAGCTCATCATAGTTTTTAATGGTCTCAAAGACCTTCCCCACAATATCAGCAAAAGTGGCTTTTGACCACTGAACATTAATATTCATATCCAGTGTATTTGGGTCAGCCATCAGTAACCAGGGAAATAAATCAGAGTTCCAAAGGATCCAAGAAACAATAAACCAGCAAGAAAGAACAGAAGCAAATAATAGCTAGTTCATCAAAGCAAAAAGCTAGAGCTAGCAAACTTTCCCAAAAGCTCAATACTCAGTTGGACTAGAAACCCAGGAATAGTAGAAGTACTAATGCAGAATAAGAGAAACCAGTAAAGAAGAAGAACCCACAACAAAATCACAGTGCCTTTTCCAATGGAATAGTAAGATTTGAAAACCAAAAGCTCGGGAAGAGAGGTAAGCTTAGTAAAAACAAAAGAGAGTGTGAAGATCACTTCAAGACACAACCAACAAGAAAATTTGTTCAGTAAATCTTGAAAAATAGCTACACCTTCAACACTTGCTCCACCCAACTCGCAGAAACCCTGTCAGAGCAGAGGTAAAGCCAGCTGCCTTTTATGTATATATATATATATATATATATATATATATATATAT
>JXCR01128917.1:13364-35630 GCA_002079205.1 Phalaenopsis hybrid cultivar | reverse complement strand
TATATATATATATATATATTACCGACTAACAGATTTACTCTGTTAGGGTTTGACATTCATGGCGGCATTTGTGGTGATTTTGATTGGTGAGATATTTCCTACTCTTCCCTTTGTCTTATTTCTTATTTTTAGCATGCCTCTGGTCGCTCGTTCCTTTGTTGATTCTATTTTAGATGTAGGTGGTGGTTTGGCCACTTCCTTCACCGAATTTTTCCCACAAAGTTTTCATGACACTCTTGTAGTTGGAGGAGAATATTCTTTTATCAATAAATTGGGGAAAAATGGTAAATTTGCGCTATTTGTAACTGAAGATGAAACTTCCATACTTGCTTCTTCTTGTCGATTGGCCCTTGTTGGTAAATTTACGTATTACATTCCTAAGATTGAACTGATTAGGAGGGAGTTTGAAATGTTAAAGCTAAAAGGCTGGTGAAAGGTAGGTATTATAGATGGGCGACATATTTTTATACAATTAGCTAATGATGAGGACTAAACTCATATTTTCACTAGAAAATTCTTATGGATTAAGAATAGTATGATGAAATTAAGAAAATGGATGGATATGTTTCCAGGGCTTAAATTACATTTATTCAATCATGAGATTCTCTTTTCGTTTGCTGTGGCTTATGACAAGCCTTTGAAAATGGATCCTGCCACTTTCACTTTATCAAGACCATCTCAAGCACGTAAATTGGTTGAATGAGACATTACACAACCTTTTTGTAATAAAATATGGATAGGATCGCAACACCAAGGACACTGGCAACCTGTTGAAATAGAAAGGCACTCGCTCTCCTGCACTCATTATTCTATGTTTGGTCATCAAACCACTTCTTGTTTTCACTTGAATCCACAACTCAAAAACACTCACAAAGAAACACATACTATTCCACCTACTACTAACATTAATGTTGAACCCCCTGAAGTCCCAATTAATGTTTAATGTGGGGTTGATCCAATTGACAATCTTGTTATTATTAATGTCATATCTTCCTTACAACCTCTAGGCATAGGAGCTACACATACTTGTGAGGAAGACAATCATCTAAATATGATCACCAATGAATGTTATGAAGGTACTGATATCTTACATACTTGCAATGATATTAACCCTCAACAATTGCAGATGAATGAAGAAGTTGTTTTGGGCAAAAATTTAAATAAAAAGGATACTAATGTGACTTTGGAAAAGTCTATAGATACAATGCTTGCGGGGCAAAATACCGATAAGGGACACCTCCCTTATTCTAGCACTATGGTTCGGTCTCCTATAGTTGGAACCATCTCTGATGTTATTGACATACATAATTCTTTATCTAATGCTAATATAACTTTTGAAAATGAGCGATAGGTGAAAAAGCATTTTAGAAAAAAGAATAAATGCAACATTGAGCTACCTAGAATTAATGCTGGTAACATTATACAAGAAGGCATATATCACTCTGATGGGGAACAATTGGTCAATCCTACTAGATCTTCTAGAAGGGTTGGATCACGTCATCATGTATACTATAATGGTATGGAACATTAGGGGAGTGGCAGACCCTAACACCCTTAATAGGATCAAAAGTCTTTGCAGGGTCCATAAATTACTCATTTTTGCTATTTTGGAACCTTTTGTTCAAGTTAATAAATATAGAACTCTTAATAAGTTCAAAGGTTATCATTCACATTGCAAAGTTAGAAACAAAATCTGGCTTTTTTGGAAGCCCACAGTCACTCTTTCAATTGTAGATGATGAGGAACAATATATTCTTTCTCAAATTTCTTTTGAAGACTTTTAGGGATGGGGCACTTTTGTTTACTCTAGCTCTCATATTTATAAAAAAAATCAGCTTTAGCATAAAATTGAGTCTATGGGAAACATCATACATGAGAATTGGTTTGTAGGTGGTGATTTCAATATTATCATGAAGCCTATGGAGAGAAAAGGGGGTGGTAGAGTTGAGTCTTCTCTTATTAATAAGTTTTCTAACTCTATTGCTAATGCTGGCCTTTATGACGTGGAATACTCTGGATCCCCTTACACTTGGAGGACGGGATTTCTTTTATTAGAGATTCGACCAATTTTTGGCTAACTCTACTTTTATAAATCATTTTCCTATTGTGAAAGTTTAGCATTTGAGTCATGCTACCTTGGATAATAATCCTATTTTTCTCACTCTGGCTTTTATTGTTAAGCTGACCATATCTCTTTTTAAATTTCTTAATGTTTAGACTTCTCATGATACTTATCTTAATTTGGTAACTCAAGCTTAGAAATTTGATGGAGTTGGGAATACTTGGTTTGTTCTGTGGCAGTTACATAAGAATACGGCTGCTCCTCCACTAAATGAAATTACCAGGCTTTTGATAATGTTCATACTAAAGTCAAGGATGCTCAGTACAATGTTGATTCCTTGGAAGCACAACTTGAGGCTTCTCCTCAATTGATGGACACTGTTGCCCAAGCTCATTTTGTTTTAATGGATGATATTACTTTAAAGAAAAACATTCTTAAAAAAAAAGACTAATTATTCTTCCTTTGTTGCAGGGGATAGAAATTCTAAAAATTCACCCTAAAACACAAAAGAAATATCAATAGCATTTTAAAAATTAAAAAGGGGGATGGGAGTATTTTAACTAATATGGAAGAGATTGATGTTAGTGTTGTTACATACTTCTTTGAGCTTTTTCAGTCATCAACACAGACTATGCCTGTTGACCCTACTTACTTTGTGGAAGAGTATATTTATATTAAAAATCTTTTTTTGTCTTTTCCTCTAGATGAGCAGGAAAGTCTGAAAGCCTTCAAATCAATTTGCCTTAATAAAGCTCCTGGCCCAGATGGTTTCTCTTCTGCATTTTACATTCATTCTTGAGAATTTGTTAAGAAGGAGGTTATTCTTGCTATTCAAAGTATATTTCTTGGAAATAACCCTGGTAAATATTTTACCTTTACCATGATCGTGCTTATCCCTAAAGGTAATGATAAGATTTATTGAGAGAATTTTCGTCATCTTTCTCTCACCACTGTGATATCCAAAGTTATAAGTAAAATTATAGTTAACAGATTGCAACCTCATCTTATTCACATTATTGCTGATCTGCATTTTGCTTTCATTAAGGGTAGGGATATTACAGATAATATTCATTTAGTGCAGGAGATGATTGAAGAGTTGGACAAAAAAGTGCAGGAGGGGAACATGGTCCTTAAGTTGGACATAAGGAAAGCTTTTGACACTATTAGTTAGGACTTCATCATTAATATTCTGCAGACTAAAGGCTTTAAATAGGATTTTTATTCTCTCATTCAGAGGTGGCTTTCCAATAATAGTTATAGTGTGATGGTTATTGGTAAAGCTCATGGTTTCTTTTCTGCTAGTAAGGGTATTAAGCAAGGAGACCCCCTCTCTCCCACTATTTTCATAATTGCCTTTGATTATTTGTCTAGGCTTATTAATAAGTTGCATTATGAGCATCCTTAACTTCAATTTTCTCGTAAATCCAAAATTATGGTTAGTCACCTTGCTTATGCTGATGATGCTATATTGTTTTTAAATGCTAGCAAATGTGCCATCAAAGCTAATATGTCTTTATTAAAGGATTTCCAAAACATTTCGGGTATGATGTTGAACTTGGCTAAGTGCTCCGTTTATTTTTGTGAAGGTGTTCCCTCATCTACTCATGCTTGGGCTTCTAATTTTTCTTGTTGTAATGTTTATAAGCTTCCCATAAAGTATCTAGGGGTTAACATTATCAGAGGTACAACTAAGCAAACACAAATAGATGAGGTGATAGAAAAAGTTAAGCTTAAGATCAATGACTGGAGAAATACATTCCTTTCTAAATGGGGTCAGCTTACTTTGTTGAAAAGTGTCATTTCCACACTTCCCCTCTACACCATGCAATTTCTTACTCAAGAGAATCTTGAAACTATTTTTAACAAGTTCTTGTGGATGAGATCTAGATCTTCTAAAAGTTGGACTACTTGGCACTATACATGCAAGCCTGTTTGTGCTGGCGGGCTTGGCTTTAAGACTTTGAATCATACTGTTGATATGAACATATGTAAGCTCTGGCTCAAATTTTTTTTGGGGGAGTCACTTTGGGTAAGGTTTATGCTTCATAAGTACTGTAAAAATCCACATCCCACTACGGTCAAGTGGAAAGTGGGGCTCTAGTCTTTGGAAGGCTTTAATTGTTGCTCGGGATGTTGCATCTCAATTCATGTTTTAGTACATTGGTGATGGTAATATTTATTTTTGGAAAGATGATTGGGGCATCTCTATGTACTCTTTACCTACTTTAGGTTATGATGCTTAGTTGTTAGTATCAGATTGTTGGATTGAAGGTGATTGGAATTTAAATATGCTGAATCCTTTAATTGGTGATACGACCCTACTATTGCTACTATTCTCATTCATGCTCAAGATAAAAATGTTCCTCATTGGAAGCACCATGCTAGTACATCTGTTACTAAAATGCTTTACTCAAATTTGCACTCTTTTACTCCTTGGAAATCACATTTTTAAACTTGGAAAAAACTTTTATCTCCTTCTAACTCATTTTTTCTTTGAAGATATTTTCATAAGTTGCTCCCTCTTGATGATATACTTAAAATGAAAGGGTTAAAACTTGCCTCCTTTGGTTATAATTGTAAAAAAGTGGCTGAATCATTTAAACATTAATTTTTTGACCGCTTCTTTGCTAAAGAGGTGCGGCAAAGTATTGGGTGCTACTTTAGCATTACTTGGCCCCCAAATCTGACCCTTAAAGCTGCTATTAACCCTTAGAAAGAGTTTGATTCAAACTTCATTAAGCACAATTATTTCTCTGGCATTATTTTATGGTTTATTTGGATGACTAGAAATAGTAAAATAGTATTCACCCATTCTGGCGCCGTCAAATCCAGTGGTCTGTGAATTAATTCAATGCTCTCTGTTAAATGGTATCATCGGAGCTACTCCTAGCACCGTTAGTGCTAAGGATCGTTCGGCCTCTGTTCTACAAGTCTGCACCATCGGCATCCATTCTGGCGCAGTCGGCGCTGAGTACTTCTTCAAAAATGTCATTTTGACTCCAAATTCCATCATTTTTGCTTCCTTTTTGCTTCAAGTCCTAAAAATCAACAACCTACAATAAAACATAGCAAATACCTTCCTTTAGAGTGCAATATTACTAAAAATGAGTATAAAATATTGGTCTAAAAATGCATGTATTTTTAGTGCATCAGTTGCTGACAAGAATCTTTCGATCCTAGTTTAAACATCTTTCGGACAGACACCCCTATGACCTTGGAATGACAAAATCATAGACATCTTGACCGGTTCATTTAAAAAATTATTCAGCCAACTATATTGACAAATTAAAACAAGATTTCTTTGTAATTGTCGACACAATTTTAAGGGGGTCGTCTTATGGAAGTTGTCGGTTGCTAGAATCGAATTCTCGTCCCCTGCTTCAGAAGGACGTCTAATTTACATATATATATTTGGTTTTAGAAAAATATGAATTCAAACTGATCTCATATCTTTCATAGTTTAAATGAAAGAGCGCCACTCCTTAAGCTATGTAACCATCTCGAAAGATAGACACATGGCTTGACGGTGACGCTCAATCAAATAAACAAAGAAATATATGACATCCATTTGGTGTGCAAAACCATTTTATTATAAGCCGACAAGTTCCTGTACTTAGTATGAAAAGTCAAATAGGGTTTATATTAAGCTGGGTTCTTGAAATTTTCCTATAAAGGCAAGCCCTTATAGTTAATTGCATCTTAGATAACCGAAGTTACCTATGAAAACTCTCGATAAAAATTAGGGGATATTGTTTTCAAGAATTTCAAAGGGTAGGAATTTTCAATGGGATTGGACAAAAAAGGTGTGAAAGGGTAATGTCTCTAATTTGGAATATATTATTTTTGGAATCTAAAGGAAGAAGAACTAGGGGATATCACAGATCATGAGAAGAACCTCGGTGACTTCCCAATCTACCCTATAGTTTGGCTTCAATTTAGAAGAGAAATATTTGAACATTTCATCCTACTAATTTTATTAAGTTGGGCTCACATTCATGTGAGACAATAACACAAATAGCTTAGAAGATGTGAGGAATATAGGTCATGACGAACGAAAACCTCAGAATTCTAGGATAGGTTAGGGCTTATATTGCACGACATGATCGTGCAAAAGACTAAAGAAGTGAGGATTTATGTTGTACTAGGAGAACGACCTTGAAATTCTATGGCTTGGTTGTTTATTTCTAAGGAATTGTTTAGCTGGTGTATACATATTTTGCTATTAAAGATGGTGATGCTATCCACAATGCTAGCTCCAAACTCCTCCTCGTAGTGAGTTTATGTTTTCTAATGTGTCAACTCCTGATGTCAAATCAAATGTTTCATAAGGTTATAGTTGTTTTAAATATTTTGGGGAATGCTAAAGTTGATTAGAGCAACACCGGTTAGGATCTCACGGTTCCCTAGTTCTGACACCACTATTTTCATTGGATTCATTTAGTCTAAATGAATTTACTACTCCCAACTTAATACTTTCATTTAGACCGTGGGAAATCTCATTAGCAACCGTAGGTTACCTCTTCCGAAAAATTCCCGATCATTTTATAGAGACGTTTTAATTTAGTTGCAATGTTTGTTTTGGTTTTGTTTGTGCCTAAATTTTGAGTTGTCTTATATTTTGATTGTTGTGGTGGTGAGTTTTATCTCATTTAATTTTTATCTTTGGTTTTGACAGGCAGGGTGAACTTAAGCATACAAGTAAAAAACAAGAGGTAAGAAAAAGTAAATGCAATAAAATAAAAGTGTACCTGTCAATTCATCACGCTCCTCCACCTGAAAGGTTAGCTTTGGCAATATGTATATTATTTTTGCAAGCAATTCATGTTGCAGGAGTAGATGAAGTTATAACTACCAAACCCCAAGTTATGACTTTATTAAGGAGTAGATAAAGGTATAGCTACCAAACCCCAACTTATGACTTTATTGAGTCTCAAAAGATCTTAGTGGATGATTTTAAAATAAAGTACCACAAGTTCAATTTGCCCTTCAAAATATTCAAGAGATTTCAAAGTGCTCGGAGCGTGACCCTAAACCACTTTGAAGATTTCTTGAAATATTTTGAGTTCATTTTGAATATACCATTTCATTTTATTAATCATCCAAGGTTAAGCTAAGGTTATCCCATTGCTCAAGGAAACTTGATGTTTTATTTATCACAAGGCTATGACACTCAACTAATCAATCAATGTTTCATTTAAGAGTTATGTGGATGGGTGCCCCTGAGGCAAATTTAAGTAAGTAAAGGTTTTGATTTCCACAGTTAAAATTTACCTTGTAGTGTAAAAAGGTGTTAATCATCAATCTTGTTATCTTCTAAATCTTATCAAATGAGTTTAAATGTCAAACCTAGGTCATTACCAAGTCTCTGAACAATCACAATAGGTGAAATGGTAACTAGCAGAGTTTTGGTTTAAATGACATGCATTCTTACTGAAAGATCACATTGTGATCAATTATGGTCTTAAAATTAATGAGATAGTATCTTTCTAACTTGAACCCACAACTTGAGAATCGTTTAATTTTGACTGACTTCCAAGTCATGATAATTAAGGAAATTAAATTTTTTTTCTTATTATGGAAAAGGTGGCAATTGAGTTCCTACCTTTTAATCCCATTGTATTTCAATCACCCAAACATATTCATTAGGATCATAATCACCCATTTTCCTTTGTTAATCCTAAATTTTGATTAAGGCAACAAAATCTAAAGTTAACCCTTTGCTTTTGGGGCTCTTCACCTCATAACTCATTAATCAAAATTCAAATGGCATTAAGAATTTAGAGTGTCTTATTCATGGGTCAATTAAAACATCAGAGGAGAAAATGTGGATTTTCAAAATTTAATTTAATTTAAATAATTATTTGAATTTAAAAGGTATTATTTTTAAAGTTGATTTACTTAACTCACCAAAATAAAATTTTTTTATTCATGAGAAAATTACTCGAGGTCCCATTAGGTTAGAGAGACACTTAGACAAAATTCCATGATTTGAATTAAATTTATGTCATTATTATTTAATTATTAATCAATTTTAATGATTTAATTAAATGTAAAATAAAGTTTGAATTACCAATATTATCTTTATATTTTTTCTTAAACCTCTCCGAGTTTAGAGAATTCAGAGAATGTATTTTTATGATTTTTTAATTTATTTATTATAATTATTTTAATGGGAAAATAAAGAAAATTCATTTTTAAGCCTTTAAAAATTTATTTTAACATAGAAAAATTAGGAAAAAAATCCTAATGACTTCTAATTGATTATGGAACAATTAGGCACATTTTAAAATGTTTTCATATTTTTGGGATTATTAATCATTTTTAATTATTTTAATTTCAAAATAAAGCTAAAAAAATAAGTATTTTCTCAAAAAAAAATTTTTTTTCTAAGTGCCCGTGATCACAAGGAACTTAGAAAAACACTTTTCATAATTTTCCCAATTGTATTTAATTTAATATAATTATGTTTGTACAAAAATACAAGGTTTCTTAGAAAATAAAATTTAGTGCTCAAACTTAGTCAAATATTTTTTAAATTTTTACAGTGGGCAAATAAGCTTTTTATACATAGTATTTAATTTACGTAAATTAACTATAAAAATGTACGGAATAATTCAGATCATCATGACATTTTTTCTAAGCTTCTCTGACCATAGGAAACCTACTAAAATTATTCCCATAATTTTCCAAGTGGTATTTTGATTTATATAATTAAAATAAGTCCAAATAGCCACCTTAGCTTGAAAATTAAGGTTAAAAGCATAAAGATGCCCTCTGACTTTAGAAAAATCAGAGAACAATCCCTTTTTAATAAGGAATGAACCCTAAAAGTTTCAAGCCATGGTAAGCAATGTTTGATCATAATGAATTAAAATACTCATGAGAGTATTTAATTCATTAAAAATCAAAGAGTCAAGAAATAATTTTTTATTTTTAGTGCACATTATTCTCCTCTCTTCACTGAGTAAGAAAGCATTGTTATTTTATTTTTAGTGCACATTATTCTAGAGAAAGATATAGATTTTTTAAGTTCAGGCATTTAAATAAATCCATAAAATCCATATTTTTCCAACTTAAACATGTGGCGCCACCTCAACCTCAATAGCTCTGAAGCCTCCACACAGCGCTCCGCTATTTGACACATCCAACTACGTTAGTTGCCATGTGGCCTGACTTTTCATTCCAAGAGTTCGTTCGGATTGATCTCCTCCATCCATTGAATAAATGTACGATCAAATGACTCTCCTTCATCGTCTCCAAGTGACCTAACCCATATGTCGTTCACACTAAATTCTTAATATGTAGAGCTAGATTAAACAAAATCACATATGATTTGTTTCTAAACCTTCATCTACTCAAGAATAATATATCTATACGACTTATACATTATGAAATACAGTAAATACATATAAAGAATTAAAATAGGCTCAGATTAGGGTTGAGGTTCAACACATTTGTCTGAGAGGGGAGGCCTCAATCAGATTGTTGTGGTAGCTTGGAATGGACCCAACAAACTTCTAGATGAAGTCCTAAGCCCTGGCTAATTGTCTAAGTATGATTTCGTTCCAAATCAATTTTAGGTGTTGGTCTAGAGCTATGTGAGAGACTATTTAAGATGGGGATTTTGTTGGGAATCAACTCTTCTCACTGTGGGGATGGGGTGTGCATAGTTAATTGTAGTTTGGTGGACTATGGAGGTGTGGAAAAATCTGTCCTGGTTCGTGCTGAAATTTTGAGCTCAAAATTGAGCTCTCATAGGGGGAACCAGAGGGGAAAAATTGCGGGCTTAAGTGGAGGAGTTTGGAGAGTCTCTGGTGAGAATTTGGTAGAGTTTCCGCAAGGATTTGGATCATCTCTTCTTTGGCCATGAAAAAGGGGGTCTAAATAGAGGAGCTTGGGGTGGAGCTCAGGGCTTCAATTGGGTTCAAACTGGCTTGAAGTCAGGTTTGGGTTAGGCTAGCCATGATATTGAGCCCAATTGATTGATCAATTTTGTGTGGATGATTGTCATGAGGGGTTTAAAAAAGATTTGGTGTGATTTTAAATTGATTTGGAGGTTCAATTTGAGGGATTTTGGGCATTTGATCAATTGGGGGATATTAAGCTAGACTTTGGTTTAGGTTAGGCTAGAGTTGGGCTAAGTCCAAATTGAAAGTTCAAAATGGTCTAGAGGAATGTCATTAAGAGTTCTCAACATTAACTGTGTGTCAATCTTGGGGTTAGGGCATTCATTTTCATGGAATTTGGGCATGTTCCAAGGAATTTATGATGCATAATTGGGGCAATTGGAAGGATTTGGGGGTTCAATTGAATAGATTTTGGTTTTAGGCCAAATTGGGGCTTTTCTATTTGGGTTTAAATTGGACTCAAATAGGGGTTAATTGGACTTGTATTTGGTTTGAACTGAGTTTGATGATGATGAATTTGAATTTAGAATTAAAATTGGGAGGAAATTGGGGTTAAATTGATGGACATTTAGGGTGAATTTGGGGAAAGTGGGCCTTTAAGGGCAATTTGGGGCTTTTGGTCAAAGTTGATCAAATTCATCAAATTGGGTTCAATTGAAGGGTGCAAATTGGTATTTGAGACATTTGAAATGATTTTGAAGGTTTTGGAAAAGTTTGGGCCACTAATGGTATTTTTGTAATTTTGGCAATTTTTGGGGGGTTTTGGTAATTTTAGCAATTTTGGGGAATTTGGATGGTTTGAAATGGTTTGACATGATTTTTGGAAAAATTTGGGTATTTTGGGTGAAATTGGGAAATTTGGTCAAATTTTGGGTTTGGGGGTGTTTCGGTAGATTGGGTAGATTTGGGGGGCAAATGGCTAGGTTAGGTATTTTGGTGAAATTGAGGTGACAACCACCTCATTTGCACATTTAAGCTATGGACCAATAGAATCTCCTTTTGGGTCCTCTATGTGCTGGTCTTATCTAGACCCTAACATAGGGTTAGTCGGTCTATGGGACCATCTACATGAGTCTCCAAAAAGAACAAGGGATCAAAGTCAACAAGCTTGGGTTCAGGGTAGTGAGTGTAATGTAAGGTGAAAGCGAGTGTAAGTAAGTGAACTATCTCTAAACCTACACCTAGGGTCAATCATAAGGCCAAGCAGTCCTTTGGGGACTCCCTTTGAGCTCCCACATATTGACCCCACCTACCAAGTGCTAGAGGTTAGGGCCAATATGTGGAACTTCAAGTTGAGCAGAGAAGAGTTTATAATTTCTAATGGTGAAGGTTCCCCTCTAGTCCTCTAGGAACAATCAACAAGAAAGTGCTATGGCTAGATCTTAGGCTATTAAAAAGGAGAAAGCTAGACCTCAACCAAAAGTGAGGTCAACAGTAATCTTATTCTATTTTGCAGGTTTGATAAAGACATGAGACAAACTATGCTTTAGATTTACTTTACATGTAATTAGGGTGTGCTAACTCTTTTGCTAGAAATTAATTCTGAAGCCAGAACAGTGAATCTCAAAACATAAAATGATTTAAACAAGAGAAAACAACGAAACAAAATGACATACAAAACAAAATAACAAAACAACAAAACGACATAAACAGAACAAAACAATGAAACAAAATGACAAAACAATAAAAAAAAACAACATCAACAAGACAAAAACACAAAAAAAAGACATAAACAAAACAAAATAGAACAATAAAATAACTAAATAAAATGACAAAACAAAACCTTTAGGGTAGTGTCGAATTCCTAGAAAACTATTACCCTTAGGATTAAACATTGATGTTTCTTTTTTTGACTTCGAAACTTAAAACTTCTTTAAGAACAAATATTAGCCTCAATTGAGAGTTTTCCTGAGTAGTTTTAACTACTTAAGATGTAATTAACTATAAGAGCTTGCTCTTATAGGATATTGAAGAACTTAGATTAGGTATTGCACTTAACTCTTAGGTTACGAAACTTTCATGTAGTTTTCTTCGTATGAGAATTTTGGAAATCAAAAACTTCTAAATTATCTTCAGACGTTACCACAATGAAATCTTTACGAAATTTTCTTCTGTTTTCTACTTTTTTTCCCTTTTCCATCTTCACTGAGTTTCTTGAATTTCTTAAGATCATTTGTATGGTCTAAGACTTTAAGTCATTTGGAGGATGGGGCAATAAAATAGATAAACAGAGTGGCGACTCTTTTCAAAAATGATAAAAAACCAACAACATGATGATGGGAATTGGTGGTGACAGTGACATTCCATCGGTGACAAGAGAGTGGCGATCTCCGATGGGGATTTTTCTCTCTCCTCATTTCTGATTAATTCATTTATTCTCTGTTTAAAGATGTTCTATCTTTTGACAGATCATATCATCTCTTTTACCTGATCATAATTAACTCTTTGATTCTTAGAGTTACTCATGATAAACCAAATTTGAAATCTTCCATAACGACTAAACAATATGACCTAAAAAATGACTTGAAATAACAAAATTCCCAATTTACAAAAGTATAAAATGAAATTCTGACAATCTACGTTTCTTCCAGAAACCCTGCAATGGATTCTCCAAACTCAATCTTTTCCTATTCTCATGATCTTAATTTACCAATTAATGAAACTACTTGCTTTCAAGGAATTGACATTGGGTAATTTGATGAAGTTGAGTTTGTACTGTGTAGTCCATCACGGATTATCCTAGCACCTTTTCAAGAATTTAACTTGAATTCATATGAAGATTTCCCTCTTCTTTAAGAATATTCAGCTGAAGATCCTCTTATAGAGCAATTTACTTTTGTGAACATAGAAGAAGAGGTTGATCGAAAGAGAAAGAAAGTTTATATTGATCGAGAAGATGATATTCTATTGTCATTCGTGTTCGAAGTTGGATCTATCTCTAAATCTACTCAGCTGACACGTACTCAACAAAGTAATATAACTCTTTCTCTTATAAGTAAAAAGGAAAAGGAATGAAATCAAAAATAGTTTGAAAATATCTAAATCTGAGGAGAGTGTTTTTGAGAATACTTCCTTTCTAAAAAAATAAGATCTACCTGGTATCCACTGATTATCATGAGGATATAGTCTAATCCTCTCATTCTGTGTTCAAGAGACTTGCACGAAAAGACAGATGTTCAATCTCCCAACTTTTAGACAAAATGGGATGTGCAAATTTGACATCCATGAAAAGAAGACTTCTTGCACAAGAGAATTCTACCTTTAGAAGAATAACAAAAAATTCCAACTAGAAAGTCAACGAATTCAGGTACTAGCTAAACTTCATTTGGGGGCGAGAATAAGAGATACAACCATTTCAAGAAATTGAACAAAACACAATGAATTAATCTTAAAGCAAAGCAAATGTCTGCTAAAATGAAAGATCTTGAGCAAATGTTATGAGTTGGAGATCATTCTTACTCACAACATGATGATATCCTTCCGAGAGCATCCCATCCTATGCTCAAGAAGAATGTATGGAAACTTAAGCTATCAAAAGGAATCTCAGATATTGTGAGTACTCTTGTAAATAGTCTCTAGTAGAAGACTTGTGTAGAACCTCTTGTTAAGAGGATCGAAGAAAGATTGAAGAAATTAAAAGCTGATATCAAACAATGGTCAACACAAAGAAAATAAAATTCTTTAAATAATCTAAATGAGGAATATGCAGAAATAAATATTGTAAAGATACGAGCTACCCTGTCAGCATGAGAGGTACCGTTACCAATCAAAGAAGATATGAAAAAGAAATTGGAATAAGCTTTACAACAATGAGATGAGCAGATTACCCGTCTCAAAGCAGAAGTTAATGAAATGATGAGCCCATTAGAAACATTACAAAGTTCACCACAGAAGAATCCGACACCATTTGTTAAAGTTTTTCAACCAGAGGTGATACATATTATTAAAAGAGAACTAAAAAAAATTGAAGAAAGTACTCAAAAGAAAAAGGATTTCGCCCAGTGTGTAGTTCTAGAAAAATAAATTACATAACTAGTCGAACAAAATATAACAGAAACAATGGCCCATGTGAGGGCTGGATCACTAATTGCTAAAGGTAGACCATATTCAGAGGAATTTGATTCTTTCCAATATCCTAAAGGATTTTGTCCACCTCTTTTCAAAATGTTTGACGGGACTGGTAACCCACATCAACACCTTGCACAATTTAGAGCAAGTTGTTTCAACGCGGGAGGAAGTAATGCTCTCTTATTCTGCCAATTCATTAATAGGCTTACAAGAATTGGTTTCATTTAGTATGCAGAGCTTCCTAACAGGTTCGTCAAAACTTTTGTGGAACATGAGAATTTTTTATTCAATGATTAATTGGAACACAGCACCACATAACAATTGGAGATTTGGTGGTAGAAAAACAAAAACCGTGAGAAACACTTGTTAATTAAATTTTGTGTTAGAGAAATCTCATCTTGAAATGTGAACCACAACTCCAGGAACAACACATAGTTGAGATTTTACTCAAGAACATCCATGAACCAATAACATAAAAGATGGAGAAATCAAAGCTGGTTAAAAATTTTGAAAAAAAATCAGGAAATGTTTTGGCAGTGGAAAAAGGTAAACCACCAATGAATGTGCCATTAGAACAAAAGAAGAAACGACAAAGTATGACACAACCATNAAAATTACTTGAGGACAAGTAATAGTTAAGTTTGGGGGATTTTGACCAAAGAAAAATATGTTGAGATTTTTGCACATATTTTACACAGATTTTGATGATATTGCACTTTAAAGAAGGTATTTTTGATGTTTTGTTGCAGGTATGTTAAATTATGGTCATTGGAACAAAAATATGCAAAAAAAAGCGAATTTGGAGCAAAAAAGACCAAAATATGAAGATTTGATCTTGGGCGCCGACAACGCCATCAACGCCGCCGACGATGGGTTTTTCCCGAGAGTCCAGAATTAAATATTTCTAGAAGGCCGCCGACGGCGCCATCTAGGCTGTTGATGGCAAGAACGACAGTTCTCTCAATAGATGCATTGAATGTGGACGATTTTTTAAGGGACGCTTAGGAAACTCTTGAAAACTCGTCTACAACTTTAAGAGAAACATTTTGGAGGCCGAAAAAGAGAGTCCGAAGAGTCCAGAGTGTCCAGAGAGTGTCGAGAGGTCTTCAGGTGTCCAGGGGAGTGTAATTTAGAGTTAGGTATTGTGAGGAATTCTTTGCGAGATTGTAAGAGTGGAAAGAAAGTGAGAGATTTCTTCCTCCTTGCCGCTTCGAAGGAGAATTCTATGTCGCTTTAAGTTGTATTTACTTACTGTAGTTTGTATGACTTTTCTTTTAAATATAAAATCCAAGTTTTGTCGTATCTTCCAAATGAGTTCTGAGTAGTTTTCTCTGTCTTTCTCATTGTCATGAGATTTTGTGAAATTGTGATTTGAACTGGTTGTGCCATGAGAATGTTAAAGAAGTTGTGATGATCTTTTCACTTTAATATTAATTTACTTTCAATCTGGCCAATTGATTTGTTAAAATATGTTGAGTTTTACAACCAAAGTGAGAAGTCCTTAAAAGTTGGGTGCAAATAAATAGGGAAATAAAAATTATCGGGCGTAGAATTGGACATTTTAGAGTGACAGACTAAAATCCCTAATTTGGGCCTATCGTTTGGGTGTTGAAGTGTAGATGTTAGCCCTCAGGCGAGGGGAACGTGGGAGCTCCGAAGTGAGAGCCGACATTCTCCCAGCCTAGCCGCACATTCAGTAACCAAGCATAGGATTAGTCAATGTTCTTTATGCCTGGTCCAAAGGGTGAAGAATATGTATACTCCTATTTGGCACAATACAATTTGAACCGATTCAATTTATCCATTCACTTAAATTTCTTGACAAAGAGAAGGATTCTTTCTTATATATTGAACTTCACATTAGAAATTTTATTAGTAGAATTAGTTGATTGAGAGTTTATTAAAATAACATTTTTATTTTAATTGCCTATTAGTGATAAATATGCAATTTGAACTATGTTGTTGATTTTCTAAATCTTAAGTTCATAGCCTCTAATATTACTCCCTATGGGATCGATATCCAGGACTCCATTAGAGCCCTGTATTACTTGAGTGATACGTATACTTACGTTGATAAATGTGACTTTGCAATTATTGAATATTTTATACACATCTTTATCAAATCTATAACTGTTGTCTAGTATTTGGCATTGTTGTCGGAGATTTAAATCTTCTAGCAGCAATATCAAATTCTTGTATTTTTGAGCATATATAAAGTCGCTGTCAAGTTTTTACCGCCGTTGCCGGGAATTTAAATCTTCTAGCAGCAGTATCAAATTCTTGTATTTTTTAGCATATATAAAGTCACTGTCACGGTCCTCCAACAACCCATCCCAACAAGCTTTAAGCTTCCGAGCAGCGATACATATGAAGGGACAACCGACCCTTACGAGCATATTGATCATTATCAAACAATCATGCACATTCAACGTACCTCTGATGTGCTTCTATGTCAAGTGTTTCTGGCTACTCTTAAAGGACAAGCTCGAACTTGGTTCTACTCTCTGCCGGGAGCACTATAAACACTTTTACCGAGCTTGCAAAACAGTTTGCGGAGCAGTTCATCGCAAATCGAAGGATCATCAAGGATTCATCCCATCTTTTGGGAATTCATCAAAATGAAGGAGAGTCACTCAAAGACTACTTCAACAGGTTTTCTACTGAAGCCCTTCAAATTCCAGGAGTAGATCCAGAGCTAATTAAGGGGGTTTTCTTAGGGGGCTTCGCCCAGGACCCTTCTAGTCATCACTGATGCGGGAGACAGTTTGTTCTTATGCCGACCTTGTCCACCTTGTTGGGGCCCAAATCACTGCAGACAAGGCCATTAGTGCACATAAGGAAAAATTGGAGAAATATGGGGGAAAGCGCAAAGGTAACACTGGAGATAATAATTAATCTTCGCCACGGAGAAAGTCTGAACAACAGAGGAATTGCGACATCCTTCCTCAACCTGCAGGCTAACAAATTGAATATCGACCCAAGAAATAGTATACACCACTCAACACATCACGTGCTAACATCTTAATGGCTATTAAAGATGAGCAAGTCGTTAAGTGGCCTCACACCCTAAAACCTAACTCAGGGAATCAAGAACAATACTATCATTTTCATCGAAGTAGTAGCCACTCCACTGAAACGTGTAAGCAGCTCAAGGAAGAGATTGAAAGGTTAATTAAACAGGGATATATTTGTCTATTTGTACAAAACAAACCAGCTGGTATCAATAATGCTCCTACTAAAGGGCAAAATACACCAAGCTAGCAACATAGGGGTCACCCAGTCGTAGGAGAAATTCAAACAATTATTAGAGTCCCATCGCTTATTGATCAAATCCTTGTCACTGTACCTGGTAAACCAATGCATAAGAAATTATGCCTCGAGCCTATAACTTTTGATGATTCCAATTTGGAAGGAGTTTGAGTCCCCTACCAAGATCCTCTCGTCATTAGCGCGGGAATTGGTGAGCCTTGCTATAACGTAAAGAGGATCTTGATCGACAATGAGAGCTTTGTCGATGTCTTGTTCTATTCAACTTTTCTCATTTTGGGATTGACAAGGGAAAGACTTCAACCTGCATCCAGACCATTATATGGTTTTGATAATCGACTAGTGAGGGTCGAGGGAACAATAACTCTCCCTATTATCTTGGGAGTTTTTCCTCAACAGATAACCCACTAAGTTCAGTTCATCGTTGTCAAATCAGAATCAACATATGATGCTATTTTCGAGAGGCCCCTGCAATCAATCTTTGGCGTCGGGACTTCTGTAACACACTTGAATATCAAGTTTCCAACCCCAGCAGGGATCGGTGTCGTGCGAGGTGATCAACATATAACACAATCATGTTACCTCAGATAAGCTCAACCACACCCGTTAATGACACTTAACATTGAAAACTTTGATCTCTGAGATGAAGATGTATCTCAGCAAGCTTCTCCCGTGGAAGACTTGGTTCAAATCCCACTCTATGACAAACATCCCTCGAGAACAATGCAGCTTGGTTCCCTACTCTCCGATGAGAAAAGGTCAGAGTATGTAGATCTTCTTCGAAGGAACCAAGACATTTTTGCATGGACTCCGGCCTACATGTCTGGAGTTGACCCAGAAATAATCATGCACTCTTTAAAGGTAGACCCCACCTTTAAACCGGTCATCCAGAAGAAGCGCAATTTTGTCGCAGACCGCTAACAAGCTATTGAACAAGAAGTCAACAAGCTTATTGAAGCAAAGTTCATACGAGAAGTACATCATCCTGCATGACTAGCCAATATTGTCATGTTGAAAAAAGCTAATGGTTCATGGAGAATGTGTGTCGACTATACAGACCTCAACAAAGCTTGCCCGAAGGATAGTTTTCCCCTCCCGTGCATAGATCAACTCGTCGATGCCACGTCTGGACATCAAATGCTAAGTTTTATGGATGCATACTCAGGATACAAAACCCAATAAACGAGGAGGTCACTTCTTTTTAAACAGATAAGGGCTTATACTGTCATCAGGTTATGTCATTCGGGTTAAAAAATGCTAATGCAACTTATCAATGACTCATGAAAAAGGTCTTCAAAAACCTTCTTGGGCGTACAATGGAGGTTTATGTTGATGAAATGTTAGTGAAAATCTTCGAAGCATCCTAACACATTTCTCATCTGGAGGAGTTTTTCCAACTCCTTCATTAGTATGACTTACGACTTAACCCGACTAAATGTTCTTTCGATGTCACATCAGGGAAGTTTATGGGATTCATGTTTACCCATCATGGGATTGAAGCGAACCTATAAAAAATCAAGGCGTTGAGAGAGATGGTGCCTCCAAGGAACATCAAAGAGGTGCAACGATTGAATGGTCGTATAACCGCCCTATCCTGATTCTTAGCTCATTCTGGAGATAAGTATCTGACATTCTTCAAAATACTAAGAGGAGCACAGAACACTGGTTTTCAATGGACAGATGACTGTCAGATCACTTTTGAGCAACTTAAGGCATATCTGGCTTCACTGCCCCTTCTCTTAAAACTCATATAAGGGAAATTGTTATTTATCTATTTGGTTATTTCACCTCATGCAATAAGCTCTGTCCTAGTCATAATAGAAAACACAATCGAGAAATCAGTATATTACATTAAAAAAGTTCTCTCTGATACAGAAAGTCGTTATCCGATGGCGGACAAGACTGTACTAGCCCTGGTATTCTCAGCAAGGAGACTTTGTCCGTACTTCCAGGCTCACACTATTGACATTTACACGCAACTTCCTTTGAAAGCTATCCTACAAAGATCAGAAGCATCAGAAAGATTAGTTAAATGGTCAGTAGAATTGGGAGAATTTGACATTCACTATTTATCACGACCAAACATCAAATCATAGGTGTTGGCGGACTTTGTGGTAGAGTATACAATGCCTACCTTTGATGAACCACCCTCTCCTCTTCCACAGTCATCTTAGTGGATACTATACGTAGACGGAGCATCTAAAAACTCAGGAGCTAGTGCAGGAGTAATACTCATATCCCCAAAGAAAGACATTTTGAAGTACGGAATTCGTTTGAAATTCCCAACCACCAACAATGTCGTTGAACATGAAGCACTTATCGCCAGATTAAAACTTGTCATCAACTGTGAAGTATGAAACATGATTATCTACATTGATTCTCAACTCATTGCATCCCAAGTAGAAGGAGAATTTGACGCTCATAACTCACAACTGGTACAATATCTCAGTCTGGTAAAAATACTTCTCACCCAAATTGAAACATGTCAGCTCATTCATATACTTCGGAAGCATAACACCTGAGCTGATGCCCTCTCCAAGCTTGCAACTTCAACAACTGAAGATCTCTATAAAAGAAGGTATATTGAGGAGATACATTTTCCTAGCATCACTGTCTATAGATGACCCAAGGGAGCCATCTTGGATGGATCCCATTATCTCCTTCCTCCGAGACGAAACACTGCCAGATGATGCTACTACATCAATTCACATCTGATGCATGACTGCCAACTTCATCCTTATAGGGGATGAACTGTATAAGAAGGCATTTGTAGGTCCATATCTCAAGTGTCTTCCTCCATCTGAAGTTGATTATGCTCTACGAGAAGTTCATTATGGAATATGTGGGGAGCATCTTGGTGGCAGGACACTTGCTCTTAAAATAATGAGGCAAGGCTTTTACTGGCCCACTATCAAGCAAGATGCATTAAAAAAATGCAAGAATTGCCAACTACACTCTAATCTTACACATGCACCGCCAGTAGAACTCATATCTTTTCTAAGTCCTTGGCCTTTCGCTCAATGGGGGTAGATATCATGGGATCATTTCTGATAGCTACTAGACAACAAAAATTCATCATCTTAACTGTAAACTACTTCACTAAATTGGTAGAAGCAGAGCCTCTTGCCAAAATCACTGAGGCAAATGTCAAACAGTTTGTCTGGAAAAACATCATCTGTCGCTTTGGGCTTCATGCGAAAATTATCACTGATAATGTGACTCAATTCACTGGAAGGGTTTTCACATCATTTTGCTAGGATCTTCACATTCAATTGGTGCACACTGCTTTGGCGTATCCCCAAAAAAATGAATAAATAGAGGTAACAAATCGTACTGTGCTCAAAGGATTGAAAACTCAACTTGAGAAGGCTGGGGGGCAATGGGTAGAAGAGCTGCAAAACTTCCTTTGGGCCTATCGCACAACCATGCGAACTCCAACCGGGAAAACTCCATAAAACTCTTGTTTCAGCACTTGACTGTTATCCCAGTTGATATCAGAGTTCTGAAACCACGAGTTATGACTTTCAACTCAGATAACAAAGAGGAAAAACTCTGACAACATTTAGATGTCCTCCCAGAAACACACGATGTGGCCCATCTTAGAGCTGCTTCCTACCGCCAAAGAGTTGCTCGCCAATTCAACCGGAGAGTCAAGCCTTGAACTATTTCCATCGGTGACCTGGTCTTGCATAGTATTGAAGCCATCGGCCATGGTCCCGAATGCAATAAACTATCACCTCTCTAGAAAGGCCCATATATTGTGGCTAAAGATTCAGATGGGAAAATCTTGCCCCGAACTTGGAATGCGAAGAATCTTCACAAATATTATCAGTAACACCCCAGTCATGTAGTCCACATATGCTATTACATTGCAAAGCATACACAATTAATGCACCTTAAATATTATTCACTTAATTTCCTATACATAAAGGATATCTTTAGAAAGTGTAAATCACGAGTCACTTCATGCTCTCGGCCCGAGAAATACACAACTCCGGTTGTATCTTAGTCGAAGCACGATCAATCCCAGGGAGATTCGATCTAACATCTTTCATATGGGTTAACATCGCAGAGTTTTTAATCTGGTAAACAACTCTGGATTGGTTAACAGTCCTTGGTGCGCTACACTTGACCCCTTCCACACAGGTTTATAAGCAAGCAATGCTCCAACAAACAACCTCGGATGGGTTAATAAGTCCTCGGTGGACTTTCATTGGCTCCTCCTATGCAGGTTAACATCATCGAGTAAAACTCTGATAAATAATCTCTGCCAAGTCAAATGTTGTTGATGATTTATTCCCACGGTAACCTTCTCACATACTAGATCTTCTAAATGATATTTTGTACCACCGTGACATGAAATAAAATAAGTTTCAAGCTTATCACCAAAAAGATACTTGGGGGGCAAACATCTAAAAAAATAAGTTGATTGACATGCATCACTAATACAACACCATTTTGACAAAGTTTGAGAAAAATAACAACATCTGTGTAGTTAGAGCAACATGGCAAAAGCAAATACACTACAAACAATAAAAAGAAGAGTAAAACACTAATTGACGTCAACGTTCTCCTCCGTCACTTTGTTGTCATGTTGACCTCACTTTTGGTTGGGGTCTAGAAACTTCTTTAGTAGCCTAGGTCTAGCCACAGGACTTTCCTGTAGACTAGTCTTAGAAAACTAGAAAAGGTATTCTCACCATTAGAAATTCAAAACTCTTCTCTTTGCTCAACTTGAGATTCCACATATTGGTCCTAACCTCTAATATTTAGAAGGTAAGATCATTATGGGAAAGCTCAAGAAGAGTTCTTATAGGGTTACTTGGCCTTAGGATTGACCCTGGGTGTTGATTTGAAGCTAAGGTACATTATACCCTTACTATATCTTCACAATACACTAATTAAGATCAATACATGAGAGCCCAAAATGGGGATTTCATTGATCCATGGTTCATTTAGAAT
>JXCR01128916.1:133682-253361 GCA_002079205.1 Phalaenopsis hybrid cultivar | reverse complement strand
TAATGTATTGTGAAGATATGGTGTACCCTAGTTCCAAGTCAACACCCAGGGTCAATTCTAAAGCCAAGTAATCCTATAGGGACTCTTCTTGAATTCTCTCATAATGATCTTACCTACTAAATGCTAGAGGTTACGATCAAGATGTGAAACTTCAAGTTGAGTAAAGAGAAAGGCTTTGAATTTCTAATAGTGAGGGTACCTTTTCTAGTTTTCTAAGACTAGTCAATAGGAAAGTCCTATGGCTAGACCTAGGCTACTGAAGAAGTTTCTAGACCTCAACCAAAAGTGAGGTCAACAATCTCTCAGGTCAAAAATGCAGTCAAGAATGATTTATTCATCACTTTCTAAGAAGACCTTAGTGTATAATTCAAAACCTTCTAATATGTTGATGAATCTTACTTGTACTTCTTCATAGAATTCAAAATATCTTAATCTCCCTTGTACTTCTTTGTAGAATTCAAAATTTCTTTTGTTCACTCTGCTTATTCTGTAATATTCTACCATGCTTACGATTGGCGGCTACTAAGGAAATTCCCTTACTTCAACATTTGCAGGAACCCAAGCTGGTGCTAACTCAAACTCTAACTGAATATATGATTCTATGTCAAACGAGACATTTGGCTCTGTACCGCACAAAACACATGGCTCTGCATCCACCAAAACATATGGCTCTGCATCCATCAGGTAATCAGTAGTCTGAGATCCATCATCAGCATAAGAATACTCTTCTAAATTGCTGTAGCGTTGTAGGTGTAGGACATTGTAGTCTGGGCACTCCACAAATGCCCCTGCAGCTGACGCTCTTGCTGGTATCTCAACGTTGCAGGTAGGGCAACCCGTGCAAAGAATATCTGAAGCTGGTGGTATTTCTGGCTCTGTAACAATCTCAGACTCCTCATTTGTAGCAAGTAAGCTGGAAGAGGTTTCTTTCATGCCTGGATCATAAATATCCACCTCAGGGATAGGAGTAAGCAAGTTTTCCGCCTCTTTCTGGCGTTTTCTTTCTTCTCGTAAGAAAGCCCTCTGCTTTTGACAACTAGCATTTCTGCGCTGAGTTCTTTGTAGTGGCGCGTCTAGAAGTCTTCCATTATTGGTAGCAATTAGGCCTCCAGTCGGCATAGCTATCATGGACAGTAGGCTGCTGGGCCCCTCCATCGGGTCTTGTTGTACCATCACATTCTTTCCCTTTAGTGATGAATTATCTTTGGCGCTCAACCTTAACAGTGAGGGCAGCTTTTCTTTTTCCCGTCGGTTGACGACATCCTTTAGAGGCCCCTTATAATCAATGTCGAATTGATTAAATTCCATGTCAAAGTCGATAGTGTTGCCCTGCGACGCCATCTCCTCATTGAGTGTGAGGTTCCAACCATGTTTAAAGGTGAAAATCAGCTTCTGGCCCGACATTTCTCTACAGGTGATAGAAAAAATGTCAGTGAGCTGAAACTTAGTGAGAACAAGAACAAAATAAAGTATTTATTAAAGAAAATTTTAGTTTGTTTTGGTGAGAAAATTGTTTATTTATGTGTGCATTTTGTTTAATTTAGTAGGATATTAAATTTAAAAAAAGAAAATTGAAGTGTGTAATTTTCAAAAATTTTAATTATATTAAGGTTAATTTTATTACAAGAATTTTTTGGACCCGGTCACAGACATTTGACCACATAGATAACCCTAAAACAATCAAAATTTCAAAATCAAGCGATAGTAAGCAATGTCGGGTTACGTAGTATGTCTTCAGGTATCATCCTTTGATTGGTAACATGGGTGTTTCACCCCAAAAATCTACTAACTGGTAGGCTCCTCCTGCGTAGAACTTTTCAACTACAAATGGTCCCTCCCAGGTTGGCTCAAATTTTCCACTTATCTTGCGGTGTGCAAGAATAGGCCTTTTGGGCACAAGGACGAGGTCACCAACTTTGAATGTCCTTGGGCAGACCAATTTGTCATGAGCTTTACCATTTTTGCCTGGTGAAGTTCCAAATATTATTGTGCTTCAAGTTGTTTTCGTTCAAGACTTTACCATCTTTGAATGTCCAGTTCTTCAAGTCTGAGTTTTGCACTTTCTTTTGTTGTGAGTTGGTTGACAATAGAGGCTTTGAGAGATGTCATCTGAATTTCTAACGGTAGCACGACCTTGGACCTGTACACGAGCATGTAGGGTGTACACTGAGTGGGAGTCCTAAACGTCGTCCAGTAGGCCCACAAGGCTTCTAACAGTTTGTTGTGCCAATCTCTTTTGTTTTCGTCCAGTGTTTTCTTTAAAATCTGTACCAATATCTTGTTGAAGGCTTCAGCCAAGCCATTTGCTCTAGGATAGTAAATTGTAGAATATCTTCAATCTATCCCATGTCTTTTGACAAAATTGTTGATTTTTGTGCTCTTAAAAGCTGTCCCATTTTTGGAAATTATTCTTCACGGTATTCCGAAATGATAGACGATTTGGCTTTCGAAGAATTGAAGGACATGTTGTGTCGTAACCTCTCGTAATGGTACTACCTCTGCCCATTTGAAGAAATAATCTATTACGACAAGTATAAATCTATGTCTTTTAGAAGACGGAGGGTTTATTAGACCTATTATGTTCGTGCCCCAACACTCGAATGGCCACGAGGCAATGGTTGGGTGTAGCACATTTGGAGGCTGGTGCAAGACCACCCCTTGTACTTGACACTGGTGACATCTCTTGGCGGTATCCATGCAATCAGACATCATTATTGGCCAATAATATCCGAGCCTTTTGATTTTTAGTTTCATCTTCGGCCCTGACTCGTGAGCGCCACACAGTACGACATGTACTTTTTTGATAATATTCTATGCTTTGGCTTTGCTTAAACATCGTAACCACATCGGGTCGAATGATCTTCTGTAGAAGACATCACCCACTAGAGCATATGATATAACCCTTTTTGCAATGTGATGTGTGTCAGACTTGTCCTCTGGTAGCTTTCCAGTATGCAAATATTCTATTGATGGCTGCGCCAATCTTGATTAGTCTCAGCAACCACAATTGTTGTTTATTCTTTTTCAAGCTTGTGTAGATTGTCGAGGTCAATTTGAGATAAGAACTTGTCTTCCTTGTACTGTGATTTTGATGGAATCCTCCAGGGGACATACCAGCTCGTTAGCCAATTTTGCTAGAGCGTCAACATGTGCGTTATCTCCCCTAGGAATTCGATAGAAAGTCACATAGGGAATCTGTTCCAACAATTTCATTGCGTACCAGTGATAATTTGTTAATCTTGGTTTTAGGATCTTGTATTATTCAGTGACTTGCTGGATTGTGAGTCACCATAGATGGCCATGTTTGTTATATCCACTGAGATTGCCAACTCTAATATGGTGATTAGCGCTTCGTATTTTGCTTCATTGTTGGTACACAACTTTGTTAGGTGGTATGAGAACCTCAACATACCCTTATCTGGCGTGATAAAGATCAAACTGATCCTTGCTTTACCTGGTATGAATGTGCCTGATCCTTTGTCTTTTTGGCTGACGAAGCACCATCGAAGTACATTTCCCAGCATTGTGCACTAGAGAATTCCATTTGTAGTATCTGCTCATCTGGTAGTTCATCGTTAAGAGGGACCCAGCTGGAAGTGGGTGTCCAGCGAGAAAGTCTGCTAGAATATATCCCTTGATAGTACAGAAGGGAACAAAAGTTATATAAAAAATTACAATAAGATCATTAACTTTCTTGCTAGACATCCAGAGAGTGTTGGTCGGGTCATCAAATATTGCAACAAGTTAACTTTTGAAATTAGGGTAATCTTATGAGAGAGCATGTAATGTCTAAGCTTTTGGAAAGCAAAAATTAATGCCATATAATGATTCTCAATAGGTGGATACCTTATCTCCGTCGGTATCAGAAGACGACTCAAGTAGGAGAGTGCGCTTTCTTTACCCTCATCATTGACTTGGGCTAAGAGGGCTTCAAAAGATTCGTCTAAGGCCGCGATATAAAGTATCAATAGTTTCCCTAGGATTGGGTCTGCAAAGACAGGAGGTGTCATTAAGTATTGTTTAACATCCTCAAAGGCCCATTGACATTTCTCTTCCTAGAAAAAATTGGCCTCCTTTTTAATTAATGCTGAGAAAGGCTGACACCTACCTGAGAGATTAGAAATAAAGCGTCTCAGGTATGCCAACTTCACTTGGAAGGAACATAGTTGTTTCAATGTTTTAGGAGGAGGCATCTCCAAGATAGTTTTAATCTTATCTGGGTCAATCTCAATTCCCCGATGATGGACAACGAATCATAGAAACTTCCCAGAAGTAATGCCAAAAACGCACATTAAGGGATTCATTTTAAGGTCATATCATCGTAACCGTTCGAACATGATCCTCAAATCATACAAATGGTCTATTTTTCTTTTACTTTTGATGACCAAATCATCCACGTATCATTCCAATTGATTGTGAATGAGGTCTTAAAATTTTTTTGTCTTAGCTCGTTGGTATGTTGCTCTAGCATTCTTCAATCAAAACGACATCACTGTGTAGCAGAAAACCCCGTTTGGTGTTTTGAAGGCTGTAAGTGCTGCATCCTTGGGAGCCATATTGATCTGGTTTTATGCCGACGATCCATCCATGAAGGAGAAAATTTCCGGTGTTGAAGTGATATCCACCATCATTTCTGGTATTTATAGTAGAAACTCGTCTTTTGGGCATGCTTTGTTTAGATCTCTGAAGTTAACAAAAATACGTATTTGTCCATTTTTTTTACAGGTACGATGTTAGCTAACCATGTGGGGTATTCCTCTTCTTGCACAAAGTTAGCATCTATTAATTTCTTTACCTCGACAATGACTTGCTGCTCTATTTCGAGGCGCATTCTTCTGGGAGCTTGTTTTATTGAAGTAATATTCTTATCCACCCCGAGTTTATGAACTGCAACTTCTACTGACATTCCTGAAATTTCATCATAACTCCATGCGAAGCAATCTTTGAATTTAGTTAACAATTTGATCAACTGTAGAGATTCTTTATTGTTGAGTAGAGAACTTATAAATGTAGGTCGAGGTTGTTCTTCAGTCCCAAGGTTGATTTCCTTTAACTCATCAACCATTGATTTAAGTTCCTCCTCAAATTATGGCGGAGCATTTTCTATTAGCTGATCAGTAGAGTCATCCTCTATATTGAGGCAATCGTCTCCTGATTCACTAGTAACAACCATACAAATTTTTGAATCATCGACTAGTCTGACTGTACCAAATCCAAGACCTTCTTTCGAGTTGGGAGTTTGACTTTTAACATTCCATAATCTTTCAAAAAGTTGAAATTTATCTTTTGACATTTGTTTCGACAAGTGTCCTTGTTGAATTAACTTTTGTACATAAGGCGAGAAGTAACCAAAAGGTAAATCCATTAATTCATTAGGATCATCGTCCAAATTTACATGATTTTCATGATCAGTAGAGGTAGAAGCACGATAAAACTTGATCGGCTTTAAACCCGCACTACGGACTTCCTTGACCTCTAAACTCTCGACCTTTTGAGGAGGATCAGAGCAAGGGTCATTTATCTGATCATACATCGTCTCATATTCACTATTCACTATATCTTCTAAGGATATATTGTACTAAGATTTCTTCTATTTTTTCATCATTATTTAATCCTTGGAACTGCCTTCATCACCAATGTTGATGGTTGGCCTAGTCGTTTCATTGATTAAGTTGATTCTTCCACGTCCACATCCCCAGTCTCGAACTTAGGTGCGTGAACTAAAAGAACCTCGACCAACTTATTGTAAAGGAGTGGTGAAATATCACTGAACCAGAGTTTAATGAATTCCTATTTGTGATTTTCTTGGATCATCATTTTTATTTGTTGCAATTTCACGAGAGTATAAAGTTTTCTTTGGAGGTGAATAGTAGGCAACATCTTCATGAATACCAAACTTATGAACTGAAAACGGTTGTAGATCTCCCTTGATGCAATGTTCTTTTCCTTCTTTGTAGCACTTGATGCATTAGTGTAGAGACGACAAAACCATGTTGTGTTCATGAATCCATGGTCGACCTAGTAGAGCGCTGAAAGAGGTCTCGGCATCGATGATATGAAACTTAACGGTTGTTGCTAGTTCTTCAACCTTCATAAATAGTATAATCAATCCAAGGGCTCTTTCTCCCTTTTGGTTGAATGCTCTTAACATCATTTTATCGGCTTTAAGCTCTTGGGCTTCAATGTTCAAATAGGCCAATGTCCGTAAACTTATCAAGTTTAGTGATGCTCCATGATATACCAAAACTCTGGACAACACAAATCTGTCGATGTTAACGGAGATGTAGAGCGGTCAGTTGTGGTCGGCAGTACCAAGCAACAAATCTTCATCTGTGAAGGTTACCCCAGGTTGTTCTTTCAATGAACAAACTTAATCCAAGGATGTGCTGACCAACTGAGCTAAGCAAATCTCTGGGTCAAGCAAAGCTGTAACCAAAGATTCTATCATCTTCTTTGACAAGATCAGAGAGTCGTAGATGATTAATCGGGCCGACAATTTCCTAAGTTGAACTAGCACGTTGTAATCCACTTTGTAGGATCCTCAAATTTTCTCTTGGTTGTGTGGTTCTTCCACTGGTGGAGGTAGCTCTTCTTGAGTTATTATATGTTTTCCTTTGTCTGTCGGAGCTATTCTCGGGTGTAATACTTTCCCGCTCCTTAAGTTCACTTCTGTAATTTCTTATTGAGGTACCTTTGTTGAACATTCTAGTGTTTCTTCTTTGTTAGAAAGATCTAAGTTGATAGCAAGCGGTGCACCGTGGTGCTCGAGGATTGGTTCCTCGCTCTCGATGCTGTCATAGCTGGTATAGTTGATGTCTTCTTTGGTTTTATTAGTGAGTTCATCGGACTTAAGTATGATTTGAGGATCATTTTGGCGATCGAGATCGAAGCTAGATTGATTAAAATTAGTTAATTTATCACCAAAAATAGTTAAAACGTAGCCAAAATTATAATCATTATATTCATAAGACCCCTAAGGGGCGAAAAGATAATCATACAAAGTCAGGGGTTCGAGGATTTTCTTCCTCGAATCTGAGACAACCAATATAGTAGAGGCAGCCCCTATCCTACCCCTCATCCTATCAATCTTTGTGGTAGTGTTCTTCTTCTTATTTGTATTTAACGATGACGAACCTCCTGGTGAAATCTTCATCTCAGGCTTGACAGGCTAAAGATTTTGAACAGAGGCTTATTTTGATGCGTTCTGGATTTGATTCAATATTTTCTTGGATGATTTGCTCCAAAATTCATTCCATTCATCTTTTACGATAAATGCAAAAGATTGTTTTGATGAATCCTGTATTTGATTTAGGACCCTCCTGAGTTCGTCCCAAGTCGTACTCCATCCCTCTTTTCCAGTATATGGATCAATCAGAAGGATTGGTTCAGCCAAATTCATATTTATAGAACATTTTTAAGGTTCTTTTAAATATTCTTTTAGGATCATTATATTCCCTTCTTTGACGTTCTTCTCGAGCCAATCCTTAAAGATGAAACATTCATCTATATTGTGCCCAAGCAACCTGTGGTATGGGCAATAATTTGGTTGACCTTTCTTATCGACCTCTTCGAGTTTCTTTGGCTCTGGTAGTCTGAACTCAAGCTTCTTCATTAGAATTCTAAACTATTTTGATATGGCTTCATCTTTGAAAGAATACACCATTTTTTGTCATTCTGCCAGAGATATTCTCTTATTCCCTGTTCGAGGTGATCCTTCTTGAGGCGGTCGCTGGTTAGACTAGCTATTCTGTTTTTGAGCCTACTGTGATGAAGATTGACGAGGATTTTTTGTATACATCTTCATCAGCTATTTTCCTTTATCGACAGTCGCTACTATTCCTGATTTCTTTTTAAACACTCTGGTTACCTTAGACTTTTCATGCAAATCCATATGTTTGATTTCTTCTTGAAGACTGCTGGCTTTATTGAGTAGCTTCTCAAAAGATTTGATGGTGAGTTCCTTGAGCATGAAAGATACTGGCCCATAAATGCTTTTGAGTAAAATCTGAATTGCATCATGTTCCTTTAGCTGAGGTTCACACTTCATGCTAAGGTTTCTCCACCTCAAAATGTAATCCACCAAAGTATCGTTGGGCTTTTGTTTTTCCATCATGAGCTCTCTTATAGACACATGATGTTGCGCTCCGGCCAATCTTTTCACAAATAATTGTTCCAGTTCTGCAAAGGTCTTCACTGATCCATTGGATAAGTTGGCATACCAATTGAAGGCGATCCCTGACAAGCTGCTCACGAAATTTTGGAAGAGAAAAGCTTTGCTAATTCTTGTGTTGCCAAAACTAGCTCGAAAGTGTGCTTTATGTTGTCTGGGATTTCCAGTCCCATCAAATATCTTGAAGTTTAGGGACACGAAACCCTTAAGGAAGGGTATGGCATTAAATTCCCCGGGATAGGGTCTACCCTTTAAAATCAATGCACCACCCTTAAATAGGGTTAAGGCCTCTCAAACCTGCTCAACCATTTGCTTAAATTCCTTCTTCAGCATGGTGCTTGATGGAGAATCCTTCTTCTGTTGCTCATCTTTGTTGGCTGAGGCAACTTCTCTTCTTTCGTCTGTAATGTGTATAATTTCTGGTTGGTTGACCTCTGAAGATGCTAACTGTGGAGGTTAAGATTGTCCTTGAATTGTGGCTATGGCAGTCATGGCTGCGACCATTTTTTCTATCCTTTTCTCTAGTTGGCTGACTTGCTCATCCCTTAAGAGGGTAGCCATACGCAGCTCATCTACGACGTTCTCTTCGATAAGAGGTTGAGCCTCATGCACATATGTAGTTTCTCTGGTTTTGATAACATGGACATCCATGAAATCCTCTTTGAGGTAATCATTGTAGTCAAAGTCTTTATCATCATCAATGGAGACACCATGTTCCCGAGCCAACTCAAAAATCTCAACTCAGAGCTTTTCAACTTTTTCTTCAATTATTGATTCCTAAATTTCTTTAAGATTTGGAGGACCCTGTTGGACCTCCTCCTCTTGTTCTTCCATCTCGCTGGCAATTGCTGCGATAATGTCACATACTTCGGACCCTGGCTTCATTCCATGATCTTGCCCTATGGGGTCACTGGACTATATCAGTACAATGATCTTGGGTATCCACACCTTCTTATTTGATGGTGATGTCTTGAGACGAAGTGTCTCAATAGAAACATCAGTATGTCGAAGAGAAGTATGCTCCCCATGGTGCAGACTGATTCTGATTTTTTCAATGTAAGGATTTATGAAGTTGACACCACTACAGCGCAAAAAACTTGATCCTTATATGAAAAGTAAGTTGTGTAAAATACATATAATTATAGGCAATTAATAATGAGATTCTACACAAGTATACCTATCGTTATCAAGTAATAATGGACTTTCTATTTAAGCCCCAAATAACAATCCCACGGGGAAGGTGTAAATTAACAATGATAAATTTTAATAAGAAATTTATAGAAAATCAAACGAAATCACCGTCACTAATTTTGAATGTTGAGATATTAACCAAACTAAATTGCTTAACTATTAGCAAAAACGGAAATGCAACTTTTAAATATTAAATACTAATCTAAGAACTATGTTTAGGTAACGAAGATTTCTTAATTGAAAAGGCATCCTTCCCAATACAATGAAATTTTGGTGAAACGAGATGAGATAAATGTTTTTAATATAGATTGTGTCAAATAGGAGCAATTTTAATTCTCTACCCTGATACAGTACATAGAAAATCATTGCCTAATCTTAGGTTTAGTCCCTAAATCCGTGGCTAGGCTAGGAGGATACCGGTTCCCACTCCAGAACTCCCACTTCCCTTCACCTAAAGGCTAACTCTCGCTTTAGTTTTTAAACACTAAGACCAAATTGGGGATTTTAGTATATCACCCTAAAGATTTTCCAATTTTACACCCAACAAAGAATATTTCACTATTTATTTGCACTTAATTTCATGAATAAATTTCTCATTCATGAAATTAAATGTGATCCTCACTCTGCTGTAGAACTCATACTCCATTTCCCGGATCATATTTTTCACAACATATTTTAACAAATCAATTGGCCAGATTGAAATGTAAATTAAGTTCGGAGTAGAAAAATCATCACAATTTATTTTATATTTTAATTATCGCACATTCATTTTATCTCTTTATTTCACCATATCTCAGAGTAGGGGGGGAAGATAAAGAGAACTACTAAGACTTCATGAGAAAGATACTACAAAACATAAATTTCATATATAAAATAAAGTTCATACAACACTAAATAAATAAACAAACTTATCTGGAACCCTCTCTCTAAGCAAATCTTTTGTAGCTTTTCCTTAGAAATGCAGGAAGAAGAACTCTCTCACTTTTCTCATTCTCCAACACTCTTACGGAAAGTTTCACGCTAAATCTCACCACAAAAACTCTAAACTATGAAAGTAAAATCACTAATTGACTCCAATATGGTAGTGGAATGGAATGATGTAGATTGAAAAATGAACGTAGCAGAGTGAAAAACATAGAGGAGCCAATTTTCTAATGAAATTTGGCCCCAAATAAAGCCCAAGGCCGGTTCTTCAAGAGGTGCCTCCAAAAACTCCTCAAAAAATCGTCCAAATACAGAGAACCTTCTAGAAACAGGGTCTGGACCGCCTTTGGCTCCATCGGTGCTGGTCTGACGCCATCGGTGCTGAGTCCAAATCTCCAGCGTTAAATTGTTCTGTACTGTCGGCGCTGACCTCGGCCTTGCCGTCACTGAGCATTTCTTCAAGAACTTAATTTTGACTCTAAATTTCTTTATTTTTTCTTTTTTTTGCTTTAAGCCCTAAAAATCAACAACCTACAAGAAAACATCAAAATAGCTTTCATTAAAGTAACACAAAAAATGAGTATAAAATATGGGTCTAAAAATGCATATATTTTTGGTGTATCAAAATCCGCCAAACTTACATGTTACTTGTCCTCAAGTAACTTTTATACTCCATAAAAAATATGACTTATGGTAAAGAATTTAACTTTTAGACTTTCATATTTTAGTTTTCTAAATATAATAGTTTTAACTCAAGAAAAATTCAAAACAACTCCAGTTAATACTGAAGGTGTAAGGATATTTAGTAATTAAGTCTAAGGTTTTTGATCCTCTATTTCTTTCAAGAAAAATTGCAATTTGTTGTATTAAAGTCACTTAAGAAATTCATATGAAAAAGAACTTCATAATACTTTATTAATAATTGAGTTAACATTCAAATAAAAAGTTTAGAAAATGTGTCCAAGTCTTTTTCCTTAAGTTGATTCAAGTGAAGCCAATATTTAATTAGGCATCTCCTCACATCTTCTCTTTTTCTTTTTCTTTTTCTTTTCTTTCTCTTTTTTCTTTTTCTTTTCTTTTTCTTTTTTTTTCTTTTTCTTTTGTTTTCTTTTTCTAAGGATTACTATATCTGGATAGTCTTTAATGATTTTAAAGTTCATTATCCTCTTCTTAAAGTTAAAAACTTTTTACATTTCTTCACCTAACAAATTTATATTAACTTAAAGATTTCATAAAGTTTAATTCTTTTCTTTTTACATGAACGTCTTTAAGATTTTTAATACTTCAAAAATACAAATTTATTTACTTAAAATAGAAAAAACATAGTCTTAGTCTCTTTTACCAAATATCTTATCCCCTAGAATAAACCTTTATTATTGAAAATTTTTATTTAAATTTACTATATATTTAGAAACATAAATATAGTTATCCAAAGTTAACTCCTAATACCAAAGGTCATGTTTAATTTAAAATTTTAAAAATATAGTTAAGTGAGGGCAAATAAAATTAAGTTCTTTTCTAATAATGATATTTCTTCTACCCCCCAAACTTAAATTTTTTAAAAGATTTTTACATGAAGAACTTTAAAAATGAAGGGTAAAAGAAAGCATTAAATACATAAAAAAAATTCATACCTCTTGGAAATTCTGATTTTTGAACATAAATTTTGAAATGATGCAGGTGCTAATATGAAAATTACAAGGCTAAAAACATTAAATTGCACATAATACATATAATATTTGCTGAGAAAGAGCTAATCACTATACATAACAAAGTGTTGAAAATAACAACAGAACTAAACTAAATTCTCAAAATGAAAATAGTTTTTCACATTACAGTTTCACATAACCTGACAAACAAAGTCTCAACAACAGCATAACACAAACAATACAATCACATGGTCCAAACAGAAACAAAGAAACAAAAAGATCACCAGTCATCATCTTCCTCATCATCGACATCTAACTTCTGTTACTGATATGGAGTATAAGTAGGGTGAATAGGGAACTGAATTGTATGGTCACCCCTTAGATATCTCACTAAAGCATCATCATTAGCAGCTCATATTGAAATTTCTGGCGAATCAGATCTTCAGTGGGAGCATTTTTGGCTTCCATATTCTGCATCTTATGATGCATCCTCAAAATATCTCCCTATTGAATCATGATCTGGTCCAACAACTCCCTATCCTTGGGGTCACTTGAAGTAGGCTCTCTAGGGGTTCTAGATGAGAAGGAATATCCATGGCCCGTCTTTGAAATCTCCAATCGACATGGGACTCATAAGTATTGATGTTGGCAGGCCCAATCGGTCTCTGAGGCTCAATCCTCTCCTCATTAGGTCTGAAATCAACTCCTGCATGCTCACAAAATGTGTAAATCAGAGCAGTGTGTGCCAATCCACCAGTGGTCTCTCCCGGAGCAATATATCGAGTGTTCATATAAATGATAGAGCATACATTTATATTCATCACTTGCTGAATACAGTAGTTCAGGATGGCTCTATCCTTGGTCACTTCACTATGATGATTTGTTGGAATCATCCTCCCAGAAATAAAATAGTGTTAGGCCTTGGTCACTTCACTATGATGATTCGTTGGAATCATCCTCCCAGAAATAAAATAGTGTCAGGCCTTAGGTACTACATTTAATATAGAAAGGAAAAAGTTAACTTTAACTCCATTTTTTATTTTCCAAGCCCTTTTTTCACTTGTCAGAAAAGAAATAACTTCATCTAAAGCCTGATCTGTAGCAGAAAAAGAATGATACTGGCATCTATACACATCTTCTAACTGATAAAACTCATTTATTTTTCTTAGAGTAAACTCCACCCTTTTTCCTCAAACAAAAACAAAATCATCAGAAGCATTAGGAAGGTTGGCATAAAATTCCATTACATTCCCAACTACCGCATCGGTAGTAAAATAACAGAGGTTTTCCCATTGCCGAGTGATAATCAATCGTTCAACTTCTCCTCCCAGATTTTAAAACCTTGGTCCTGAATTACTTTTTTTATTTTGTTGCAAACTATGAAATCGAGCACTGACTTTAAAGCTAACAAATCTCTGCTAGTCATATTCTACTTTTCTTTTGCTCGATCAAAGTGCCATAGAAATCTAGAAAAAAATTGAAAAATTTCAAATAAATCCCAAATACTCTGAAAATGAAAATGTAAACTACTTTAATTTTAATCCACCAAGTAAAAGTTCTTCACCAAAGCATTTTCTCAAAATTTCTCAAAAAATTTCAAAATTTTGGATCTAGTAAATGTGAGAAAAATATTTGGTGAAATCCAAAAATTTTTACTTTAAAGTATAACTCTTACCTAGAGAAGATGAAATCTGAAGTTTCTTTTCCTCAAAATCTCCTACAATCCGCCCAAAATCAAGAGCTAAGTGCAAAACCAAAGGTTGAAGGTGACTTAAGGGGGGTAAAAATGGAGGTTTACGGTGAAAATTGCAAACTAAAGGTTTAATTCGTTGCTCTCGGGTCGAGGGCGCCGTCGGCGCCAATGCTAGCGCCGTCAGCGCTGAAGTCCCGAAATTCGCTGTTTTGACTTTTCAAATTTTCAATTTTCCTTCAACTTTCTCCAAAGTTTTTAGTACTTTAAACACAATTTTTTTTTAAAATTCATAAATACACATTTCACAAACAATCATTTCCATAAACAACAACAAACTGTCTTTTATACATAAAAATACACTTTTTACAAACACATTTCACAAATTCATAGCTATTAAACAAACTAATAATAAATCAGCATCGAAATCAAGCAACAACACTAAATGCTGACACAAAACTATACACATAATCAAAGTTAAGAATTCTAAAGTAAAAATAAACCAAATCAAACCTAACTAAATCCATACAATTACACTGAAACACAAACTTTTTTAAGCAAGTAAAGAGTTCACAATCTTTAATCATTCAACCTCATCTTCAGAGCTTTCACCTGCTCTAATATCTCCCATGGATTGGTAATGAACATATAGGTTGTAGAAGGATCAGTACGGGAATTGATCTGTCAAATTTTCTTCGATCCACCCCGTTTCCTTAAATATCCGAACTAATCATGCTTCAAAAGTTTCAGTGTGATCAAAATTTTCTTTCATTCTCCAATCTAGGTGATAAAAAAGGTAGTTGAGATCTCCTACTGCATTCATAGTACTTTGAAGTTCTCTTTCAATTTTCTTCACTTTCTTCTCTTAAGCAAGCAAACTTCCAGCTGCTGGTGGCATTAATGGAGATGAAGCATGTGAAGAATAATCTATAATCACATTTAGTGCTTTATTTCCATTTCCAACATACTGATCATCAATAGGAATCATAGGCTCCCACGGTAGTAAAACTTTTTTCAAACTTTTATATGGCACTTGAGATTGACTGCAAATCAGAAAAATTGTTGAAGGATGCCCAAGTCCATAAATTGGCTGATTCATAATGATTCCTATCACAGATTTAAATATAATTGAGTCCATTTTAATAAGTTTCTCCATTTGAATGCAGTAGTTTAAAATAGCACTCTTTTTTGTGACTCTACTGATCTTCATAGTAGGAAGTAATTTTGCACAAATAAAGAAATGCCATTGTTTCAAAATTGGATTAAGTGATGAAGTAAGAAAACTACTATATCCTTCATCTCGTACTTCTCACGTATCACATTAATCCGTCATAAAATTATAAATATCTTGCATCAAATCTCGCATAGGAATGAAATTTGCATAATGACAGATTGGAGCACTTTCTATCATATACAATTCATTAATCCTCACAGGTGTAAATGATATAGCCTTACCTTGAATGAAGACAACTCCTTGGGTAATTTCATGTAGATTTACATAGAACTCTTTCACTACTGGGATAACAACCGCAATGGTAGTGTAACACAGAACTTCCCATCACCTTTACAAAATGATCTTGTCAACTGGAGCACTTGGATTAATCAACCCATGACTAACAAATTTTCTTTCCTTGATCAATCTCTTCTTCTTAATAATTTTATCGTATAATCTCTGTGCATCAAAACTAATAAACTTTCTCTTATTATTAAATCCATATCTCGAAGTATTTTTAAAATTGGAAGCCATGAAATCCGAAAATAGGAAGTTTCTAGGCGTCCTAGGTAATTTTTAGGACTTTAAAAACTCCTCCCCACGGTTATTATTGAGGAAAATTCCACCAAAGTCCACCAAAAATTGTAAGAAACTTCAAACCGTCCTCTGTGCCACCGGTGCTCTCAAGGGGCGCTGCCGGCGCTGAGATCAATTTCCTTGGGCTCCGTCGGTGCCAGTGGCCAAATTTTTGTGATTTTTTTATTTTTTCGTTCAATTAAATCTCAAATTTTATTCCAATACCAATATTATGCTTAATTTATAATAAATGTAATTGTGTAGGATTATTATCTACTAATATAGAAGATACTTAACAAACTAAATAGTAATACATGAACATATAAGTATGAGTTGCCTCCCATAAAGCGCTTGGTTTAATGCCATCAACCCGACATACCTTTTGTTTAGTTGGGCTGACTTAACATTAAAACTTCTTTAGATTGAGGTATATTCCCTTCATAATGGTGTTTCAAATGATGCCCATTAAATTTAAATATCTTTCCAGTGTTACGATCTTTAAACACAATAGTTCCATAATGATAGAATTTAATTACTTTAAATGGACCTATGCATATAGATTTTAGTTTTCCTGGAAATAATCTCAATCTTGTATTATATAATAAAACTTCTTGTCTAGGTTCAAATTTCTTCTGAATAATCTTCCTATCATGCTATATTTTCATTTTCTCTTTATAGATTTTTGCATTATCATATGCTTCGTTTCTAATAACCTCAAGTTTTTGAGTTGCAATAATCTTTTCTCACCAGCATCTTTTAGATTAAAATTAAATTCCTTAATAGCATGAGTTACAATAATCTTTTCTCACCAGCATCTTTTAGATTAAAATTAAATTCCTTAATAGCCAAAAATACTTGATGCTCTAATTCTACAGGTATGTGGCATGTTTTTCCAAATATCAGTCTGTATGGAGACATTCCTATAAGAGTCTTATAAGCAGTTCTATATGCCCATAATACTGTGTCAAGTCTAGCAGACCAATCTAATTTATAAGGATTTACAACCTTTTCTAACATGCGTTTAATTTCACGATTCGATATCTCTGCTAGACCACTAGTTTGAGGATGATAAGTAGTAGACAATCTATGGATAATATCATATTTCTTAATTAATTTTTTGATTCTCTCATTCCTGAAATGAGATCCTCCATGAGTAATAATTATTCTCAGCATTCCATATCTTGTAAAAATATTCTTAATTAAAAACTTATAATCACTCCGATCATCACATCTATGTACATCAATAACTTCAATTCATTTGGACATATAATCAACAACAAGTAATATATATAAGTTTCCAAATGAAGGAATAAATGGTCCCATAAAATTTAATCCCCACACATCAAAAATTTCAACTTCCAATGTGTAATTTAGAGGCATTTCATTTCTTCTAGATATATTTCCTACGCGTTGACATCTATCACACGTTTTAATATATTCATTAACATCTTTAAAAATAGTAGGCCAATGAAATCCAGCTTGTAAAATTTTATATGCAGTTCTATTTATTCCAAAATGTCCTCCAAATTGAGAATCATGACATCTTTCAATTATTTGTTGAATTTCTTCATAAGGCACACATCTTCTAATAATTAGATTTTTACATTATTTATATTAATATGGGTCATCCCAAAAATAATATTTTGAATCATATATAAACTTTAATTGAGGATTTTTTATATCAGGTGGTAGAATATCACTTACAATATAATTCACTATATCAACATACCACGGTACATCCATTTCATCAATACTATATAATTGTTCATCAGAGAAATTCTCTAAAATTTTATTTGTAAAATTAGTTAATATTTCTATTTCTATTCTAGACAAATGATCAGCTATTTGATTATCATTTTCCTTTCTATCAATCATAGTAAAATCAAACTCTTGCAATAGAAGTATCCATCTAATTATTCTTGGTTTAGCATCCTTCTTTTGCATTAAATATTTAATAGCAGAAAGATCTGTATGCACTATACATTTAGATCCAATTAAATAAGGTCTAAATTTATCAAAGGCATAAACAATAGCTAATAACTCTCTTTCTGTATTAGTATAATTAATTTGTGCCTCATTTAGAGTGTTGTTAGCATAATATATAACCTTAAAAACTTTATCGTGCCTTTGTCCTAATACAGCCCCATTAACATAATCACTAGCATCACACATTATTTCAAATTGTTTTTCCCAGTTAGGTCGTACTATTATAGGTGCAGTGACTAATTTTTTTCTTTAATAATTCAAATGCTTTTATGCATTCTTCATTAAAATCAAATTTCGTATCTTTTTCTAAAAGTTGGCCTAAAGGCTTAGTTATTTTTGAAAATTCTTTTTATGTAGCGCCTATAAAAACCAGCTTGTTCTAGAAAACTTCTCACCACTTTAACATTAGTAGGTGATGGTAATTTTTCTATGACTTGGATTTTTGCAGGATCTACCTCCATGCCTTTTTCAAAAATCTTATGCCCAAGTACAATACCTCCTGCAACCATAAATTGACATTTTTCCCAATTTAATACTAAATTGAATTTTTCACATACTTCTAGAACTTTTTCTAAATTATTAAGGCATAATTCAAACAAAGATTCAAATACAAAAAAATCATCCATAAACACTTCCATTCCATGTTCTATAAAATTACTAAAAATTGACATCATACGTCTTTAAAATATTGCAGGTGCATAGCATAGTCCAAAAGGCATTCTACGAAAAGCAAATATTCCATATGGGCTTGTAAATGTTTTTTTCTCTTGATCATCTGAAGCAATTGGAATTTGGTGATAACCGGTATATCCATCTAAAACATAATAATACTTATTCCCTGCCAATCTATCCAACATTTGGTCTAGAAAGGGTAAAGGAAAGTGATCTTTTCTGGTAGCCAGATGTAATTTTCTATAGTCAATAAAAATTCACCAACCAATTACTTGCCTTATTGGTATTAAATTATTTTTCTCGTTATCTTCAACAGTCACTCCTCCTTTGTTCATAACACAGTGAATTGGGCTTACCCAAACACTATCTGAAATAGGATATATAATTCCAGCATCTAACCATTTTAAAATCTTTTTTTAACAACTTCATTCATTATTGGGTTTAATCTCCTCTGAGGATCAGCTTTAGATTCTGTTCATCTAATAAAATTTTGTGCATACAAATTGAAGGACTAATTCCTTTAATATCTGCTAAGGTCCATCAAAAAGCCTTTTTATACTTTTTCAACATTTCTATTAACTTTTCTTCTTGAATTTAAGTTAACTTGGAAGATATAATAACAGGAAATGTAGGTGATTCTCCTAAAAATACATATTTCAAATGGGCATGTAATATTTTTAATTTAAGTTCAGGTGGTTTAATACTTGAAGGAAAAAGATTTTTACTATCATTTTCCAACAAGTCTAACGTTTCAAATTTTCCCTGAATATAATCTAACTCTTCTTCTTTAACTTCATCTTCACTTTCAAAAATTTCTCCTTGCTTAAAATTATCTTTGAATTCTTTCTTAAACTGTTCATTACTTAAATACTCAGCAAGTGAAACATTAATTATCTTTTATTACAGAATATTTCATAGCGATAATTAGTAACTTCCATCCTAAAACATTCATTGTCTTTTTCTATTGCAGGATATTTCATAGCTTTTGTATTATTAAATGTTACTTCTTGATCATTAACTCTCATTATTAATTCTCCTTTTTACACATCTATCACAGCTCTCCTTGATCATTAACTCTCATTATTAATTCTCCTTTTTGTACATCTATTATAGCTCTTCCTGTTGTAAGAAATGGTCTCCCTAAAATAATAGGAATCTTTTTATCTTCCTCCATATCCAATACTATAAAGTCTACAGGGAAAATAAATTTACCCACTTTGACTAGTACATCCTCTAGAACTCCTTTTGGATAAGTTATTAATCGATCAACTAACTAAAGAGTTATATTAGTAGGTGAAATTTTTCCCAAATCTAAATGTTTAAAGATCAATAAGGGCATAAGATTGATATTCGCTCCTAAATCACATAAAGCATTTCCATAAAAATTTTCACCACGTACCCAAGGTATAGTAAAACTTCCAGGATCTTTTAGTTTTTCAGGAAACGTTTTCTGAATAATAGCACTACACTCTTCACTGAGTGCAACAATCTCATGATCTGTAAACTTCCTTTTCTTATTTAGTACAACCTTCATAAATTTTGCATAACTTGGCATTTGTTCCAAAGCTTCAATAAAAGGAATATTTATTGTTAGCTTCTTAAGGATTTCAAAAAAAAATGTAAATTGTTTATCTTTATTCTTCTCCTTCAGTCTTTGAGGAAACAGAGGCAATGGTTTTTCTACAGGAACCTGTGTTTGTTCATTTTCTTATTAATCATTTTCCATTTCTTCCTTCTCCTCATCAACTTGAGTTTCTCTTTTGATCCTTGTTTCAATTTCTTTTCCACTCTGTAATTTAATAGCTTTACTTTATTTTGATCTTTTGGATTAACTTCCATAGTACTCGGCAGAATTCCAAAAGGTCTGTTACTAAGTGCAGTCGCAATATGTCCTACTTGACTTTCAATATTTATAATAGCAGCCCCTTGATTCTATATTTGATTTCCCATATTCAACATCACTTATTCCATTATCAACTTCTTTTCCTTAACTTATGGGTTAGGATTGGAGTTAAATCTTGAAGGATAATAAGGTCAGAAATTAGGATTTCCTTGATTGTTCAGATTTCCATATGAATTCACCGAATTATTATAATTATTCCAACTAAAATTAGAGTGATTTTTCTATCCAGGGTTAAAAGAATTAGAATAGGGATTATTGTTTTGATTATTTATAGCTTTTAAAGTTTCATAAGATTGTTGAGTATCAATAATCTGTCCTAGTGAATTTTCCTCTAATTCTAGGGGTATTTGAGAATAGTTCACTTCTATTTGATCACCCTTTTTAGAAATAACAAAAATTTGAGATGCCAAAATAGACATTGCATCAGAATCATGAATACTTGCTACTCTCTTAGGATTTACCCTTTTAGAGGGCCATTGAAAATTGTTAGTAGACATTTCTTCAATTAAAGAATATGCTTCATCAAATGGTTTTGACATTAATGATCCACCCGCATCAGCATCTATAATAGATCTTAATGATCCTACCATTCCATTGTAAATGGTTTGAATTATTAACCAATCTGGCAAAGCATGGTGTTGACATTTTCTAAGAAGATCCTTAAATCTTTCCTAAGCTTCATCTATTGATCCCCTTCAAACTGATAAGAGATGTAATATCATTTCTAAGCTTTGCGGTTTTTCGAGAGTGGAAAATATTTAGCCAAGAATTTTTGTGATACTTCCCTCTAATTCTGATAGATCCAGGTGCTAATGAATTTAACCAAGTCTTGGCTTTATCCCTTAATGAAAAAGGAAATAGTCTAAGTCTAACAACATCATTAGACACTATCATAATTAAATGTAGCTCAAATTTTAAGAAAACTAGTAAGATGTAAGTTAGGATCTTCAGTAGGTGATCCTACAAACTAATTATTTTGTATCATTTGGATAATAATAGGTTTAAGCTCAAATGAATTAGCAGCTACGTCAGGAATTTAAATAGTTAAATGAAGTTTATCTCCTGTCGGATTTGCATAATCTCTTAAAGGTCTTTGTCGATTTTCATTTAATGGATTTTCTATATTATTCGCCATTTCTTTCAAATTCTTAGTTTCTCTTTGTTGTTTTCGAATTTTTCTAATAGTACATTATAATTCTGAATCGTAAAGTACTAAACCTTCATATCCAATATTTCACATAAACAAATAAAGTAAGCAAGGTAAAATTTCTTTAAAAATACAATCTAAATTAAATTTCTTTCTAGATTTTTTTAATATTTTCTCTTTTTGGATTTATTATTATTTTTTATATAGCATATATATTCTCTAAATTTCCTAATTTATCAAAACTATTTAATTTAATTAAATTTAACCGTTACTTTCCCTGACAAATGACGCCAAAAACTTGATCCCAAATTTTTATATGTAAGGATTTATAAAGTTGACACCACTACGGCTCCAAAAACTTGATCATTATATGAAAAGTAAGTTCTGTAAAATATGTATATCTATAGGCAATTAATAATGGGATTCTACGCAAGTATACGTATCGTTATCAAGTAATAATGGACTTTCTCTTTAAGCCCTAAATATCGATCCCACGGGGAAGGTGTAAATTAGCAATGATAAATTTTAATAAAAATTTATAGAAAATCAAATGAAATCACCACTAATTTCAAATGTTGAGATATTAACCAAACTAAATTGCTTAACTATTAGCAAAGATGTAAATGTAACTTTTAAATATTAAATACTAATCTAAGAACTATGTTTAGGTAATGAAGATTTCTTATGTGAAAAAACATCCTTCCCACTACAATGAAATTTTGGTGAAATGTGATGAGATAAATGTTTTTAATATGGATTGTGCCAAATAGGAACAATTTTAATTCTCTACCCTGATACAGTTCATAGTTTATCCTTGGCTAATCTTAGGTTTAGTCCCTAAATCCATGGCTAGGCTAGGAGGATACCGGCTCCCACTCTAGCTCCCACTTCGCTTCACCTCAAGGCTAACTCTCGCATTAGTTTTTAAACAATAAGACGAAATTGGAGATTTTATGCTGTCACCCTAAAGATTCTCCAATTTTACACCTAACAAAGAATATTTTCCTATTTATTTGCCCTTAATTTCATGAACAAATTTCTCTTTTATGAAATCAAATGTGATCCTCACTCTGTTGTAGAACTCATAATCGATTTCCCGGATCATATGTTTCACAACATAATTTAACAAATCAATTGACCAGTCTAAAAAGTAAATTAAGTTTGGAGTTGAAAAATTGTCATAATTTATTTTATATTTTAATTATGGCACATTCATTTTATCTCTTCATTTTACCATATCTCAGAGTAGGGGGAAAGATAGAGGGAACTTCTCAGACTTCATGAGAAAGATACTACAAAACACAAATTTCATATATAAAATAAAGTTCATACAACATTAAATAGGCAAACAAACTTATCTGGAACTCTTTCTCAAAGCAAATCTTTTGTAGCATTTCCTTAGAAATGCAGGAAGAAGAACTCTCTCACTTTTCTCATTCTCCAACACTCTTATAAAAAGTTTCACGTTAAATCTCATCAAAAAAATTATAAATTATGAAAGCAAAATCACTAATTGACTCCAATATGGTAGTGAAATGGAATGATGTGGAGCAAAAAATGAACGTAAAGGAGTGAAAAACGTAGATTAGCCAATATTCAGATGAAATTCAGCCGCAAATAAAGCCCAAGGTCAGTTCTCTAAGAGGTGCCTCAAAAACTCTTCAAAAAATCATCCAAATACATCGAACCTTCTGGAAACGGGGTCTGCACCGCATTTGGCACCGTTGGTGTTGGTATAGCGCTATCGGCGCTAAGTAAAAATCTCCAGCGTTAAATTGTTCTGTGCCATCGGCGCTGACCTCGGCACTGCCGGTGTTGAGCATTTCTTCAAAAAATTAATTTTGACTCTAAATTTCATCCTTTTTGCTTTCTTTTTTTCTTGAAGCCCTAAAAATCAACAACCTGTAAGAAAACATCAAAATACCTTCCATTAAAGTGCAAATATATTTTTAGCATATCACAAAAATGAGTAAAAATATGGGTCTAAAAATGCATATATTTTTAGCGTATCACAGACTGACAACAGTACCGGGCAATTTCCTCATCTTTTACTTTGAAACCTTAGGAATTTCTTTGAAGTGGGTGATCGGTAGGATTCTCGGACCCAGTCATGACTTAACCGGTCGACGACTTGTGGTCCTTGTAGCTGTAGAATCTATGGTGATAATAACAGTGTTGACTCTGCTTCCTAAGCGAAACCAGACAGGAATATGAGTAGAAGGGCTTCCAATTGACTTCTGAGGTTGTTTGGCGGACCTAACGTCCTTTAAAATTTCTTTCTTCATTTGAGTGGATATTGCATGCCCTACTTGTTTTAAGTAATTCAGTGACTGAACAACCCTCTTTGGTGGCTAGCTTCTGAAAAATTGAATTGACTCAGTTGATAGGAGTAGGCTTCTTCCTCTCCTCACCTTGTCCATGAAGTGATGGTAATGAAGTGGCAATTTTTAGGATCCTCTTGTATCCATCGATATTCATTAATGGATGGAATCTACTTCCTCGCAGAAGCAGATAGGTTTCCAGTAATTCTGACTCATCCTGGTGGGGATCTTCCTTAATGGGTATCTCCCTAGGAGCCTGGGCTTTAGTCGCCCTTCGGACTCTCCTATTGCAATTTCTCCTTTATGTTCGGGTTAGTGGTGCAGTCTTTGAACTTGATCTGATTTTGAACACTGATGGTGGGATAGTTAATCCCTCAATCGAATCTTTAATAATCATTACTTCTTTCCCCCTAGTGGCAGCGAGAATAGTAGGCTTGGTAGTTGTCGTAGTGACAAAAGTAATCTTGGCCTTCTTATAGTAAGGGAAGTCCTGAAGATAGTTTAGGTTGACCTCAGCAGATGGCTCCTGAACTTCTGGAGTGGTGATTTTCATGACGATGACAGTGCCTTCCCGAGGATGACCTCGAGGTCTTCAAATCCAACTCCGAACTTAATGGTAGGAGCAACATTGCGGGGTTCATGGCTTGTCGGCAAGTTGCAAGAAAAATTTAGCATAGAGTAGGCCATCACAGCAGCTTTAAAACGGAAAGCTCTAAGTTTAGTTATATGGCCAAAATCTTGTAATCTTAGTGCAAGCACTGAAAATTAACAGAGGTTGATCTGTAGACTAGGTAAGTCTTAGTTTGTGGGAATTTTAAAATTTTTAGTAAAAAGTTAATTTGAAAGTAGAAAATTTTAATTAATTTTGAAGTGCGCACAACACAACACAATTTAATTTTATTTAAAAAATAGCATTTTAAAGTTGAAAGGGAGATGTGAAGTGTTTCGGACCCAGTGCGGAACCCATTTAACAACACACAATGCACAGGTGGAATTAGTCCACCAACACACCTATTGGGGTTCTGACCCCACATGAAGATTAAAAGAGTCCTTAATGGCCTCCTGAACCCCTCCATTCGAAGGTGATTGAACAGACAGTCCTGAAGCCCAAAGAGTTGGCCGTACTTTCCTAAGACAGAAATGGGTAAAGTATGTCAACGGAAGAAGAGTAATTTGGTCCACGAGGGACATGGACACATTAACAATGTGTGAATATAATATTTCCTTATTTAAATGGAGAGAAAAACTTGTCCCCAGCGGAGTCGCTAGAAGCTGTCGATATTATTTTGGTTGAAGGAGTTGCCCGTTAGAAGCTGTCGGTCACTGGAATCGAAATCCCGTCGCCCGCTTCAGAAGGACGTTTTAATATAGATTTAAGTTTGGAAAAATATGAAATCAAACTGACCCCATATTTTTCATAGTTTAAGTGAAAGAGAGTTGTACCTCAAACCCTGTATCTATCCCGAAGGATAAACACAAGACTTGAGGATGAGGCTCAGTCAAATAAACTAAGAAATATATGACGTCCATTTGGTCTGCGAAACCATTTTATTTGCCGATAATTTTCCCTATTTAATATAAAGAATTAAATAGGGTTTATATTAAGCTGGGTTAGGACAAGCTTCCTATAAGGGCAAACCCCTATAGTTAATTACATCATAAATGACTGAAGTCACCTAAGAAAACTCTCGATAAAAATTAGAAAATATTATCTTTAAAGATTTCAAAAAGATAAGAATTTTCAACGATATCGGACAAAGAGGTGTGAAAAGGGATTGGTTCAAATTTGGAACATTTTGTTGTAGAGTCCAAAGGAGGAAGAACTAGGTGATGTCACAGATCTAGGGGAGAACCTCGGCGACTTCCCAAGCTATCCTATGGTTTGACTTTAATTTTGAGGAGAAATATTTAGGTTTTTCATCTTGCCAATTTTATTATTTTAAGGCTTATATTTGTGTGAAACGATCACACAAATAGCCTGGAAGATATGAGGATTTAGATCGTGACAAACGGCGACCTCGGAATCCTAAAACTAGTTAGGGCTTAGATTGTACAACAAAGCTGTACAAAGGCCTAAAGATGAGTTGAGGATTTATGTTGCACTAAGCAGACAACCTCGAAATCCTATGGCTTGTTCTTTAATTCTAAGGAAGGAAATGGTTTAGTTGGGGAAACAAGTTTTGCTGTTGAAGATATTTGTGCTGCCCACCATGCTAGCTCCAAGCTCCTCGTTGTGGTGAGTTTAAGTTTTCTAGGGTGTCAAGTTATGATTTCAAATCAGGTGGACCTATGATTGTAATTCCTTAAAAATTTATTGGGGCATGTTAAAGTTGATTTGAGTGACACTGATTTGGATCCTACGGTTCCCTTGTTCTGGTACCACTATTTTCTATTGGATTCACTTAGTCCAGATGAATTTAATAAACTTAACTTAATGAGTTTCGTACTTTCATTTAGACCGTGGGAAGCCTCGTTAGCAATCGTAGGTTACCTCCTCCGAGGGATTCCCGATCATCTGATAGAGACGTCTTAATTTAGTTGTAGTTACAGTTTTTGTAATATTTGTGATTAAATTTTGATTTGTTTTATATTTTGAATGTTGTGGAGGTGATTTTTATTTTGGTTGATTTTAATTTTATTTTTGAGTTTGGTTTTGTGGCTATCCTAACAGTTTTAGTTTTCATGTAGGGTGACATCGTTATTTAGCATGCAAGTTTTATAAGGATAAAAAGTACAGTATGGAAGTACAAGAAAGATGACACTGTAGACTATAAAAAGCGTACCTGGCGAGTCTTCTCGTTCCACCACCTGAAACTCAAAATGCATGTGAGAGCATTTTTTATAAAGCGGAAAAGTAAGGTTTTAGTGATCTACCCAACTCTAGGTCATATCTTGGTGGGTCCCTATTAATTTGATTAAGGATGATCTTTATTAAACAAAACATATTAAGTATAGTAGACCTTTGATGTATCCAACAGATCTGGAGAAAGAAGCAGGTCCATGCCTCCCTCTCACTGCCTGGTGAAAATTCTCGAGCTCATTTAAAGTTATTATATAACTTAATAACTCATCCTATAAATACCTTTAATGCTCAATGAATACTGATGTTTCAATTATCCCTAAGAGTAGGGTAATTATCACTTATAATTTAATTTGAGAATTATGTAGGTGAAAACCATTTAAAGGAGAAAGTTAATGTCATCAAGTTACTTAGCCAACTTTTTAATTTGGGATTGTAGTGTTTTAAAGATGTTCAATTTTACTTATTTTACTTTTCTTATGCTCATTTAATATCAGATTTGATTTAGCTTAGGTCACTACTAAGCCCTTAAGATTTTGTTAGATATCTTAGTTATATTTTTGAAAGAGATTGAATTTTTAGGTGATGATGATTCATTATAAAATTTTTTTAAAAGTCATTTTGAATCATTAAATTGGGGTATTAAATTTGTTAGTTATTAACACCCAAAACTATGCCCCTAAGTCTAAGATCATTTGATTTGATAGACTCCAAAAATTTGATAATTTAAGGAAATTACAAATTTATCCTTTAATTAATAAATGTGAGATTGGTTTCTAACAATTAATCCCCTTGTGTTTCAATCATCCAAATATGTTCATTAAGATCTGAGGTTACCCATTTCCCTTTGTTGAATTAAGCCTAAATGTTAATTAAGGCTAAATTTCCACAATTACACTTTTGCCCCTAAGGCTCTATCACTTCATAATTCATCAAATTTAATTCAAATAAACTTGGAGTTTTTATCCTACCTCAATCATGGGTCAATTAAGACATCAGAGGAGAAAATATTATTTTTTAAATTTTAATTTAATTTACATATTTATTTATATCAATAAATATGATTCCTTAAAGAAAAATCCATAACTTGATCAAGGAAAAGCTTAATCTCTGAAAATTTTTACTCGAGGTAGACTTAGACTAGAGAATCATTGGAACCAAATTCATGATTTATTGAGTTTTATTTAAAGTTTAGGAATTATTTAAATTTCTAGAGAATTTATTAATTATAAAATATTTTAAATGTGGAAAATTAAGTTTTATATTTTTATTAAATCTCTCAAATATCAGGGAGCCCAAAGAAACAAATTTCTTATTTTTCTTACTTTTCTTTGAATTGTTGGAATTATTTTAGTGAAAATTCATTTTTAGCATTTAAAAATTATTTTAAGCTTCAAAATTTAATATCTTCACTTAAAAAATTAGGAAAAATATTCCAATTGTTCCTAAGTGCTTAGGAAATAATTTAGAACATTTCTATAAATTTTATTATCTTTGTGATTTTTATCATTTTTTAATTATTTAAATATTAAAAATAAGCTAAAAAAGGAGTTTTTGTTTGATTACCATTTTATTTTTAGAAAACTCCTCTAATCACAGAGAACTCAAAAAACCAATTTTTATAATTTTTTGAGTTAAATTTTAATTATTAAAAATCATTTTATTGTTAAAAAATGACACATAACATAGAAAATCAATTTGAGATATCAAATGAGCTCCAAATGTTTTAAAATTTTTATGGTGAGTTCTCTGAACCTCACATTATAGTGGAGATTAAAAAACAAGTCATTTAGATGTTTTCATTTCCCAAATTAATTTCTTTTGTGTTTTGCGACTTTGTTCAAATTAGGTGTATTCTTAATGGCCTAGCTCATGAAACATTTTTCAAAGGATTCTCTAGTCATGGAAAACCTTCCAAAATTTTCTTGGAATTTTCTAAGCAACATGATAATTATTATGATTAATTTATGCAAATAATAGACATAAACTTGAAAAATATGAATCTTTGTATAGAGACCTCCTCTGACTTTGGAAAAATCAGAGATTGTCCTCCATTACAAAGACAAAAACATGCTAAAATATAAAGCCATGGTGAAATGTCTACATGCATGGAGAATCAAAAGACTCAAAACAGTATTTAATTAATTGAAAATAAAATATGTATCAAATTAACTTCAAAAAATTTTCACATTATTTTCCTCTATTCACTGAGAAAGAGGGTATTTCAATTTTATTTTTGATATTTTTCTACACCAAGTATGAATTTATGAAGTTAGGGATCATTTTTTGATTTATTTAATTCCTTATTTATCTACTTAAACGTGCGGCACCACCTCATCCTAGGTGTCTCCGAAATTCCACGCGACGTCCTTTGGTTTGGCCCAGCCATCCACCTTAGCGCTGCTCCACCCTCGTTTCATGTAAGAAAGCGATGTCCGTCTCGATCTCGTCTGCTGATGAGATAAACGCGTGATCGTACAGCTTCTCGTCATCGTCCACAATGCCTTAGCATGAGAACCATCCATTTTCAAAAGTTAAGATCTCACTCATTTTTTAACCAAATTAAGTGTGGTTCATTTCTAAATGCTTGTCTAGGTGTGAAGAACACATCCATATGGCAATCATGCCATTAAATTAGCTCTAATCAAATGGAAGATTAAAATAAACTCAGTAAGAGGGGGAGTTCAATACCTTTTGCTCTGAGAAGGGAAGCTTTGATCAGAGATGCTCGACATGTTTGTGGAGGTCCAAGGAGGCTAAGGATTGAACATCTTGCTGTGGTGAAGAGTTTAGGTATGAATTCGACCAAGCTCAAATTCAAGTGTTGGTCTAGAGCTATGCTAGGGGCTCTGTATCAGGGGGATTTGATGGGGCTTCTTTTTCTTTCACTGTGGTGATGGTGTGGGTGAGTTTAATTTAATTTTGGTGGAGTGTAGAAGTGTGGAGAGCTCTGTCCTGTCTCAGGCAAAGTTTTAAGCTCAAAAATTGAACACCGGCAAGAATATTTAGGGCAATGTGGTGGTTAGGTTACACTATGAAGGTCTCAAGGAAGCTCAGGGAGTAATTTCAGAGGGTATCCTTAATAAATTTTTAGCACCCCCACCATTGGCCATGGAAGTGAGCTTTTATAAAAGTTGCCAATGGTGGCTCTGTTGGTCAATTAAAGGGTGCAAAGTGCTGCCTATGTGGAGGGCAGAGAGGCTCTAAACATAATATTGTATGAGGTGGCCTCAAGATTTGAATTGGGTTTTGATTTTTGGGGGTGGCTCATAGTTTTGGTGTTTTCCAGCCACTAGACCGGTCAGCCAGGCTAGGGGAGGTGGCTAGGAGGTCAGGTGAGCCAGGGGAATCTGTCACAGTAATTAAATGGGTTGCTGTTTAGTTTTTGGCAAAAGAAATCCTTGGCTTAAGCAAATTTGGAATCAAATCCCTTAATTTTTGGATCCCTTGGTCTATGACTCATTTGGATGGTTCCATGGGGTTTAGTCTCGTCAATAAGGTTTAAATTTTAGCTGTGGTGGTCTTTGGTTGGTTAATTTGGCTTGATTGGGTCAATTTTTGGTAAAGGGGTCCATGTAGGTCAATTTGGCTTAAAGTGGGTTTGGGTTAGGCTAGCCATGACCTTGAGCCCAATTGATTGATCAATATTGTGAAGATGATTGTAATGAACATTTTTTATGAAGGATTGAAGTGATTTTGAGTTCATTTGGGGGTCCAATTTGAGGGATTTTGGGTATATTGGGATAGACTTGGGTCTAGATTGAGCTAGGCTTGTGCTAGGTCCAAATTGATTGCTGAGAATGGTCTATAGGAATGTCATGAAGAGTTTTCAATATGAATTGGATGCCAATTTTTGGGCTAAGGCATTCAATTTTGTGGAATTTGGAGGCATAGCCAATATGGGGTAAATTTGGGGATTTTTGGACTTGGGTTAAAATTGAATGCAATTGAGGCTTCATCAAGGCTAATTGAAGGTCAAGTTTGGTGTGTAGGATTATTATGAAGAGTTTAGGATTCAAATTTAAGGAAATTGAGTAGGTTATGGGGTTCAAAGCATAGGGCCAAAGTTGGGGTATTGACTTAGATCAAAATTGAGCTCAAAGTATGGACCATTTGAGCTTGGATTTGATATAGATTGTTCATATGGAAGGTGAATTTGAGTTTAGAATTGAAATTGCGGGAAATTAGGACCAATTTGATGGACATTTGAGGTAAATTTGGGAAAATCTGGCCTCTAAATGCAATTTGGGTGTTTTGGTCAAAATGGTCAAATTGGATCATGTCGCAATTGAGAAAAATGAAATTGGGAATACTTGGAAGGTTTTGGGAATTTTTGGGGTTTCTTTTTGGAATTTTTGAAATTTTGGGCTAAGGAGGGGCATTTTGGTAATTTGGCAATTTTTGGTGATTTTAGGTAATTTTGATGTTTTCAAAAGATTTGAAATGATTTTTAAACAAATTTGGGTATGTTGGGTAAATTTAGGAATTTTGGCCAAATTTAGAGTTTCAAGGGTACTTAGGTAATTTGGGGGAGTTTAGGGGCAAAAAGGCCAAGTTGGGTATTTCTGGTAGAATTGGGGTGCCAACCATCATAAATGAGCTATGGACCAATGGAAACTCCTGCTGACTTCACTTTTGGTTGAGGTTCAGTTTTTCCTCTTTAGTAGGCTAAGGTCTAGCCATAGGACTTTTCTATTGACTATTTTTAGAAAACTAGACAAGAAACCCTCACCATTAGAAATTTCAAACTCTTCTCTACTTAACTTGAAGTTCCACATATTGGTCCTAACCTCTAGCACTTAGTAGGTGGGATCACTATTGGGGAAACTCAAGATAAGTCACCCTTAGGATTGTTGGACCTTAGTGTTGACTCTGGGTGTGGGTCTAGGGCTAAGGCACTTACTTGTAATCACTTATACTCACAATTATTCACTACCCTAAACCCAAAATTGCTAGGTCTAGTCCCTTGATACTTTTGGGAGACTCCTGTAGGTGGTTCCCTAAACCCATTAACCCTAGGCTAGGGTTTAGCTAATGCCACTACATAGAGGACCTAAAATGGGGTTTCCATTGAACCATGGCTTATTTATGATTGTTGGCAATCCAACTCTATCAAGATAACCAACCTACGCTATTGCGCCCAAATTCCCCCAAATTACCAAATACCCTTGATACCCCAAATTTTTCCAAAATCTCCAAATCTAGCCAAAATACCCAAACTTGTTAAAAAATCATTTCAAACACCTTGAAAACACCCAAATTACCCAAAATCCCCAAATTGGCCAAATTATCAAAATACCCCTCTTTGGCCCAAAATTCCAAAAAATTTATAAAGTCTCAAAAATTCCCAAAACCTCCCAAATATTCCTAATTTCATTTTCTTCAACTATCACATGACCCAATTTGGCCAATTTAACCATCCTTGATAAAAACTCCCAAATTGCCCTTTAAAGGCCCATATTTTCTCCAAATCACCTCAAATGTCTATCCAATTGGTCTCAATTTCTCCAATTTCAATTCTAAACTCAAATTCTCTCTTCATATGACCAATGAAGACTAAATCCAAGCCTAACTGATCCATGAGTTGAACCCAATTTTGATTTAGATTAAAAACCCAATTTTGGCCCCATGACTTGGTTCCATCAAATTGATCCCATAGCCCACTCAATTGGCCACAAATTGTGTTGAAAAATCTTCATAACATTCCTACGCATCAAATTTGACCTTCAACTGGCCTTGGTAGGACCTCAATTTCATTTGATTTCAACCTAAGTCCAAAAGCCCCAAATTTGCCCCAAATTTACCATGTCTCAAAATGTCACCAAATTGAGGGCATTAACGCCAAAATTTCCACTCCATCCCTTCATTAAAAGTCTTCACAACACCTCTCTTGATCATGTGGACCATTCAATTATGACTTTAACCAAGGCTAGCCCAACCTAGACCCATGTCTAGCCCAACATGCCCAAATTGGCCAAATCTAAAAAATCTCTCAAATTGACCTACCAATTGAACTCAAAATCCAAAAATCTTCATAACAATCAGCTACACAATGTTAATCAATCAATTGGGTCATTTGACATGGCTAATCTAGACCAAACCCAAACTTTGATCACTTGAATCCACATTGAACATATGCATTAAAGATGGCCTAACTACCCCAAAGTCACCAAATTAACTCCACCTCAGCCATAGGTTAGACCCTAAGACTGAGCCAAAACCCATCTAACCACCTAAACTATGCTATGGACCAAAGGTCCCCTAAAACAAGGGATTTCATTCCATTTTTGCTTAAGCTTAGGATATTTTTACCAAAATTAAACCTCAATCCATTAAATTTTTGTGACATATCCCTTGGGTTCCTTAAGCTCCTAGCTACCTCCCCCTGCCCGGCTGGCCAGCCTAGTGGCTGGAAAATGGCCAAACTGAGAGCCACCCCCCTGGAGCTTCACCCAAATCAAACCTAGAGGTCAGCTCATCCAAATCAAACTATAGAGCTCCTCTGCCCTCTACCTAAGCACTACAATGCACCCAACTTGTGCCTGAGAGCCACCATATAGCCATTTTTATAAAAACTCACCTCCACGGCCAAGGGAGGTGTGCTAAAATTTTCTCAGAGAGAGCTTCCTAAATCACTCACAGAGCTTCCTTGAGACTTCCACAACATATTTCAATCACTCCACTGCCTTGATTCCCCTTGTGTAACCCTAATTTTGAGCTTGAAAATTAGGCTAGAAACAGGAAATCTCTGAAAACTTGACCAAACTTAAATTTCTTGTGCCCACACCTTCACAACAGCAAGAGAAGACAAACACCTATCAAATTACCCTCTGAAATAGCCTCCACCATAGCTCTAGACCAACACTTGAAATCGAGCTTTGTCGAATTCATACCTAATCCTTACACCATAGCAAGAGGCTTAATCCCTAGCCTCCTTGAACCCCAACAAACGTGCCAAGACCCTCTGATTAAAGCTTCACTTGTCAGAGCAAAGGTATAAAACTTCTCCTTCTTCTGAGCCTATTTTGACTCTCCATTTTATTAAGCTTAATTTAATTGCATGATTACCGAATGGATATGTTCATCTCACTTAGACGAGTAACCCAAAGTGATTTGGTTGAGTCTAGACTGAGATCTTAGGTTTTTGTGTGGACGGTCATGGGATCACTCTATCAGGGATGATGACGGGGAGCCGTTCGATCACATGTGTATCAGATGGATGGAGGAGACCATGCCGGACAGTGCTTCGGAACATAAACCACGGGCCGAGTCAGCGCTGAGGTAGATGGCGGCGTCAAATGGGAGCGCGCCACGTGGAGTTCGGAGCTGCCTATGATCTACATGGCGCCGTGCTGTTTAAATAAATAAATAGGGATTTTTCCTATTTATTAAAATACCCCTAACTTCATTTAAATAGATAAATAGGGAATTAAAAAAAATTCAAAAAATGACCCTTAACTTCAAAAATCTATATCTTGGTGTAGAAAAATCACAAAAATAAAATAAAAATACCCTCTTGCTCAGTGAATAGAGGAGAATAATGTGATATCTTGAAGTCCATTTGATGAATATTTTATTTTTAATTAATTAAATACTAATTTGTATTTTTTGATTCTCCATGCTTATTGGCACTTCACCATGGCTTGAAATTTTAACATGTTATAACCTCCGTCAAGGAAAACATTCTCTGATTTTTCTAAAGTCATAGAAAGTCTCTAGATATAGATCTATATTTTTCAAGTTTATGCACATTATTTGCTTAAATTAATCATGGAAATTAGCATGTTGATTAGAAAATTCCAAGAAAATTTTGGAAGGTTTATGATGACCAGGGAACCTTTAGGAAAATTTTTCTTGAGTCAAGTCATTTAAAATGCACCTAATTTTCACAAATACTATATCGCTTAGATAATTAATTTTGGAAAATATAAACATCAAAATCACTTGATTTTTGATCTCCACTATTTTCTAAGATCCAGAGAACTCCCCATAAAAATGTCAAAGCATTTTGAGTACATTTGATGGTTTAAATTAATTTTTCAAGTTAAATATCTTTTTTGGAACTTAAATGATTTTTTTAAAAAAAATCAAAATATAACTCAAAAAAAATTATGAAAACTTGTCTTTGGAGTTCTCCATGATCAAGGAAATTTTATAAAAATAAAATGATGTTTAAAATAAAAACTTCATTTTTAGCCTATTTTTAAATATTTAAAATAATTAAAAATTCATAAAAATAAAAAAAATAATAAGACTCATGGAAATATTTTAAATTGTTTGCTAATCACTTAGGAACAATTAGAATATTTTTCCTGATTTCTTAAGTAAAGAAACTGAATTTCAAAGTTTAAAAATAATTTTTAAAGGCTAAAAACGAGTTTTCACTAAAATAATTCCAATAAATCAAATAAAATTTTAAAAAATATAAAATCTTCTTCTCTATGTTCTCTGACCTTAGGGAGACTTTTCAAAAATAGAAAACTTAATTTTTCCCATTTAAAATATTTTATATTTAATAAATACCCTAATACTTACAATAATTCTTAAAATTCAGATAAAATTCAAAAAATCATGAAATTTGGTGCAAAGGCTTATTTGTTCTAAGACTACCTCCAATAAAAAAATGAAGGACTTAAGACTCACCTTGGTCAAGTTAGGAATTTTCTTTGAAAAATCCTATTTTTGCATAAAAATAATTATATATAATAAATTAAATTTTGAAAAATCACATTTTCTCTTATAATGTCTTAATTGACCCATGAATGAGGTAGGATAAAAATTTCAATGTTATTTGAATTGATTTTGACAAATTATGAAGTGTTAGAGCCTTAGGGACAAATGGGTAATTTTGGAAATTTAGCCTTAATTAGCATTTAAGCTTAATTCAAGAAGGAAAATGGGTAACCTGTGATCTTAATCAATTTATTTGATGTTTGAAACACAAGGGGTTAATTGGTAGAAACCAACCTCACTTTCTTAATTAAAAAGATAAGTTAATAGATTTCTAAATTAGTAAAATTTGGAAGTTTATTAAAATAAAATGAACCTGGGCTTAGGGGTATGACTTTTAAATTCAATAATTAATCAATTTAATACCCTTATTTTGATTTTCAAATAAAATTCAAATCATGAATCATGACCACCTAAAGCCTCAACTTTTCAAAACTAATTAAGACACTCACCTAGGTCTTAAGGGCTTAGTTGTGGGTTAGGCTAAATCAAGTTTCATGTAAATGAGGATTAGAAAAGTAAATATCATGGAAAATTAAAACATCTTTCAAGCACTACAAGCCCAATTAGGTTTAAAATTTGGCCAAGTGTTCCAATAACACTAACTTGCCTCTTTATGAGTATTCACCCACATAATTCTTAAATTGAATCACCAGTGATAATTACCCTATTCTTAGGGATAATTGAGACATCAATGCTCACTGAGCATTAAGGGTATTTATAGGATGACTTATGAAGCTACATAATAAGTTTAAAAGAACTCGGGATTTTCTACCAGGCTGCGAGAGAGTAGCACGAACCTGCTTCTTTCTCTAGATCTGTTGGATATGTTGAAGATCTACTAAACTTAAAATGTTTTTCTTAACAAAATCATCCTTAAAAAAATTCCTAAGGACCCACCAAGATATGACATAGGGTTAGGAAAACTACCAAAACCTTACTTTTTGCCTCTATATAAATTGCCCTGACATGCATTTTAAGTTTCAGGTGGTGGAACGAAAAGCCTCGCCAGGTACGCTTTTACAGTTTTCAACGTTGTCTTTCTTGTACTTATATGTTATACTTTTATGCTTATACAAATTTGCATGGAGAACTAAAACTATCAGGATAGCCACAAAACTAAAACTAAAATCAACCAAGATAAAATCACCGCCACAACATTCAAAACATAAAAAAACTCAAAATTTAATCACAAACATCACATAAAACTACAACGTCAATTAAATTAAGACAACTTTATCGGATGATCGAGAATCCCTTGGAGGACGTAACCTATGCTAACGAGACTTCCCACAGTCTGAAATTGAGTTTAGTAAGTTCATTTAGACTAAGTGAATCCAATAGAAAATAGTGGTGCCGGAACGAGAGAACCGTAGGATCCTAATCGGTGTCACTCTAATAAACTTTAATATGCCCTCATAAAATTTAAAGAACTTCAAACTTAGGGCCACCTGATTGGACATTATAACTTATCACACTATAAAACTCAATCTCTTCGCAGCAGGGAGCTTGGAGTTAGCATGGTGGGCAGCACGACCATCTTCTACAGCAAAACATGTTTTCCTCAACTAAACCAATCTTTCTTCCTTAAATATAAACAAAAAAGCCATAGGAATTCGAGGTTTCTTGCTTATGCAACGTAAATCCTCACCTTATTCTTAGGCCTTTGTATAGCCTTGTTATACAATATAAACCCTAACTCGTCTTATGATTCTGAGGTTGTCGTTTGTCACGACCTAAATCCTCACATTTTCCAGGCTATTTGTGTGGTCGTTTCACATGAATGTAAGCCCTAACTAATAAAATTGGCTGGATGAAACACTTAAATTTTTCTCCTCAAAATTTAAGCCAAACATTAGGATAGCTTGCGAAGTCACCGAGGTTCTCCTCTAGATCCATAACATCTCCTAGTTCTTCCTCCTTTGGATTCTACAATAAAATGTTCAAAATTTGAACCAATCCCCTTTCACACATTTACATCCGATCTCATTGAAAAGACCTACCCTTTGAAACTCCTTGAAGATAATATTTCCTGGTTTTTATCGAGAGTCTTCTTAGGTGACTTTGGTCATCTAAGATGTAATTAACTANACTTTGGTCATTTAAGATGTAATTAACTATAGGGGCTTGCCCTTATAGGAAGCATGTCCGAACCCAGCTTAATATAAACCCTATTTAATCCTTTATATTAAATAGGGGAACTTGTCATCACATAAAAATGTTTCGCAGACCAAATGTATGTCATATATTCCTTAGTTTATTTGATCGAGCTTCATCCTCAAGTCTTCTGTTTATCCTTTTCCTTAGTTTATTTTATCGAGCCTCATCCTCAAGTCTTGTGTTTATCCTTTGGGATAGATACATTTGAGGTACAACGCTCTTTCATTTAAACTATGAAAAATATGGGGTCAGTTTGATTTCATATTAAAATGTCCTTCCAAAGCGGGTGACAGGATTTTGAATCCGGTGACTGACAACTTCTTACGGGCAACTCCTTCAACAAAAAATAGCGCCGACAGCTTCTGGCGACTTTGCTGGGGACAAGATTTTCTCTCCATACAATTAAAGAAATTTTATTTTCACACATCAGTAATGTGTCCATGCCCCTCTTGGACCAAATTACCCTTCTTCTATTGACATACTCTACCCATTTCTGTCTTGGGAAGGTACAATCAACTCCTTAGACTTCAGGACGAGCTGTTCAACCATCTTTGAACAGAGGGGTTCAGAAGGCCATTAAAGACTCTTTAAATTTTCATGTGGGGTAGGACCCCCTAATAGGTGTGTCGGTGGACTAGTTCCACCTGGGCATTTTCTGCCACTAAATAGGTCCTGCACTGGGTCCTAAAATACTTCACATCTCCCTTCCAAATTTGATTTGCTATTCCACAAACTAAACCAAATCGTGTTGTGCTGTGTGCACTTTGTGATTTTCTTACATTAATTAAATTTTAAACAAAATTTTAAAATACCCATAAATTAAGACCCACCTAGTCTATAGATCAACCTCTACTTTCAGTGCTTGCACTAAAAATTACGAGGTTTTTGGCCATATAACTAACCCTGAAACCTTCTGTTTTCATGCCTGCTGCAATGGCCTACACTATGCTGACCTTTTCCTATTGCTTGCCAACGAGCCACAAAGCCCGTAACCTCGCTCCTACCATCTAATTTGGAACTGGATTTAAAGATCTTGAGGTCATCCTCGAGAAAGCCCTGTTAGTGGTAATAAAGATCGCCGCTCCAGAAATACAGTAGCTGTCTGCAGAATTCAACCTGAACTGCCTTCAAGACTTCCTTACCTGTAAGAAGTCTAAAACTACTGCCATCGCGGCACCCTCCAAATCTACTAGCCCCACTGCTGCTAAGGGTAAAGAAGTGATGATTATTGAGGATTCGACTGAGGGATTAACTGTCCCACCACCCGTGTTTGAAATCAGATCAAGTTTGAGGACTGTACCGCTGACCCAAACTTAAAGGAGGAATCATAACAGAAAAGTTTGGAGGGCTATTAAAGCCCACTCCCAAGGTGACACCCGTTGAGGTGGAGCTTCATCAAGTTTAAGAAGTGTTACCGAAAATTTATCCACTCTTGCGAGGAAGTAGATTCCATCCTCTGACAGATACCAATGGATATGAGTATCTGAAGGATTGCTGCCACATTACCGTCACTTCATGGACATGGTGAGGAGAGAAAGAAGTTCACTCCTATCACTCGACTTAGTGCAGTTTTCAGAAGGCTTGCTACCAAAGAAGGATGTTCAATTAGTGAGTTACTTAAACGAGTGGGAGATGCAATTTCTCCTCACATGAAGAAGGAAATTTTGAAGGGTGTCAAACCCATCAGATAGTCCCACAAAACAACTGAAGTGCCACCTACTCGCATCCTTGTTTGGTTTTGTTTAGGGAATAGAGTTGATACCACAGTGATCACTACTGATTATACTACCACCAAGACCGTGGGTCGTCAACCGGTTAAGTCAAGACCGGGTCCAAAACTCTTACCCGTTGCCAATTATGGAGACATTCCTACAATCCCAAAGACAAAGACAAGACGATTACCTGACACTGTAGTCGGTCTACACCACGGGGTGCATACTTTCCCTCGACATACCAATGTTTCTACTAAGACGCTCCGTCCTGAGACTTCATCGTCAAAAAAGGAAAAGGTATGAGTACCCAAGGTCACTACACCGATATAGTTCAGTGAGCTTGCAAAACAGAAAGTGAAACCGGTGTCTGTAATATCTGACATCATCGCGACAATAATCAACAAGATGGAGGAACAAATAGAAGATGTCGATCAGGGTTCTTCAGATCTTAAAACGATCAAGGAATCGATAATTGAGGAGAAAGTTGAGAAACTCAGGATCAAGATTTTTGAGTTAGCTCGAGAACACAAAGTTTCCGTCGATAGTGACAATGAAAATTTTGATTACAATAATTACTTGGAGGAGGATTTCATGGATGTCCATGTGATCAAAACTAGAGCCACCACATCTACTCGCGAGGCTCAACCTCACACCGAAGAGAACACCGTAGATGAGCTTCGTAGGGTTATCCTCCTAAGGGATGAACAAGTTAGTCTACTGGAGAAAAGAATAGAAGAGATGACTGCAGCTATGACCACCATGACCACCACTCAGGGGAAATCACAAGCACCGCAATTGGCTTCTCCAGAGATTAATCAGCCAGAAATCATACACATTATAGATGAAAGAAGAGAGGCTACTTCAACAAACAAAGATGAGCAACCGAAGAAAGATTCTCGATCAAGTACCATGCCAGAAAAGGAGTTCAAGCAAATGGTTGAACAAGTGCGGGATGCCTTAGCCCAATCCAAGGACGGTGCACAATTTTGAAGGGTAGACCTTACCCGGAGGAGTTCGATGCCGTGCCTTTCCCCAAGGGTTTTGTGGCCCCAAACTTCAAGATATTCGATGGGACTAGAAATCCCAGATAGCATATAGCACATTTCTGAGCCAGCTGTGGCAACACGAGAAATAATGAAGCTCTACTCTGCCAGCAATTCTTCAGCAGCTTGTCAGGAATTTCTTTCGACTGGTACGTTGATTTCCCCAACAAATCAGTTAAAACATTTTTTGAATTATAACAGTTATTTGTGAAAAGATTTGCTGGGGCACAACACCATGTTGGAGGGGTGCTTAGGTAACTCTTGGGAAAGCTCATCCACAACTTTAAAAGAAGAATTTGGTAAAAAATTAGGGAGGTCCTGGATGTTAAAAAGGTCCTGAAGGTTGGCGAGGTTCCATTAGTGTTTGCTAGAGAGTCTAAATTGTTAGAAATTCTTTGAGAGATTGTAAGAGTGGAGGGAAAGTGAGAGATTTCTTCCTCCTTGCCGCTTCGAAGAGGAATTCTGTGTGCTGTAAAGAAAGGAAGAGATTCAGAGGAACTTCGAGGAGTTTTCTTGGGGAGAAATTAAAGATAAGTTTATTTATTGTTGTAGTTTGTATGACTTTGATTTTATATATGAATTTTGAGTTTTCTTGTGTTTTCCACATTAGATTTGAGTAGTTTTCTTTGTCTTTCTCCTTGTCTTGAGATTTGTGAAATGGTGATTTGAATTCGTGAAGCCATGAAAATATTTAAGAAATTGTGATGATGTTTTCACTTCGATCTTAATTTACTTTCAATCCGGACAATTGATTTGTTAAAATATGTTGAGTTTTACAAATAAAGTGAAGATTACATCCAAGATTCAGGGAGGTCAAAGCCCTTGGAAGTTGGGTGCAAATAAATAGGAAAATAAAATTATCGGGTGTATAATTGGAGATTTTAGAGTGACATACTAAAATCCCCAATTCGGTCCTATCATTTGGGTGCTAAAGTGTAGATGTTAGCTCTCAGGCGAGGGGAACGTGGGAGCTCCTAAGTGAGATCTGGTATCCTCCAAGCCTAGCCGCAGATTCAATAAACAAGCATAGGATTAGTCAATGTTCATTATGCCTGGAGCAAAGGGTAAAGAATATGTATGCTCCTATTTGACACAATACAAATTGAACTGATTCACTTTATCCATTCATTATAATTTCTTGACAAGGAGAAGGATGCTTTCTGATATATTGAATATCACATTAAAAACCCCATTAGTATAATTAGTTATTTAAGAGTTATTAAAACTATATATTTATTTTAATTGCCTATTAGTGACAGATAAGCAAATTGAATTTCATTGTTGCCATTAGAGTATTGCTTTTCTAAAATCTTAGTTCATAGCTTCTAAAACTACTCCTTGTGGGATCGATATTTAGGACACCATTAGAGCCCTATATTACTTGAGCGATACTTATACTTGCGTTAATAAGTGTGACTTTACATTCATTGAATATTTTATACATCTATCTTTATCGAATCTATAACTGTTATTAAGATTTGGTATAGTTGCTGAGGAATTAAATCTTTTAGCAGCAGTATTAAATACTTATATTGTTAAGCATATATAAAGTCGCTGTCATTGGGGCACAGACATAATAGGTTCGATAGACCCTCCATCTTCCAGAGGACACATGTTTATTGTTGCTGCTACAAACTACTTCTCCAAATGGGTAGAGGCAATACCGTTACGTGAGGTTAAAGCACAACATGTCCTTCAATTTTTCAAAAGCCAAGTTGTCTACCTTTTTGGAGTATCACAAAGAATAATTTCCGACAATGAGACAGCTTTTAGAAGTATAAAAATCAATAATTTTGTCAAAATACCTGGGATAGATTAGAGACACTCTACAATTTACTATCCCAGAGCAAATGGTCTGGCTGAGGCTTTCAACAAAACACTGGTATAAGTTTTGAAGAAAACACTGGATGAAAATAAAAGGGATTGACACAACAAACTATTAGAAGCCTTGTGGGCTTATCGGACGACTTTTAGGACTCCCACTCAGTGTACACCTTATATGCTCGTGTATGGGTCCCAGGTCGTTCTACCGCTAGAAAGCTAGACATCATCTCTCAGAGTCACCGTTGCCAACCAACTCACAACAGAAGAAAACACAAAACTCAGACTTGAAGAACTGGAGAGTCTCGAGGGAAAAAGACTAGAAGCACAAAAATATTTGGAGCTTTACCAGGCAAAGATGGTACAAGCCAATGACAAATTGGTCCGCCCAGGGACATTCAAAGTTGGTGACCTCGTACTTGTGCTCAAAAGGCCTATTTTTGCACACCGCAAAATAGATGGAAAATTTGAGCCAACTTGGGAGGGACCATTTATCATTGAAAAGGTCTATACATGAGGAGGCTACTTGTTAGTGGACTTTCAGGGCGAAAGACCCATGTTACCAATAAACGGACGATAGCTGAAAACTTATTACGCAACCTGACGCGCTTGTCTCTGCTTGCTTTGAAACTTTGGAAACTTTGATTGCTTTAGGGTTATTTATGTGGCCAAATGTCTATGATCGGGTCCAAATTTTGTAAATAGCCTCAATATAATGAAAATTTTGAGAAAGAAATTTTAAACTTCAAATTTTCTTCTTTCCACTTTTGAGCATAATGTTCCACTAAATTTAGCAAAACTCATACATAAAATAAATAACTCATTTCACCAAAACAAACTGAAATTTACTTTAATAAAAAATTTATTTTTTTCTTGTTCATGAAAAGTTTCAGCTCACTGACGTTTTTCCTATCGTCTACAAAAAAATGTAGGGACAAAGGTTGATCTTTGCTTTCCAGGATGGCTGGACCCTTGCACTAAATTTGGAAATGGCACCGCAGGGCGGTAACATAGACTTCAACCTGGATTTTAACCAGGTTGACATGGACTACGAAAGTCCTCTCATGGACATAGTCAGCTACAAAGACAAAGAGGGATTGCTTTCACTACTGATAGTGACTGCTAAAGATAATGCATCACATAAAGGCAGGAATATGATATCAGAGCAAGATCCGATGGAAGGGCCCAGCCGTCTGCCCTCCATGGTAGCTACACCAGTCAGGGGCCTAGTAGCCGCCAATAACGAATGACTACCAAGTACTTGGCTTTGCAGGACGCAATGCAGGAACGCCAGCCACAAGAAACAGAGAGCTTTTCTACGACTAGAACACAAACGTCAAAGAGGGACGAACAACTTGCTCTCCTCTATTCCTGAGGGGAACATTTATGATCCAGAGCTAAAAGAAACATTTGCTAGACTACCCACCACAGATGAAGAACCAGGGTTTGTGACAGAGTCAGATACACTTTCAGTTTTAGATGTCTTATGCAAGGGTTGCCCGACTTGCAACACTGAAATACCGGACGGGACATTAGCCACAGACGCGTTCATAGAATGCCTAGATTGTAACGTTATCGATTTATAGCATTTCAGTACATTGGAAGAGTATACTTCAAGCACCAATGGGTCTCAGACTTCAGATTTTATGATGGATGAGCCATATGTCTCATTGGGGACAGATCAGTATGTACCATGGAGCCCATAGTAGTACATCCCGCTAGAGGCCGAGTCTCATGTTCCAGATCAACCAGCGCCAGTTTAGGTTCCTGCTAATGCTCGAAGGAAGGAATGGATGCAACAGCTGCCAACCCTGGTATGATAGAGTACTACAAGATAAGTAAAGTAAATAAAAGAGAATTTGAGTTTTATGAAGAAGTTCAGGGAAAGTTCATCAACATACTGGAAGGCCTGGAGCTGTATACCAGGGTTTTCTCTGAAAGTAACGAAAGAAGCATTTTGGACTGTATCTTTAATTTAAGAGATAGAGGCCGAGCGGGCATTCTCATGGAAAGAACATATTTTGAGCCAAAGAAATGGATGAGAGGAAAAGGAAGAATCACCATCTAGTGTGGCTGTTGTTACAACTTCACAAATGAAAGACAGGGGAATCCGCTTGGGATCTTCAGACACAATCAAGTAGATCCGCTACCGCCAATGATAAAGTGGATGATCAAAAGAATGGTCAAATAGAATATTCTACTTGCTACCTGCATTCCCAATAGCTGTATTATCAATATCTATGAAGAGGGTGATTGTATTCCTCCACACATTGATCATCATGATTTTGTGAGGCCCTTCTGCATGGTCTCATTTATGAGCAAGAGCAATATTTTATTTGGGGAAGAAATCGATGTCGTCGGCCCTGGTGAGTTCAGAGGTTCTGTGGAGATTCCTCTACCAGTTGGTTTAGTACTCATTTTTAAAGGCAACGGTGCAGACGTTGCCAAATATTGCATTCTAGGGATACAACACCATAGGGTGTCTGTGACTTTCCGCAGGATGGATGACAGCAAAATGCCAAATGGATTCCAGCTGGACCCGAAACTGGAAGAGCTACTACCATACGAGCTATGAGAGGTTTGTACTTCTAAGTATATGCGAAGGGAACTCTTATCCTGGAGCATGACTTAGAAGGTCTGCTTGATCAGGAGCTCGTCATACCTAGTACAGACGGTCAGAGGGCTCACTTTTTTTTAGCAACATGATATGTATCTGATATATTTAGCCTAGAATGTATTCATAGCATGAGATGTTCTGAATGTATTTTGACATGGACTATATATTATACCTTTTGAGGCGTTAGCCTATGTTCGATCTGTGACATCTTTTTTATTGAAGCAGACTAATGAAAACTTTTCTCAGGAATGTGCCCTTGTGTCACTTGCCTTTTCGTCCGATGGATGGAAGCCACGAACCACACGGTTCATAATTTCAATGAACAAAGAGCAAAATAACAAATATTTAATAATAAATAAAATTTAAATAAAAATAATCACCAATGAATAAACAACAAACAAATTTCTAAAAAAAAATCAACCAATTAAAATTAAAACTGTAAAGACATATTTTGAAAAATTAAATGTGATAAAAATCTGTTGAGTGGATTCTCTAATTTTCATGGTTTCTTACTCTTGGTGCGTGCAACATAACCATATTTATCTACATTAACTCTCTTCACATCCCCGCAGAATTTTGCATTCTGCACAAAACCCCACAAAGCTCTACAAATCTTCTTCAACAAAATCAACGTTTCCACATGACATACTTTTGTAAATTCAACACCACGAGCTCTTTATAAATTTCAAGTCTCATCTTCGAGTCAGTACCTAAATTCTAATTCTCATCTTTTGAGGTCGATACCTAAATTTTGACTCTCTGCTCGAAATTGATACCTAAATTTTAATTCTCCTTTGAGTCAGTATCTAAATTCTGATTCTCATCTTTGGAAGTCGATACCTAAATTTCGACACTCTCCTTGAGATTGATACCTAAATTTAAAATCTCATCTTTGAGTCAGTACCAAAATTCTGATTATCATCTTTTGAGGTCAATACGAAAATTTCGACTCTCTCCTTGAAATTAATACCAAAAATTCAAATCTCATTTTTGAAGTACCTAAATTTTGATTCTCATCTTTCGAGATCGATACCTAAATTTTGACTCTCTTCTCAGAATTGATATCTAAATTTCAATTCTCCTTTTGAGTCAGTACCTAAATTCTGATTCTTATCTTTCGAGGTCAATACAAAATTTTGACTCTCTTCTCGAAATTGATACCTAAATTTCAATTCTCCTTTCGAGTCAGTACCTAAATTATGATTCTCATCTTTCGAGGTCGATACCTAAATTTCAACTCTCTTCTCGGAATTGATACCTAAATTTCAATTCTCATATTTTTGAGTCAGTATCTAAATTCTGATTTTCATCTTTTGAGGTCGATACCTAAATTGTGACTCTTTCATTGAGATTGATATCTAAATTTCAAATCTCATCTTCAAATCAGTACCAAAATTTTGATTCTCATTTTTCGAGGTCGATACCTAAATTTTGACTCTCTCCTTGAGATTGATAACTAAATTTCAAATCTCATTTTTGAATCAGTACCAAAATTTTAATTCTCATTTTTTGAGGTCGATACCTAAATTTTGACTCTCTCCCTGAGATTGATACCTAAATTTTAAATCTCATTTTTGAGTCAGTACCTAAATTTCGATTGTCATCTTTTAAGGTAGATACCTAAATTTTGACTCTCTCCTTGAGATTGATTCCTAAATTTCAAATCTCATTTTGGAGTCAGTACCTAAATTCTTATTCTCATCTTTTGAGGTCGATACCTAAATTTTGACTCTCTCCTTGAGATTGATACCTAAATTTTAAATCTCATTTTCGAGTCTGTACCTAAATTCTGATTCTCATCTTTTGAGGTTGATACCTAAATTTTGACTCTCTCGTTGATATTGATACCTAAATTTCAAATCTTATTTTTGAATCAGTACCTAAATTATGATTCTCATCTTTTGAGGTCGATACCTAAATTTTGACTGTCTCCCTAAGATTGATACATAAATTTTAAATCTCATTTTTGGATCAGTACCTAAATTTTGATTCTCATCTTTTGAGGTCGGTACCTAAATTCTGACTCTTCCCTTCTTTTCAGAATTGATATTTAAATTTCAATTCCCACCTTGGGGTCAGCACTTGCGTATTGACTCCCATCCTCTAGAAATCTCCAAAATTTCATAACTCGAAATCCACTCTCCAATCCCCAGCGAGAGTCCCTACTTCTTGACTTGATCAAATATGCACCTGCCAGAATCCCCGATGGAAATAAAAAAAAACAAACACAACTCTACACATACTTCCGGGTCATTGACTTAGGATTTTCTATTAGATTTTGTTGATCTCGTCGGTCATCACCAATATGCGTAGTGTGTTTGCCCAGCACACTACACCTATTGGGGGTCCATTTGTTGACCTCACTTTTGGTTGAGGTTCAGTTTTCCCTTCTTATAGCCTGAGGTCTAGCCATAGGACTTTTAAACTAGACATGGAACCCTCACCATTAGAAATTTCAAACTCTTCTCTACTCAACTTGAAGTTCCACATATTGGTCATAATTTCTAGCACTTAGTAGGTGGGGTCACTATGGGGGAAACTCAAGATGAGTCACCCTTAGGACTGCTGGACCTTAGGGTTGACCCTGGGTGTTGGTCTAGGGCTAAGGCACTTACTTGCAATCACTTGTACTCATAATCACTGACTACCCTAAACCAAGAATTACTAGGTTCTGGTCCCTTGATACTTTTGGGAGACTCCTATTGGTGGTTCCCTAAACCCATTAGGCCTAGGCTAGGGTTTAGCTAAGACCACTACATGGAGGACCCAAAATGGGGTTTCCATTGATCCATAACTTATTTATGGTTTTTGGCAATCCAATTCTATCAAGATACCCAACCTTCCTTATTGCCCCTAAATTCCCCCAAATTACCCAGATACCCTCAGGACCCCAAATTGGGCCACAATCTCCAAATCTAGCCAAAATACCCAAACTTGTTCAAAAATCATTTCAAACACCTTGAAAACACCCAAATTACCCAAAATCCCCAAATTGGCCAAATTACCAAAATACCCCTCTTTGGCCCAAAATTTCAAAAAATTTATAAAATCCCAAAAATTTTGAAAACCTCCAAAATATTCCCAATTTCATTTTTCTCAACTATCACTTGAATCAATTTGGCCAATTAAACCATCCTTGATCAAAACCCCAAAATTGCCATTTAAAGGCCCATATTTTCTTGAAATTCACTCTTCATATGACCAATGAATACCAAATCCAAGCCCAATTGATCCATGATTTGAACCCAATTTTGATTTAGATCAAAAACCTAATTTTGGCCCCATGACTTGGTTCCACCAAATTGAACCCATAACCCACTCAATTGGCCACAATTTGAGTTGAAAAATCTTCATAACATTTCTACACATCAAATTTGACCTTCAAGTGGCCTTGGTAGGACCTCAATTTCATTTGATTTCAACTTAAGTCCAAAAGCCCCAAATTTGCCCCAAATTGACCATGTCTAAAAATTTCCCCAAATTGAGGGCCTTAACCCCAAAATTTCCACTCCATCCCTTCATGAAAAGTCTTCACAACACCTCCCTTGATCATGTGGATTATTCAATTTGGACTTAGCCCAAGGCTAGCCCAGCCTAGACCCATGTCTAGCCCATCAAGCCCAAATTGGCCAAATCTCAAAAATCTCTCACATTGAACTACCAATTAAGCTCAAAATCACTTCAACCCTTCACAAAAAATCTTCATAACAATCAGCTACACAATGTGATCCATTTAACATGGCTAACCTAGCCCAAACAAAAACTTTGATCACTTGAAACCTCATTGAACCTATGCATTAAAGATGGTTTAACTACCTCAAAGTCACCAAATTAACTGTACCTCAGCCATTGGTTAGACCCTAAGACTGAGCCAAACCACATCTAACCACCTAAACTAAGCCATGGACCAAAGGTCCCGTAAAATAAGGGATTTCATCCCATTTTTTCTTAAGCTTAGGATATTTTTACCAAAATTAAACCTCAATCCATTAAATTGCTATGACATATTCTCCTGGGTTCCCTGAGCTCCTAGCTACCTTCCCCTAGCCGGTCGGGTATCCTAGTGGCCAAAAAATTGCCAAGCCGAGAGCCACCCCCACGGAGCTTCACCCAAATCAAACCTAGAAGCCAGCTCATCCAAATCAAACTGGGAGCTCCTCTGCCCTCCACCTAAGCACCACAATGCACCCAAACTTATGCCCTGAGAGCCACCCCATGAACTGCCCTCCACCTAAGCACCACAATGCACCCAAACTTGTGCCCTGAGAGCCACCCCATGGCCCTTTATATAGAAACTCACCTCCACGGCCATGGGAGGTGTGCTATAATTTTTTTAGAAAGAGCTTCCCAAGTCACTCACGGAGCTTTCTTGAGACCTCCACAACTTATTACAATCACTCCACTGCCTTGATTCCCCCTGTGTAACTCTAATTTTGAGCATAAAAATTAGGGCAGAAACAGGACATCTCTAAAAACTCCACCAAAATTCAATTTCTTGTGCCCACACCTTCACAACACCAAGAGAAGACAAAGCCCCATCAAATTACCCTCTGAAATAGCCTCCACCATAGCTTTAAACAAACACCTGAAATCGAGCTTGGTCGAATTCATACCTAGGCCTTACACCATAGCAAGAGGCTTAATCCTTAGCCTCCTTGGACTAAAACTAACGTGCCAAGACCCTCTGATTGATGCTTCACTTCTCAGAGCAAAGGTATAAAAATTCTTCATCTCCCGTGCCTACTTTGACTCTCCAATTGATTAAGCTTAATTTAATTGCATGATTACCGAATGGATATGTTCGTCTCACTTAGACGAGTCGATAGGATCAAATCCAAAGTGATTTAGTTTAGTCTAGGCTGAGATCTTAGGGTTTTAGTGTGGACGGTCACAAAATCACGTTATCGGGGACGATGACAGGGAGCCGTCCGATCGCCTCTGTATCGGATGGACGGAGGAGATCAAGCCGGACAGCGCTTCAGAACATAAACCATGGGTCGAGTCAGCACTGAGGTGGATGGTTTGTTCGAACCAGAGCGCGCCGCATGGAGTTCGGAGCTGCCTAGAATCTACATGGTGCCGCGTCGTTTAAATAGATAAATAGGGATTTTTGCTATTTATTTAAATACCCCTAACTTCCAAAATTCATATCTTGGTGTAAGAAAATCACAAAAATAAAATAAAAATATCCTCTTGCTCAAGGGACAGAGGAGAACAATGTGGAAATACTTTGAAGTCCATTTAATGAATATTTTATTTTTAATTAATTAAATACTGATTTGAATGTTTTGATTCTCCATGCATATTGGCACTTCACCATGGCTTGAAATTTTAACATGTTATATCCTTTATTGAGACAAACATCCTCTAATTTTTCCAAACTTATAAGAAGTCTTTAGACAGAGATATAAATTTTTCAAGTTTAGGCATATTATTTGCTTTAATTAATCATGAAAATTAGGATGTTGATTAGAAATATCCAAGAAAATTTTGAAAGGTTTATGATGACTAGGGAACTTTTAGGAAAATTTTTCATGAGTCAAGTCATTTAAAATGCACCTAGTTGTTACAAACACTAAATCATTAAGATAATTAATTTTGGAAAATATAAACATCAAAATGACTTGATTTTTAATCTCCACTATTTTCTATGATCCACAGAACTCCCCATAAAAATTTCAAAGCATTTTGAGTACATTTGATAGTCTAAATTGAATTTTAAAAAAAAATCAAAATATAACTCAAAAAAAATTATGAAAACTTATTTTTGGAGTTCTGTGTGATCAGGAAAATTTTATAAAAATAAAATATTATTTAAAATAAAAACTTCATTTTTAGCATATTTTTAAATATTTAAAATAATTAAAAATTCATAATAATTACAAAAATAATAAGACTCATGGAAATGTTCTAAATTACTTCCTAATTACTTAGGAACAATTAGAATATTTTTTCTGATTTTCTAAATGAAGAAAGTGAATTTCAAAGTTTAAAAATAATTTTTAAAGGCTCAAAATGAGTTTTCACTAAAATAACTCCAATAAATTAAATAAAATTCAAAAAAAATATAAAATCTTCTTCTTTGAGTTCTCTGATCTCAGGGAGACTTTTCAAAAATACAAAACTTAGTTTTCCCTATTTAAATTATTTTATATTTAATAAATACCACAGAATTTAAAATAATTTTTAAAATTTAGATGAAATTTAAAAATCATGAAATTTGGTCCACAGTCTTATCTAGTTTAGGCCTACCTCCAGTAAAAATTTCAAAGAATTAGCACTCACCTTGGTCAAGTTAGGAATTTTCTTTGAAAAATCCTATTTTTGCATAAAAATAATTATATAAAAAAAAATTAAATTTTGAAAAATCATATTTTCTCCTCTAATGTCTTAATTCACCCATGAATGAGGTAGAATAAAAATTTCAAAATAATTTAAATTGAATTTGACAAATTATGAAGTGTTAGGCGTTAGAGGTAAATGTGTAATTTTAGAAATTAGCCTTAATTAACATTTAGGCTTAATTCAAGAAGGAAAATGGGTAACCTCTGATCTTAATCAATTTATTTTATATTTGAAACACAAGGGATTAATTGGTAGAAGCCAACCTCACTTTCTTAATTAAAAAGATAAGATAATAGATTTCTAAATTAGTAAAATTTGGAAGTTTATTAAAATAGAATGAACCTGGGCTTAGGGGTATGACTTTTGAAGTCAATAATTAATTAATTTAATACCCCTTTTGATTTTCAAATAAAATTCAAATCATGAATCATGACCACCTAAAGCCTAACCTTTTCAAAACAATTTAAGACACTCACCTAGGTCTTAAGAGCTTAGTAGTGAGTTAGGCTAAATCAAGTTTCATTTAAATGAGGATTAGAAAAGTAAATATCATGGAAAATTAAAACATCTTTCAAATACTACAAGCCTAATTAGGGTTAAAATTTGGCCAAGTGTTCCAATCACACTAACTTGCCTCTTTAAGAGTCTTCACCCACATAATTCTCAAATTGAATCACAAGTGATAATTACCCTATTCTTAGGGATAATTAAGACATCAGTGCTCACTGAACATTAAGTGTATTTGTAGGATTACTTATGAAGCTACATAATAAGTTTAAGAGAACTAGGGATTTTCCACCAGGCAGCAAGAGAGTAGCACGGACCTGCTTCTTTCTCTAGATCTGTTGGATATGTTGAAGATCTACTAAACTTAATATTTTTTTCTTGACAAAATCATCATTAATTAAACTCCTAAGGACCCATCAAGATATGACATAGGGTTAGGAAAACTACCAAAACCTTACGTTTTGCCTCTATATAAATTGCCCTGACATGCATTTTAAGTTTCAGGTGGTGGAACGAAAAGACTCGCCAGGTATGCTTTTACAGTTTTTAGCGTTATCTTTCTTGTACTTTTATGCTATACTTTTGTGCTTATACAAATTTGCATAGAAAACTAAAACTATCTGGATAGCCACAGAACCAAAACCAAAACCAAAACCAAAACTAAAACTAAAATCACCCAAGATAAAATTCACCGCCACAACATTCAAAATATAAAACAACTCAAAATTTAATCACAAATATCACATAAAACAACAACTTGAACTAAATTAAGACATCTCTATCAGATGATCGATAGTCCCTTGGAGGAGGTAACCTATGGTTGCTAACGAAACTTCCCACGATCTAAATGAAATTATGGAACTCATTAAGTTGAGTTAAATAAGTTCATTTAGACTAAGTGAATCCAATAGAAAATAGTGGTGCCGGAACGAGGGAGACGTAGGATCTTAATCAGTGTCACTCTAATTAACTTTAATATGCTCTCATAAAATTTAAAGAACTTCAAACATAGGGCCACCTGATTTGACATTATAATTTGTCACACTAGAAAATTCAATCTCGTCGCAACAGGGAGCTTGGAGTTAGCATGGTGGGCAGCACGGCCATCTTCTACAGCAAAACATGTTTTCCTCAACTAAACCAATCTTTCTTCCTTAGATATAAACAAAAAAACCATAGGACTTTGAGGTTGCTTGCTTATGCAACGTAAATCCTCACATTATCTTTAGGCCTTTGTATAGCCCTGTTATACAATATAAGCCCTAACTCGTCTTATGATTCTGACGTTGTCGTTTGTCGTGACCTAAATCCTCACATCTTCCAGGCTATTTTTATGATCGTTTCACATGAATGTAAGCCCTAACTAATAAAATTGGCTGGATGAAACACTTAAATTTTTCTCCTCAAAACTGAAGCCAAACATTAGGATAGCTTGTGAAGTCACCGGGGTTCTCCTCTAGATCCATGACATCCCCTAGTTCTTCCTCCTTTGGATTCTACAATAAAATGTTCCAAATTTTAACCAATCCCCTTTCGCACCTCTATGTCCAATTTCATTAAAGAGTCCTACCCTTTGAAATTCCTTGAAGATAATATTTCCTGATTTTTATCGAGAGTCTTCATAGGTGACTTTGGTCATTTAAGATGTAATTAATTATAAGGTCTTGCCCTTATAGGAAGCATGTACAAACCCATCTTAATATAAACCCTATTCAATATTTTATATTAAATAAGGAAACTTTTTGGTAAATACAAAGGTTTTGCAAACCAAACGGATATCATATATTCTTTAGTTTGTTTGATCGAGCCTCATCCTCAAGTTTTGTATTTATCCTTCAGGATAGATACAAGATTTGAGGTACAACGCTTCTTAATTTAAATTATAAAAAATATGGGGTCAGTTTGATTTCATATTAAAATGTCCTGCCGAAGCAGGCAACGAGATTTCAATTCCGGTGACCGACAGCTTCTTACGGGCAACTCCTTCAACCAAAAATAGGCCGACAACCCCATTTAGGTCCTCTATGTACTAGTCTTAGCTAAACCCTAGCCTAGGGGTAGAGGGTTTAAGGGACTATCTACATGAGTCTCCTAAAGGATCAGGAAATCAAAGTCAAGGAATTTTGGGTTTAGGGTATTTGTGAGTGATTGTGAATGAGGTGAGTGTAGTGAGCGCCTTAACTCTAGACCAACACCCAGAGTCAACCCTAAGGGCAAGCAGTCCTATATACACTAACCTTGAGCTCTCCCATATTGACCCCACCTACTAAATACTAGAGGTTAGGACCAATAGGTAGATCTTCAAGTTGAGTAAAGAGGAGTTTAGAATTTCTAATTGTGAGGGTTCCTTTTCTAGTTTTTTAGGAATAGTCAATAGGAAAGACTTATGGCTAGACCCTAGGCTACTAAAGAGGAAAACTAGACCTCAACCAAAAGTGAGGTCAATACCTCTGGACTATTATAATTTTAATTTAGTAAATGTTAATCAACATGGCGTGAAACTCTCGGGTTTGATTCCTCATTTCAATAAGGATATTCTCTGATTTTTCCAAGGTCACAGAGCTTCTCTAGCTTTGAATTTTAATTTTTAAGCCTAGTTGTCCATTTCTTATTAAAATAATTATATAAATTAAAATATTACTAAAAAAATATAGGAATTGTTTCGATAAATTTCCTGTTGTCAGAGGACTTTGGGAAATATATAAAATGTATTTTAACGTTTGTCATAATTTCTAGCTAATTAAATCATGAAAACTAATTAAAATTAAAATAAATATAATGGAATTCAAAAATCGCGAAAAGTGATTCAACACTGTATATCATAATCATTTTAACTTTGTGTAGAAATTTAAGACTCATTTGAATTGATTTAATCACTAAAGTCTATTTTCTAAGTAAAATGGTATTTTTGCGTTAAAATAATTTTAATAAATTTACTATAATTAGGAAAATTATGAAAAGTGATTTTCTAAGTTTCTTGTGATAAAGGGCACCTAGAAAAAATAAAAGTTATTTTAAAATAAATAGTTCATTTTCGAGCTATTTTACAAATTAAAAATAATTTAAAATAAAAAAAATTGTAAAAATATGAAATAGCAAAAACTTGTTCCTAATTGTTTCCTCATCACTTTGGACCCTTTAAAATACTTTTCCTAATTTTCTAATTTAGTTATGTATTTTTAAAATACTAAAAATATATTTTTCTTAATTTTCCATTAAAATAATTATAATAAATGAAATAAAAGTTGTAAAAATGAAAAATTTGCTTCTCTTAGTTCTATGGACTTAAAAGGGTTTAAGAAAATTTTAAAAAAGTAATTTTTTGAAATTAAATTATATTTTCTTTTTTATTAATCAATAAAATCAATAAAATAATTATAATAATTAAAATAAATAATAAAATTATGAAATTTTGTCCAAGTGGTCCTCTAACCTAGATGAATCTCCAATAATTTTTTGATGGTCAAAAAATTTATTTTGATTAAATAAATAAATTAACATTGAAAATCCTATTTTTGAGTTAAAATAATTAAATAAATTAAATTAAAAATAGAAAAATAGCATTTTCTCCTCTGATACTTTAATTGACCCATGAGTGGTGTAGAATAAAAAATTTAAAGTCATTTGAGTTGAATTTAAATAATTTTGAAGTGATAAGGCCATAAAGGTCAAAAGGGTAATTATGAAATTTATGTTTCAATTAATATTTATGCTAAATTTAAGGGTAAATGGGCAATGTAAGATCACAATTGACTTTTATGGATAATTAAAACATAAGAGATTAAGAGGTAGAAACCAATTTCTCACTCTTCTACAACAAGGTTATAATTTTAATTTCCTTTAATTATTATATTTGGAAATTAGTTATATTGGATGAGCCTAAGGTAGAGGGCTTGAGCTAGGAAGATATTTATTCAAACTAGCCGCTAAATATAATTTCAGCCAAGTTTTTGGCAATCTTTTGGAGTATAAATATTTGTGTAATTGCGGGTCGAGTCTAGGGCTGAATTTTTAGGTTGAAATTCCAAAGGCCTTCATTATGTCTGCCTCATTTAACTTCTCATCAAAAATTTTCTTCCAACTTGTCATGCTATCTCTTCTTTTAACAACCAGCTAAAGGGCACAAGAAACTCAAAAAAAAAAAAAAGGATAGAGAAATGTTGATTACGCACTATCTTTAGGGACTACAGACATAAAAAATCAAGAATCTTCAATTATTAAAAACACTTCTTATGCAAATAAGAAAATCAATTTTTGTATTTAATTCCTTAATCTCATCAAAGCCATCACTTTCAAGAAATATGAGAATAGGAAAACTAAATATGTAAATAAAAAATATATCCATGCAAATCCCGATGAAATTCAATGTGCCTTGTTTATGAACGGTAAAGGATAATTTAGCAGGTGTTCCCCAAAATTATAGATGTGCAAAATTAATAAAGTTGACTCCACTTTGCAGTGATGCCAAAAACTTGATTCATTATTTTATGAATAAGATATCGAAGCAATTTATGTTGGGATTCTACGCAAGTATACTTATCATTATCAAGTGATACAGGACTTTTTGTTTAAGCCCCAAATATCGATCCCACGAGAAAGGTTTAAATTCGAAATGGCAATTTATATTAGGAAATTTGCAACAATAAAGAAAATCTACTACACTAATTTCGAATGTTTAAGGTTCTGTTAGAACTAAATTATCAAGTACTAGTAAAATTGTAAAGCAAAGCTAAACAATAACTACCAAACTATATTTTAGTGATGAAGTTATCAAATATGAGAAAGCATCTTTCACACTACAATGAGTTTTTGGTTAAATGAGAGAGATAAATGGTTTTAATATGCTTTGTGCCAAATAGGAGCAATTTCAATTCTCTACCCTTACTAAAGTGTTGTAGAGAATTGTTAGCTAATCTTAGGTTTAGTATCTAAATCTATGGTTAGGCTGGGAGAATACTGGATCTCACTCCTAAGCTCCTACTTCCCTTCCCTTGAAGGCTAACTCTCACTTTAGTTCTTAAACACTAAGACCAAATTGTAGATTTTAGTCTGTAACCTAGAATGTCTTAATCTTCGCCCATTAATATATATTTTCCTATTTATTTTCACCCAATTCCATGAACGAAACACTCCTTAATGGAATCAAATGTCATTCTTACTTTGTGTTAGAACTCATAATCCATTTCCCAGATAGTATGTTTCACAACAGATGTTAATATTTCAATTTGCCAAATCGAAAAGTAAATTAAGAATGGAGTGAAAAATCATCACAATTTATTTTTTTACTTCAAAATTGGCACATCCAAATTATCTCTTCATTTCACCATAACTCAGAGTAGAGAGAAAGACAAAGGAAGCTACTCAGACCTCATGAGAAAGATACCAAAAATTATAAATTTCATAAAAAAAGAAAGTTTTTACCACAATAATAAACAATCATTACCTATCTTTAACTCTTCCTTAAAGCAAATCCCTTATAGCTCCTTTTAGACTCTTTCTCTCTTTACAAGACTTTTAATTTTCTCTTCAAAGATGTAGGGAAGAAGAAATCTCTCACTTCTCTCCCTCTCCAACAACTCTTTGGAGAAATCACACTTAAACTCACAACACTAAACAATACACACAATAGAACACTCAAGAAAACTCAATGACACACTAGCCCCCCTTTTCTCTGATCAATTTTCTCTCTAAATAAAGCATAATGTTAGTTTTCTAAGAGGTGTGCTAATAACTCTTCAAAAAGCATCCAAATTCATCGAATCTTCTAAAAATTTACCCAGCGCCAACATTGGCGTTGTCGGCGCCCGTGGTCTGAATTATTTCTTGTGCTCTCTGTCAAATGGCGCCATCAACACCCCCACTGTTTTGGACTCCTCTTTCATGCTGGCGTCGTGATGCCGTCGTCGCTGAGTATTTCTTCCAAAATGCTATTTTTACTCCAAATTCCATCCTATTTGCTTCATTTTTTCTTCAAGTGCTAAAAATCATCAACCTGCAATAAAACATGAAAAATACATTCCTTTAAAGCATAATATCATAAAAAATGAGTACAAAATATTGGTCTAAAAATGCATTTTTTTTGGTGCATCAGCAGAATAGTCAAAAGACAAAAACACCAAGTGTCATTTGCTTTGATTAGAACTCTGAACTGATCGACTTGAAGTATAGACGAATGAAGAAATAGAAGTATCCTTTACCTTTAGGTCTAAAAAATCATGTATTTTTTGTGCATAAAAATCTCCCAAACTTGAATGTTACTTGTCCTCAAGTAATTCTTTTACAACATAAAATTATGACTTATAGTAAAGATTTTAACTTCTAGATTTTCATATTTTGGTCTACTAAATATCATAACATAACTTAAGAAAAAAAATTAAAAATAACTCAAGTTAATACTAAAAGTATAAGAATATCTATTAGTCAAGTCTAAGATTTCTGATTCTCCATTCTTTTCAAGGAAAATTATAAATTAACATATTAAATCTACTTAGAATATCCATATGAAAAAGAACTTCATGAAAACTTTACTAGTAAATATGCTAATACTTAAATATAACTTTAGAGAATGTAGCAAGGCCTTCATCCTTAAGTTGATTTAAGTGAAGCTAATTTTTGATTAGGCATCCCCTCAAGCTTCTCCTCGCATATTTTTCTTTTCTTTTCTTTTTCTTTTCTTTCAGGATCATTTTCAATCCTTTCTTTTTTCCTTTTTTTTCCTTTTTCATGTGATGATTACTATATCTGGATAGCCTTTAATGATTTTGAACTTCACTATCCTCTTCTTAAAGTTAAAAGCTTTTCACATTCCTTCACTTTATAAATTCATATTAGCTTGAAGATTTTTTCATAAAGTTTCAATATTTTCTTCTTAAGTGAAACTCTAAGATTCTTAATACTTAAAAAATACAAATTTATTTAAATAAAATGGAAAAACATAGTCTTATTCTCTCATATCAAATACCTTAATTTATGGAATTAATCTTTATTATTGAAAGTTTTTACTTAAGCTTACTATATATTTAGAAAAACAAATATAGTAATCCAAAGTTAGGCTCCACTATCACAAGTCCTGTTAAATTAAAAATTTTAAAATATAGCTCATTGTGGACAAATAAAATTAAGTTTATTTCTTTAAAAATGAATTTTTCTTCCCTCCAAACTTAAATTTTTAAAAGATTAAGCATGAAAAACTGAGGGAGAACGAAAATAGTTAATACATAAAGAAAAGACTTGCCTGTTGAATGTTCTGTTTTCTTTTGAAACTTAAATCTGAAATATTGCAGGTGCTAAATCTACAAAACTTGAAACATTAAATAGCACATAATATATATAAAAAAATATTTGTTGAGAAATAGTTAACTACTAACAAATACAACAAAGTACTAAAAACAAATGACATTATTAAAATAAATTTCATTTCGACAATAGCTTTACAGTTTATAGTTTACAACACAACAGTTAATACAAATCAAAGTTTCACATTTAAAAAACTAAACAATAACAACAACAACAAAATGCAACAAACTATACACTAAATAAGAGATCAGAACCATGACTAAAAAAGCCTTCTCACTCATCATCATCATCTTCTTCTTCTTCTTCTTCTTATATATCAAACTTTTGTTGTTGATAAAGGGTAATGATAGGGTGACTAGGATACTCTACTGAGTGATCACCCCTCATGTATCTCAATATAGCATCATCATATGCAACATCATATTCAAACTTTTACTTTGTTAAATTATCATTGTGTGCATTTCTGGCCTCAAAATTTTCAATCATGTTCTCTATTCTTAAGATATCTGCTTGTTGGATCATCATCTATTCCATAAGTTCATGGAGAGTAGGGGTGATAGATGTAGAAGGAATATCCCTGCACCTACTTCCCATTCTCCATCCAACATGAAGTTTATAGCTTTTAATATTTGCTGGCCCAATAGGTTTAAGAGGCTCAATCCTTTCTTCATCAATTCTAAAATCAACTCCCGTTTGCTCACATAACGTGGAAATCATGACATGGTGTGCTAATCCACCATTCATCTCACCCAGAGCAGTAGACCGAATGTCTTATAGATTAAAGATCCAACATCTAGACTGCTCATCTGTTGGATATAGAAGTTTAGGATAGCTCTATTCTTAGTAACTTCCCTATGGTGGTTTGTAGGTATCATTCTGACAGATAAAAAGTAATTTCAGGCCTTGGATACTACATTTAACATTAAAAGCAGGGAAGTTTACCTTAACGTTATTCTTCACCTTCCAAGCTCCTCTTCCATCAGTAAGAAATGAAATAACTTCATCCAAAGCATTGTTTGTAGTAGAGAATGCTTGTACTTATAGAGAAATGCTTCTTGAGACTTATAAAGTCTATTAATCATCCTTGGGGTGAATTCAATCATCTTACCACAAACATAGATGTGGTCATCAGAACTTTCTTTAAAATTGGCATAGAACTCCATGACTATACCAACAACAGCCTTGGCAGCAAAGTAACAAAAATTCTCCCACTGTCAAGCAACAATCAATCTTTCGACTTCACTGGCCAAATTTTTGAATGCTCGATCCAGGATTATTTTCTTTGTCTTCAGTAGACTATTGAAATGAATGCTAGTTTTGTAGTGGATGAATTTTTTATCATCAAATTCCAATTTCCTCTTTCCTTTGCTTATCTTTGGTGCCATTGTAATCTTCGAAAAAAAAGAAGAAAAATTGATAAAATCCAACTAAATTCCAAAAACTTTGAAAATCACAATGTGAAACGTTATAAACTTAAATCCACTAAGTAAGAGTTCTTCACCAAAGGACTTTCTCAAAATCTCCTTAACAAATTTCAAAATTTTTTATCTAGGTAATGTAGGAGAAATCCTTGATGAAAATAAAAAATTTGTAGTTCAAAGTGTAGCTCTTATCAGAAGAAGGTGAAATTGAAAGTCCTTTTGTCTTCTAATCCTCTTAATCCAAGCATTTGCAAGCCCTTGGGTTGTAAACCAAAGGTTGAAGGTGACTGAAGGGGTAAAAATGGCATCTCGTGAAATTTTCAAAGTGTTTGGGGATTTTCGGGTCCTGGGCACTGTCGGTGCCAGTGCCAAAAATATAAAATTTTCGTTATTTTCGCTCATAAGTTATTTTCAATTCACTTCAACGTGTAATTAGTATTTTAAACAATAATATTCATCCTTAAATAGTCCACAAACAAATATTTTTACAAACAACACAAAACCACCTTTTATATATGAAATTCCAAATTTTTACAAACACAAATTTTTAAACACACTAACAAATACATAAAGCAAATCACACTATAATTCAACGTCGAAATCAAGCTACAACACTAGAATGCTGAAAACTAAACTATACATACAATTAAAGTTATAGGAGTTTTAAAGTAAGGCAAACCCAACACAATTACATTAAAAACATAATTAATTTTAAATAATGGAAAGTCCAACTTCTTCAATTACTCCTCTTCATCTTCAGTACTATCTGCTCCTCTAATACCTCCCATAGACTGGTAATGTACGTACAAATTGTAGAAGGGTTGGTATGAGAATTGATCTGTCAAATTTTCATCGATATATTAATTTTTCTTAAACATCTGCATCAAACTTGCTTTAATCAGTCCCGTATGATCAAAGTGTTCATTCATCCTCCAATCTAAGTGATAAAAAAGGTAAGTAAGATTTTTTATCACATTCATGAAATTCTAAAGTTCTCTATCTATCTTCTTTATTTTCTTCTCCAAAACTTTTGAACTTCTGATCGTACATGGTATTAATGGTGTCAAAGCATGTGATGATTGATCCAAGGTAATGTCCAACGCTTCATTTCCATTTCCAATATAGTTTGCATCAATAAGATCCATGGGCTCCTATGGTAATAACACTTTATCCCAACTTTCATATGGTAGTTGAGATTGACTGCAAAGCAAGAAGATCACAGAAGGATTCCCTAGTCCATTTATAGGCCCATTCATTATAATCCCATAGTAGATTTATAAATAATTGGCCCCACATAAATGAGCCTTCCCATTTGAATGAAATAGTTTAAAATTGCACTTTCTTTTGTACTTTATTAATTCTAATTGTAGGGATTTGTTTCACAGAGTTGAAGAAATGCCATTTTTTAGATATTGGATTAAGCAGTTAAACAGAGAAACTAACATACCCCTCATTTCTGATTTTCCAATTATCACTTTAATTCGTCAGAAATCAGTATACATCATACATCAAATACTTTGTTGGAATTAAGTTTGTATAATGACATATCGACATGCTTTCTATCATAAACATATCGTTAATTTGCAATAAAGTAAATGGTACGCCCTTACCTTGAACAAAGAAGACTCCTTGGTTAATTCCATAAAGATTAGAGTAGAATTCTCTTACCACATGAACAACTACTCCATCGGTAGTGTAACATAGAACTTCCCAACATCTCACTACTATGATTTTCTAAATCTATGAACTTGGATTACTCAATCCATGATTGACAAAGCCTCTCTCCTTGATAATTCTCTTCTTCTTGATGACTTTGTCATATAATTTCTGCACGTGAAAACTGATGAACTTTCTTTGATTAAAAATGCCATATATTGAAGTGTTTCTGGAATTGGAAGTCATGGATTTCGAAATTTGGAAGTATATGGTCGTCTAAAATGGTTTCCATTCCTTTAAAAAGACCTATAAGCAGTTATTTTGAAGCAAAATCCCGCCAAAGTCCACCAAAAACTCTCCGAACTGTCGAAACCGTACTGGGCGCCGTCGGCGCCAAAGCCACAGTTGCATCCGTTTCATCTTTGGTTCAATTCATTTCTAAATTTTCATCCAATTCCAATATTTGTTCTAGATTTATGATACAATACAAGATTGTGTAGGATTCTAAGGTATTATTATCTACTAATACTTTGAACAATTATTAAAGCGCATGGTTTGACGTCGTTAGCCCGACGTACCAATGTTTATTTAGGATGGCTCAACATCAAAATTTCTTTAAATTGTCACATGTGCCCTTCATAATAATGTTTCAATCAATGGCCATTAAGTTTAAATATCTTTACAGTTTTAGGATATTTAATAACCACAGTTCCACAACGATAGACTTTGTTCACATTGAACGGTCCTAACCATCTAGATTTCAAATTTTCTAGAAATAATCTCAATCTAGTATTATATAATGGAACCTCTTGTCCAGGTTCAAATTTCTTTTCTATAATCTTTCGCTCATACCATATTTTTGTTTATCTTTATAGATTTTTGCATTATCATATGCTTCATTTCTAATCTCTTCAAGTTCATTGAGTTGCAATAACCTTTTCTCACCAGCATCCTTTAGATTAAAATTAAATTCTTTAATAACAAAAAATGATTTATGCTTTAACTCTACTAGTAAGTGACATGTTTTACCAAAAATAAGTCTATATGGGGACATTTTAATAGGAGTCTTATAGGCAGTTGTGTATTCCCATAGTATAATATATAATATAGCAGACCAATCCAATTTATCAGGATTTATAACTTTTTCTAAAATTTGCTTTATTTCACTATTTGATATCTCTACTAGACCTCTAGTTTGGGGATGATAAGCATTGGAGAATCTATGCATAATATTATATTTTCTAATCAATTTCTCAATCCACATATTTATAAAATGGGATCCTCCATCTATAATAATCACTCTGGGAATTCCATCACTTGTAAAAATCTTTTTATTTAAAAATTTTGAAACAATTTGAGCATCACATTTATGTACATCAATAGTTTTAATCCATTTAGACTTATAATCAACAAAAAGCAATATGTATAAATTTCCAAATGAAGGCATGAATGGTCCCATAAAATCTAATCCCCACACATCAAAAATTTCAACTTCTAATGTGTAATTCAGAGGCATTTCATTTCTTCTAAAAATATTTCCTACTCGCTGACATTGATCACATGTTTTAATATATTAATTAACATCTCTAAAAAGAGTAGGCCAATAAAATCCAGCTTGCAAAATTTTATGTACAGTTCTACTAGTTTCATAATGTTCTTCAAATTCAGAATCATAACATCATTCAATTATTTGTTCAGTTTCTTTGTAAGGCACACATCTTCTAATGATCAAATCTTTACACTGTTTATATAAATATGGGTCATCCCAAAAATAGAATCTTGAATCATGAATAAATTTCTTTAATTGTTGATTCTTTAAATCTAGTGGTAGAATATCACTCACAATATAATTTACTAAATCAGCATACAATGGTATATTCTTTATATCCATACTATACAATTGTTTATTTGGGAATGTTTCTAAAATTTTATTTGCAAAATTAGTTAAAATTTCTTGTTCTAGTCTAGACAAATGATCAGCTATTTGATTATCAGTTCCCTTTCTATCTACTACCATCAAATTAAACACTTGGAACAGAAGTATCCATCTAATTAATCTCGGTTTAGCATCCTTCTTTTGCATCAAGTATCTGATAGCAGAATGGTCTATATGCACTATACGTTTAGCTCTAATTAAGTAAGGTTTAAACTTATCAAAGGCATAGATAATAGCTAATAACTCTCTTTCAGTAGTGGTGTAATTATTTTGAGCATCATTTAGAGTTTTACTAGCATAATATATTATTTTAAAAACTTTATTATTCCTTTGCCCTAAAACAACTCCAATAGCATAATCACTACCATCACACATCATTTCAAATTATTTCTCCCAATCAGGTGGAATAATTATAAGAGCAGTGATTAATTTTTATTTCAATAGTTCAAATGCTTTTATGCATTCCTCATTAAAATTAAATTTTGTATCCTTTTTTAAAAGTTGAAATAAAGGCTTAGTAATTTTTGAAAAAAAATTTATATAATGCCTGTAGAAACCAGCATGTCCTTGAAAACTTCTCACCCCTCTAACCGTAGTAGGAGGTGGTAATTTCACAATAAATTAAATTTTTATTGGATCTACTTCCATGCCATTTTTCAGAAAATTTATGCCCAAGTACAATTCTTCCTCCAATCATAAATTGACATTTTTCCCAATTTAGTACTAAGTTAATTTTTTCACATAGTTTCAGAAATTTTTTTAAATTATTTAAACATAATTCAAATGAAGTTCCAAATACAGAAAAATCATCCATAAATACTTCCATTCCACTTCAATTAAATTACAAAAAATTGACATCATATATCTTTGAAATGTCACAGATGCGTTACAAAGTCCAAAAGGCATTCTACGAAAGGCAAATGTTCCATAAGGGCTTGTAAATGTTACTTTTCATGATCATCAGGAGCAATCAAAATTTGATGATACCCTGTATATTGATTTCGTAAAATATAGTTGTGTAAAATTTATAATGTTGACTCTGCATGGTGCCAAAAATTTGATGTGGTATTTTATGAATAATAACGTTAAGTACTTAATATTGAGATTTTATGCAAGTATACATATCGTTATCAAGTAATATAAGACTTTCTATTTAAGTCCCAAATATCGATCCCACGTGGAAGTTTTAAATTTAAAATGATAAATTAACTAGGAAATTCATAGAAATAAAACAAATTTGCTGTCACTAATTTTGAATGTTTGAGATACTACCAGAATTAAATTATTAACTACTAGTAAAATTTAAATGTAAAGTTTAAAATAGTAGGTACTAAACTATGTTTATGTGATGAAGTTTTCTAATATGAAAAAGTAACTTTCCCACCACAAAGAGTTTTTGGTGAAATGAGATGAAATAAATGGTTTAAATATGTATTGTGCCAACTAGGAGCAAATTTAATTCTTTACCTTGATTCAATGTTATAGAAAATCATTGGTTAATCTCAGGCAGTCCCTAAATCCGTGGCTAGGCTAGGAGGATACTGGCTCCCACTGCATAGCTCCTACTTCCCTTACCATAAAGGCTAACTCTCACTTTTGTTTTTAAACACTAAGATTGAATTGGGGATTTTAGTCTGTCACCCTAAAAATCTCCAATTCTACACCCATCAATGAATATTTTCCTAGTTATTTTCTCTTAATTCCATGAATGAAATACTCCTTCATAGAATTAAATGTGATTCTCACTCTGTTGTAGAACTCATACTCCATTTCCCAGATCATATGTTTTAGAACATATTTTAAAAATTCAATTGGCCAGATGGAAAATTAAATTTAGAATGGAGTTGAAAAACATCACGATTTATTTTATATTTTAACATTGGCACATCCAAATTATCTCTTCATTTTACCATATCTTAGAGTAGGGAGAATGATAAAGGAAACTACTCAGATTTCATTAGAAAGATACATAAAAACACAAATTTCATATATAAAAGAAAGTTCATACAACATTAACTAAAACTCTTTCCCAAAGCAAATCCCTTGTTGCCTCTCTTAGGAAATGTAGGAAGAAGAAATCTCTCACTTCTGTCCCTCTCCAACACACTTAGAGAAGGATTCACACATAAACTCATCAAAAAAACCAAAAAATATAAAGGAAATAAATGACTAACTGTGTGGAATGGTGTGGAAAGTTGTTGAAGGGTGCAAAGAGGCGTGAAGGGGAACGTAGAAGAGGTATTGTCTAATCAACTTTGGCTCTAAATAGAGCTTAAGATCGGTTTTCCAATAGGAGCATCCAAAAACTCTTCAAAAAGTGTTCAAATTTGTCAAATCTTCTATAAATAAGGCCTGCATCGACACTGGTGCCATCGACGCCCATTCTGGCGTCATCGGCGCCAGTGGTCCATAAATAAAATCCATGCTCTCTGTTTGACGGCACCGTCGGCGCTGAGCATTTGTTAAAAAATGCCATATTGGCTCTAAATTCCATCTTTTTTTCTCCAAGTCCTAAAAATTGACAACCTACAATAAAACATGAAAAATAACTCTCATTAAAATGCGATATCACCAATAATAAGTATATAGTATGGGTCTAAAAATGCATATATTTTTGGTGTATCCAAATCTCCCAAACTTAAATTTTACTTGTCCTCAAGTAACTCCTTTACTAAATAAAAATATGACTCATGGAAAAGATTTTAACTTCTAGATTTCTATATTTTAGTCCACTAAATACAATATTATAACTTAAGAAAAATGTAAAATAACTCCGGTTAATACTAATGGTACAAGAATATCTAGCAGTCAAGTCTAAGATTTTTTATTCTCTATTCTTTTCAAGGAAAATTGTAAATTATTTGAATTAAAGACACTTAGAATATTCATATGAACAATAACTTCATGAAACTTTACTAGTAAATATGCTAACACTGAAATATAAGTTTAGAAAATGTAGGCATGCCTTCTTCTGTAAGTTGATTCAGGTGAAGCAAATTTTTAATTAGGCATATGTTCAAGCTTCTCCTCACATCTTTTTCTTTTTCTTTCTTTTTTTTTTTCTTTTTCTTTTTTAGGATAATTTTCTATTTTGTTTATGTGATGATTACTATATCTGGATAGCCTTTAATTATTTTGAACTTCACTATCTTCTTCTTAAAGTTAAAAAATTTTTCACATTCCTTCACTCTATAAATTTGTATTAGCTTTACAGATTTTTCATAAAGTTTTATTCTTTTCTTCTTACATGAATCTCTAAATTTTTTTTAATACTTCAAAAATACAAATTCCTTTACTTACAATAAAAAAAACATAGTCTTTTTCTCTCAAACCAAATATCTTAATCTGTAAATTAACCTTTATTATTGAAAAATTTATACTTAAGTTTACTATATATTTAGAAACACAAATATAGTTATCTAAAGTTACCCTCTAATTCCAAAGGTCATGTTAAATTTTAAAATATTTTTAAAATATAATTAATTGAGGACAAATAAAATTGAGTTTCTTTTCCTTAAAAAGGAATTTTTCATTCCCCTCAAACTTAAATTTTTAAAAGATTCAGCTTGAAGAACTGAAAAAAATAAAGGGTGAAAAAAAACATTTAATACATAAAGGAAAGACTTACCAGTTGAAGGTTCTGATATTGAAACTTAATTGTGAAATATTGCATATGCTAATATGAAAAGCTACATGACTCAGAACATTAAATAACACATAATACATATAAAAAATTTGCTGAGAAAGAGTTAACTATAAATACATTCAAAAAAGTACTAGAAACTAACAACAATACTAAAATGATTTTCAATGTAAAAACAGTTTCACAAATCTACTGTTCACAATTCAATGAAAAATTTAAAATAAAGTGTCACACTCTAAAAACAAGTAGTCTCAACAATAAAGTACAACTAAATAAAAATCTAACTAAAACATCACCAATCATCATCTTCTTCTTCTTCTTCCACATCCAAATTTTGCTGCTAATATGGGGTAAAAATAGGGTGAGTAGGAAACTGATCTGAGTGATCACCCCTCATGTGTCTGACCATCACATCATCATAAGCAGCATCATATTCAAACTTCTGTCTTGCAAATCATCATTGTGTGCATTTCTAGCCTCCATATTTTCCATTCTACTTTCCATTCTCAAGATATTTTCCTGTTGGATCATCATCAGCTCCATATGTTCCTGGAGAGTAAGGGTACTAGAATTTGTAGTACTTGAAGTAGAAGGAATATCCCTGATCCTGCTTCCAGATCTCCATTCAACATAAGATTCATAAGTCTTAATATTGGCAGGCCCAATAGGTTTTAGAGGTTCAATCCTCTCCTCATCTATTCTAAAATCAACTATTGCTTGTTCACATAGTGTGAAGATTAGGGCAGAGTGTGCTAAACCACCAGTAGTCTCTCCCAAAGCAATAGAACTAGTGTTTCTATAAATAATAGAGCCTACATCTATCCTTCTCATCTGCTGGATATAGAAGTTCAAGATGGTTCTATCCTTTGTAACCTCAATACGATGATTTGTTGGTATCATTCTACCAGAAATAATGTAGTGTCAAGCCTTAGATACTACAATTAACATATAAAGATGAAAGTTTACGTTAACATTATTCTTCACCTTCCAAGCTCCTCTTCCATTAGTAAGAAAAGAAATAACTTCATCTAAGGCCTCATTTGTAGTAGAAAATGATTTGTACTGGCAGCTATACACATCCTCTAATTGATAAAATTCATAAATTTTCTTTAGAGTAAATTCCACCATTTTCTCACAAACAAACACCATCTTCAGAAGTTTCCTTAAATTTGGTTTAGAACTCCATCACTACACCAATAATAGCCTCGACAGTAAAGTAACAAAAATTCTCCCACTGCGGATCATTGATTAATCTTTCAAATTCTCCATCCAACTTTTTAAATCATAGATCCGTAATTACTTTTTAAGTTGTAAGTAGACTATTAAAACAAATGTTGGCCTTGTAATTGACAAACTTTTGATCATCAAAATCCACCGTTCTCTTTCCCTTGCTTATTCTCGGTGCCATGGTAATCAACAAAAATTTGATAAAGTCCAAATAAATTCTAAAAAATTCCAAAGAACATAATGTTGAACATTTTACACTTAAATATATGAAGTAAGAGTTCTTCAAAAAAGGATTTTCTCAAAATTTTCTAAGAAAAATTCAAAATTTTGGATCTCGGCAATGTAAGATAAATCCCTGGTGATAATAAAAAATTTTGAGTTCAAACTTTGTTTACCTTAAAATCGCCTCAAATCCGAGCAATAACAAGCCTTAAGTGCAAAAGCTAGAGGTTGAAGGTGACCAAAAGGTAAAAATGATGTTTTTACTGTATAAATTGCAAATTTTAAGCGGTTTGGGTAGTTTTCGGGTGGAGGGTGCTGTCGGTGCCCATGTCGGCGCTGTCGGCACCAGTGGCCAAAAAATTCATTCTTTTATTTCCGCAATTTTCAGTTTTCTTTCAATTTACTCCAAAGTCTATTTAATCTTTTTGAACACTCATTTTCATCTTAAGATATTTCACAAACAAGCATTTTCACAAACAACACCAAACTAACTTTTATATATGAAAATACACTTTTTACAAACACATTTTTTAATCACACTTTCACATACATAAAGCAAACTAAATTATAATTCAGCATCAAAATCCAGCCAGAACATTAGAACGCTGACACAAAATTATACACACAATCAATGTTAATATAGTTCTAAAGAAAAGTAAAGTAAAGTAAAGTAAATTAAATCCATACAATCACATAATTACTTTAAAGTAGTAGAGAGTCCAACTTCTTCAATTATTCTGCTTCATCTTCAATACTTTCTCCTCCTCTATTATCTCTCATAGACTGGTAATGGACATACAAATTGTAGAAGGGTCGATATGGGAATTGATCAGTCGAATTTTCATCTATCCATCCATTTTTCTTGAACATCTGCACCAATCCTGCTTCAATTATTCCAATATGATTAAAATTTTCCTTCATCCTCAAATCTAGGTGATAAAAAAGGTAGTTGAGATTTTCTATTACATTTATAAAACTCTGAAGTTCTCTTTCTATTTTATTCATTTTCTTCTACAAAGTTATTGAACTTCAAAATATTTGTGGCATTAATGGTGTTTAAGCATTGTCGGCACTATTTTTGGTGGAGAAGTTGCCCGTTAGAAGCTGTCGGCCGCTGGAATCAAAATCACATCGCTTGCTTCAGAAGGACATTTAATTTACACACACACACACACAGATATATATATATATATACATATACATATATATATATATATATTTATATATAGTTTAGACAAAAAATGAAATCAAACTGACCCCTTATTTTTCATTATTTAAATAAAAGAGCATTATACCTCAAACTCTGTATCTATTCCGAAAGATAAACACAAGAAATGAGGATGAGGCTCAATTAAATAAACTAAGAAATATAAGACATCCATTTGGTCTGTGAAATAATTTTATTTGCCAACAAATTCTTCTATTTAATATGAAAAATTAAATAGGGTTTATATTAAGCTGGGTTTGGAAAAGCTTCAAATAAGGGCATGCCTCTATTGTTAATTACATCTTAAATAACCGAAGTCACCTAAGAAAACTCTCAATAAAAATCAACAAATGTTATGTTCAAAGAGGTCAAAAGGATAGGACTTTTCAATGAGATTGGACAAAGAGGTGTGAAAGAGGAATGGTTAAAATTTGGAACATTTATTGTAGACTTCAAAGGAGGAGGAACTACTGGATGTCATAGAACTTGAGGAGAATCTCGGTGACTTCCCAATATCCTATTTTTTGGCTTTAATTTAGAGGTGAAATTACTTAAGTGTTTAATCCTGCTAATTTTATTAATTAGGGCTTACATTTGTGTGAAATGATCACACAAATAGCCTGAAAAATGTGAGGGTTTAGGTTGTGACGAAAGATAACCTCAGAATCCTAAGACGAGTTAGAGCTTATATTGTACAGCAGAGCTATACAAAAGCCTTAAGAAAAGGTTGAGGATTTATGTTGCATAAGAAAATAACCTCGAAAACCTATAGCTTGGTTGTTTAATTCTAAGAAAAGATGTGTTGTTGTAGATCCTCTTGCTGTTAAAGATAGTCGTGCTGCCCAAAGTGTTAGCTCCAAGCTCCTCGCCATGATGAGTTTAAGATTTCTAGTGTGTCAGGTCATGATGTCAAATCAGATGTCCCTATGATTATTGTCATTAAATTTTATGGGGCATGTTAACGTTGATTAGAGCGACACCAGTTAGGATTCCACGGTTCCCTCGTTCTAGCACCACTATTTTCTTTCGGATTCACTTAGTCCAAATGAAATTACTAAACTCAACTTAATGAGTTACATTCTTTCATTTAGACCGTGGGAAGCCTCATTAGCAACCATAGGTTACCTCCTCCGAGGGATTCCCGATCATCTGATAGAGACATCTTAATTTAGTTGGAGTTGTTGTTTTGTGATTTCTGTGATTAAATTTTGAGTTGTCTTATATTTTGAATGTTGTGGTGCTGAATTTTATATTGGTTGATTTTAGTTTTGAGTTTTTGGTTTGGTGGCTATCCTAACAGTTTTGGTTTTCATGTAGGGTGTCATCGTTGTTTAGCATGCAAGTTTTATAAGTATAAAAGCACAGTGCGGAAAATATAAGAAAAGACGTCACTGCAAATTGAAAAAGCATACCTGGCGAGTCTCCTCATTCCACCACCTGAAAGGTCAGTACTTGCAAGATATGTAGATAATGTTGCAAGAAAGTTTAAGTAGCAAGAGTAGATGAAGGTTTAGCTACCAAACCCTAAGTTATGATTTTATTGATTCTCAAAAGATCCTAATGGATGATTTTAGAACAAAAGTATGACAAGTCCAGTTTGCCCTTCAAAATGTTCAATAGATTTCAAAGTGCTTGGGGCATGACCCTAGTACACTTTGAAGATATCTTGAAATATTTTCAATTCATTTTTGGACTTATTATATTGTACCATTAATCATTCGAGGTTGAAGTGTGACTACCCCGTTGCTCAGTGAAACCTGATAATTTAATTGTCCCTAGAATAGGGTACTCGATCAATCAATTGAAGTTTCATATAAGAGTTATGCGGGTGGGTGCCCCTAAGGCAAATTTAGGTCATTCAAGACTGTGGTGCCCGTGATTGAGGTCAAGCTTGTAGTGTTTAAAAATGTTAGTTACCAATCATATTCTCTTCTAAATCTGATCAATTAAGTTTAATCATCGGGCCTAAGACAGTACTAAGCCTTTAACAATCATGATGGGTGAAATGGTGATTATCAAGATTTTGATTTCAAGTAATGTGCATTCTTATCAAATGGTCAAACCATCCTCAATTATGGGCTTAAGAAAAGTAAACTATCATCTTTCCGACTTAAGCCCATTACTTAAGAATCATTTGATCTATGTTGACTTTCGAGTCATGAAACTTAGGAGTGTTATGATTTTGTTGCTGTTGTGAAAGGAGGGTGAGTGAGTTTCTACCTTTTAACCACATCATATTCTAATCATCCAAATATGCTTATTAAGATCAAAATTACCCATTTCCCATTGGTTAATCCTAAATTTCTATTAAGACACCAAACTCTAAAACTACCACTTTGCCCTTAGGGCATTTCACCTCATAACTCTTTAAACAGAACTCAAAGGACTTTAAGGGTTTAGAGTGTCATATCCATGAGGTAACCATAATTTTTAGAGGAGAACATGTGGACCTCTCAAAATTTTGATTTAATTTAGATAATTGTTTAAATTTAGAAGATAGGATTTTTAAAAGTTAATTTATTTAATTATCCAAAATAAAATTTATTTTTATGAAAACATTATTAGAGGTCCTAGGATCAATGAAACACTTAAACAAAATATCGTGATTTTTTGAATCAAATTATTATTATTATTTAATTTTTAATCAATTTCAAAGATTAAATTGAATAGAAAATAATATTTTAATTGCAAAAAACATTTTTATATTTTTAATATACTTCTCTGAGTTCAAAAAACCAGAGAATCAAATCTTATATTTTTGTGATTTTTTACTTTATTTATTATAATTATTTTAGTGGGAGAACATGAAAAATTCATTTTTAAGCCTTTAAAATTTATTTTGAACTTATAAAAATAAGGAAAAATGTCCTAATAAATTTAAGGTGATCAAGGGACATTCCCACTCATTCTGAATCATTTTTTGTATTTTTGAAATTTTTGATTATTTTAATTATTTTTAATTCAAAATATATCTTAAAAATGAAATATTTTCACAAAAAAGGGGTTTTATTTTTATAAGATGCCCCTGATCACAAGGAATTTAGAGAGACAATCTTTGTTGTTTTTGTACAAAAAAGCAAGGCTTCCTTAAAAATCCATTTTTGTGCTTAGACTAAGTCAAATAATTTTGATATTTTTACAGTGAATAAACATTATGTTTATTGATAGTGTAGAAGTGATTTTGTTAATTTTTGATAAGCTTATAATTTAGATGAATTAATATAAGGTTTATGCATTTATTTAAGTATATAAATGTACAAGATGATTCAAAACATTACAATATTTTTTGTAGATTTCTCTGACCACAAGAAACCTACTAAAATTATTTTCATAATTTTTCAAGTGATAATTGATTTATATAATTAAAATAGCCAAAATAGTCACCTTAGCTTGAAAATTAGGGTTAGAAGCATAGATATGCCCTCTGACCTTGGAAAAATTAGAGGACATGGCCTCTAGCATGAGGAACAAACGCTCAAAATTTCAAGCCATGGTGACTAATGCTTATTCATGGAGAATTAAAATACCACAGAGGGTATTTAATTCATTAAAAATCATGGAATAAGAAAATAATTTTTATTTTTAGTATATGTTATTCTCCTCTGTTCTCTGAGCAAGAGAGTATTTTTTTTTTATTTTTATGATTTTTTTACACAAATATATGATTTTTTAAAGTTATGGGCATTTAAATAAATAAGAAAATCCTTATTTTTCTATTTAAGTGACACGACGCTGCCTCAACCTATGGCGACTCTGAAGATCCACGCGTTGTCTTCTAGTTCGGTGTCGCCATCCACCTCAGCACTGAGTCGGCTCGCGGTTCATGTTCCATTCCTTCATCCGACGCAATCTCGTCCATTGGTTGGATGCACACGCGATCGAACGACTCTCCATTATTGTCCCCAAGTGTTCAAACCCAAGAACTGTTCACACTAAAACCTTAAGATATTTGTCTAGACTCAACCAAATTGCATGGGGTTTGTTTCTAAACCTTCATCTACTCAAGATGAACACATCTATATGGTTGATCAAGTATAAAATCAATCCATTATAAATGGAGAATCAAAATAAGCTCGGGCTAGGGTTAAAACTCAATACCTTTGTCTGAGAGGGTACGCTTCAATCAAATGATTGTGGTAGCTTTGATTGGACCCAACGAACCTCCGGATGAAGTCTTGTGCCCTAGTGAATTGTCTAGATATGAATTCAATGAAGCTCGATTTCAAGTGTTGATCAAATTCTATGCTATGGGTTATTTCAGAGGGGGCTTTGATGGGGAATCAACTCCTTTCACTGTGAGGATGGTGTGTGCATAGTTAATTTTAGTTTTGTGGACAGTGGAGAGATGTCCTAATTTTAGTTAAAAATTTAAGCTCAAAATTGGGCTTCCATAGTGGGAATCAGTGGGAGAAAATGGTGGCAGTGAGCTTAGGATTTTTTGGAGTGTATGAGAGAAATTAGACAGAGTTTCCCCAAGGATTTTCAACACACCTCCTTTTGGTCATGGAGGAGCTGATTAATTAGAGGGCTTAGAGGGAAGCTTAGGGCAACTTGTTGGGTGCAAAGAGCTGCTTAGGTGGAGGGCTTAGGAGCTCTAAAGAGCTATTGGGATGAGGTGTCCTCTATGGTTGAAATTAGGTTTGATTTAGGGGTGGTGGCTTTGGATTTTGGCTCCTTTAGCGACTAAGGTGGCTGTCCTTGGTAGGGAAGGTGCTTATGTGGCTCAGGAACCTAAGAGGAATCTGTCACAACCATTATTTTAGGTTAGTGATAGGTTTTGGCAAAGATATCTTTGGCTTAAGCAATATAGGAAACAAATCCTTTGATTTAATTGACCTTTGGTCCATGGCTCATCTAGGGTGGGTTAAGTTTGGTTTAGCCTGGTCCAATTGGGAGTTTAGTGGTTGTGGAGTCATCAATTTAGTGGCCTTAGGATGTCTAAGTTAATTTTGGTAAATGGGTCCAATTTTGGGTCCAAATGGCCAAACGTTGGGTTTGGGTTAGGCTAGCCATGACTTTGAGCCCAATTTATTGATCAACATTGTGTAGATGATTGTCATGAAATTTTTTTGTGAAGGATTGAAGTAATTTTGAGTCCAATTGGAAGCTCAATTTGAAGGATTTTTGGATTTGGGTCAAAATTGAGTGCAATTGAGGCTTTAACAAGGCCAATTGAAGGTCAAATTTGATGTATAGGAATGGTATGAATAATTGAGGGTCCAAATTGGGGCAATTGAGTAGGCTATGGGGTTCAATTTGGTGGGATGAAGTCATAGGGCCAAAATTGGGGGTTCTGAATTAGATCGAAACTTAGCTCAACGCATGGGCCAATTAGGCATAGATTTGGTTTAGATTAATTATGTGAAAGTTGAATTTGAGTTTAGAATTGAAAATGAGGTGAATTGGGCACAAATAAATGGACATTTGAGGTGATATTGAGAAAATTGGGCCTTTAAAGACATTTTGGGGGTTTTGGTCAAAATGGTCAAATTGGCCAAATTGGGGTCAATTGAAGAGTCCAAATTGGTTTTGGGGTAATTTGAAGTGATTTTGGATGTTTTGGGAAAGTTTGGGGTGCCAAGGATTTTTTTCTTATAATTTTGGCAAATTTAGGGGTATTTTGGTAATTTTGAAATTTTTGGGTGGTTTTGGGTAATTTGGGAATTTTCAAATGGTTTGAAATGATCTTTGCACAAATTTGGGTATTTTGGGTGAATTTGAGGATTTTCACCAAATTTAGGGTTTCAAGTGCATTTAGGTAATTAAGGTAGATTTAGGGGCAAAAGGTCAAGTTAGACACTTTGATATGAGCCATGGACCGTAAATTGGGGTGCCATCCACCTTATATGAGTCATGGACCAATGAAATTCCTATTTGGGTCCTATATGTACTGGTCTTAGCTAAACCCATCCTAGGGATAGAGGGTTTAGGGGACCATCTACATGAGGCTCCAAAAAGATCAAGGGATCAAAGTCAACAATTTTGGGTTCAGGATTTGTGAGTGATTGTTGGTGAAAGTGAATGTAAATGAGTGAACTGAATGAAGAACAACACCAAGGGTCAATCCTAAGGTCAGGTAGTCCTATGGGAACTCTCTTTGAGATCCTCCATACTGACCCCACTTGCTAAGTGCTAGAGGTTAGGACCAATATGTGAAACTTCAAGTCGAGAAAGGAGGAGTTTAGAATTTGTAATGGTGAGGGTTTCTTTTCATGTTTTCTTAGAATAGTCAACAAGAAAGTCCTATGGATAGACCTTAGTCAACTAAAGAGGGAAAACTAAACCTCAACTAAAAGTGAGATCAACAAATGGACCCCCAATAGGTGTGGTGTGCTGGGCAAGCACACCACGCACATTGGCATTGCCGATGAGATCAAAAAAACCAATACAGAATCCTAAGTCAACATATATAAAAGGAGTGTAGAATTTGAGTGTTAGTTGTTCCCGTTGGGGAATTAGCAAGTGCATATCTGATTGAAATCAGGGACTAGGAACTCTCACTGGGGATTGTAGAGTAGGTTTGAAATTATCAAGTTTTGAATGTTTTCGGAGGATGGGAATCAATATTTAAGTACTAACCACGAGATGGGAATTGAAATTTTGGTATCAATCCTAAAAAGAGAGTCAGATTTTAGGTACCGACCTCGAAGACTAAGAGTAGGATGTTGTGTTCCATTCAAGGGGGTCTTACACCTATCCCGAAGATATATGTAAAGAATTGGATGCCAAGGTCCCATTTAAGGGACTCTTATACTAATCTCAGAAGGTTGAGATTAGGATGGGGTGTTCTATTCAAAGGAGTCTTACTCCTATCTCAAAGATGTGTGTAGAGAATTCGATGTCGTGGTCCCATTCAATGGGGTCTTATGCCAATCTCAGAAGTTTGAGAATAGGATGCGATGTTCCATTTAGGGGAGTCTTACTCCTATCTCAAAGATGTGTGTAAATAATTGGATGTTGTAGTCCCATTCAAGGGGGTCTTATGCCAATTTCATTAAGTTGAGAATAGGATGTGTTGTTCCATTCACGGGAGATTTACTCCTATCTCGAAGATGTGTGTAGAGAATTGGATGTCATGGTCCCATTCAAGGGGATCTTAAACTAATCTCAAAAGGTTGAGAATAGGTGTGATGTTCCATTCAGAGGAATCTTGCTCCTATCTCAAAGATGTTTATAGAGAATTGGATGTCGTGGTCCCATTCAAGGGGGTCTTATAGAAATCTTAGAAGGTAGAGAATAGAATGTGGTGTTCCATTCAGTGGAGTCTTACTCCTATCTCAAAGATGTATGTAGAGAATTGGATGTCTTGGTCCCATTCAAGAGGGCCTTATACAAATCTCAGATGGTTTAGAATAGGATGTGATGTTTCATTCAGGGGAGTCTTAGTCCTATCTCTAAGATATGTGTAGAGAATTGGATGTCGTGGTCCCATTCAAGGGGGCCTTATACTAATCTCAAAAGGTTGAGAATAGGATGAGATGTTTCATTTAGGGGAGTCTTACTCCTATCTCGAAGATATGTGTAAAGAATTAGACGTCGTGGTCCCATTCAAGGGGGTCTCACTCCAATCTTAGAAGGTTGAGTCACATTAGGAAGGAAAGCTATATGGACCAAATCCAACTCATGAGATAGTGGAAAGGAGGTTAGTGTTTGTAGTGCAGAAAGTTTGTGGTGTTGAGTCCATAAAAATGTATCATGTGAAGATATGTATTGGTGAGAAAGATTTGTGAAACCTTGTGATATTTTACCAAAATGTGAAATTCCGCGAAGATTGTGAGGAAAATTAGTGCAGACGAGAACATTCGCGGTGTATAACCAAAGAGTAGAATACCTCAAAATTGAGAGAATCAACTCAACAGATTTATTTTCTTTTCTTGTTATTTTTTTCATAATTAATTATCATAATATAATATTAAAAGGATGTTGGTTGGTTTCATTCAAAAGAGAGTATTTTATTTAAATTTTGTTATTACCAACCTTTCATTATTTTGTTCTTTGTTCAGTGTAGTCCCGAACTAATGTATGGTTCTGTGCCTTTTATCGATCACACAAAAGGGCAATTGAGCAAATAGACAAAATTTTTTAAAGAGATTTCATTAATTCGCTTCAACAGGTGTTACAGGTTGAGTACAGGTTGAAGCCTCAAAATGTGCAACATTTTGATCGCATCAAAGTACATCTGGAAATATCTAATGTTAAGTACATATCAGAAGCTAAGCATATCCAATTCATATATCATCATATCTGCTGCGTTGAAATGTATTATAAAAAGGTATCCTATGAGTGTCCATCTCTGGTGGGATGAGCTCCCGATTGAGCTGACCTACTAAGCCACTCTCCAGAACAAGAGCTCCCTCTGCATGTGCTTTGAGGTGCAACCCTCTCATAGCTTATACGGTAGTAGTTCTTCCAACTCCGAGTATGGTCGGAATCCGTATGACATTTTGTTGCTATCCATTCTTGGGGAGTCACGAGGGCCAAGTTGCCTAATGAAATTTTGTCGGAACCCAGTACGAGGGCGATTGCATTCCGTCAAAAAGTCACGGACACCCTACGGTGTCGTATCCTTGAAATGCAGTGTTTGGCAATGTCTGCCCCATTTCCTTTAAGAACCAGCATTGAACCCACTGGTAGTGGAATCTCCACGGACCCTCTGAACTCACCAGAGCCAATGATATCAATTTCTTTTCCAAATAGAATGTTGCTTTTGCTCATGAAAGAGACCGTGAACAAAGGTCTCACAAAATCATGATGATCTATATGCGGAGGAATGCAATCGCTCTCGTCGTAGATGTTGATGATGCAGCTGATAGGAATGCAATCGGCTGGAAATATGCTCCATCAGAACATTCTCTTGATCATCCATTTTATCATGGGAGGTAGCGGATCTACCTCATTGCGTCTCATAATTCCTAGAGAATTCCCTTGTCTGTCCTTGGTGAAGTTGTAACGACAACCACAATATATAGTGATCCTGCCCTTTCCACCCATCCATTTTTATGGCTCAGAATAGGTTCTTTCCATCTGAAGGCCTGCTCAACCTCTGTCTCTCAGATCAATGATGCAGTCAAGAATACTTCTTTTGTCGCTTTCAAAGAAGACTCTAGCGTACAGCTCCAAGCCTCCACTGTATTGTTGATCTTCCTTAAACTTCTTCATAGAATTCAAACTCCCCTTTGGTTACTTTACTCATTTTGTTGTATTCTACTGTGCTGACGATCGGCGACTGTCAAGGGTACTCCCTCATTTCAATATCAGGAAAAATCCAGCTGATTCTGTCTCTATCTTCAGCGGAATATATGACTCTGCATCTAACGACATATATGGCTCCCTCATTGGGTGATCAATGCTCTGAAATCCATCCTCAATGGACGTGTACTCCTTAACAGTACTGTAACACTCTAGGCAGAGAACATTACAATCTGGGCATGCTACAAAAAACCCTTGTTGCTAGTGTCTGCGTGGGAATCTCAACATTATATGTCAGGTAACCTGTACAAAAAGTGTCTACAACTTTTGGTGTCTCTGGCTCTGGAGTGAACTCTGTGGCAGGCAAGCTGGAGGAGGTCTCTCTCATGCCTGGATTTTAGATTTTCCCCTTAGGGATAGGGGTAAGCAAGTTCTTTGCCTCCTTATGGCATCTTCTTTCTTCATGTAAGAAAGCTCTATGTTTTTGGCGATTGGCGTTTCTACGCTGAGTTCTCCTCAGTGGTGCGTCTGGTGGTCTTTCATCATTGGCAACGACAACGACCCCGGTTGGCGCAGTTATCATAGAAGGCACGCAACTAGTCCCCTCCATCAGGTCTTATTGTACCATCACATTTTTCCCCTTTAGCAAGGAATTATTCCTGGTGCCAATCATTAGCAGCGATGGTAGCCCTACTTTTTCTCGACCACTGACCACATTTATTAGGGGACCCTCATAGTCCATGTCAACTTGACTGAAGTCCATGTCAAAGTCTATGGTGCCGCCCTGCGACGCACTTACCTCGTTAAGTGCAAGGTTCAAACCATCTTTANATATATATACAGAGAGAGAGAGAGAGAGAGAGAGAGAGAGAGGACAAGGATTTATATTTAGTTGCGTTATATTTCATTATAAATCTTTAAAAATAAAAAAATAAATGAGCTTTTACTTTGACTTTTTCTAATGTGATGTTATGAATATTAATACTAAACTTTGTCTTTTAAACAGCTAAAAATTGAAGAGATGCACTTAAAATTGCGCTCTTGCTTTCATTTTTATTTTTTACTATTATAATTTATTTTATTACGGAATTTATAACAGCTAATGGATATACATTTTTTTTTTATTTTTTACTATAATAATTTATTTTCTAAAGCATTTTATTACAGCTAATGGATATATTTCGAGCATTCCGCTGAAAACCACACATCACATCATACAACACCTTATATCGTGAAAAATTTATTCTCGTATGCAGAGATGCATACAGTGTCAGATCTCCAACGTTCATTACATCAAAGATGTATGACGGTTGACACTATTTTGAATTTAAAAAAAAAATTATTGTGTTGGACGGTAGAGATCGGACGCATACGATTTTGGCTCGATGACAGAGTCATTATCAACCCAGCTAATGTGGACCCCACATTTGATTTCGTTACATTCACACATCACGCCTACACCAATGATAGCCTTTGGGAATCCGGCGATACCCCGCCTAGACGGGCCCCATGTCCGTTACTTTCTTCTGCCCGGCATCATTTACTTATAATTTATTATTATTATTATTTTATTTTATTGGCTTTCTTATATTGTTCGAATAAGTTGAAAATGCAGAGAGAGGATTGATTCTAATTGACTGATCAGCACAGCACAGCACTTCGATTCATCAATATCTAGCTTATTTTAACAAAATTGCGCATTCATGGGAGCCACGAACACATGTTTAGGAATTTAATAAATGGGAATAGTAAATATGGAGATTTTATTTTCAACTTTGCCATGAGTCACATATGAATATATTCTCACGTATTCAAAAATTTGGATCATAGCATTCGAATATATTAGAATGAGCTTATTAAATAACATGAGTCACATATGAATATATTCCTTCCTATTCAACATTTGTTAAAATATTTAAGTGATAATTTCAATTAAATAAGATATATTAATTTAAAAAATTATTAACATTTGTGAGGACTAAGCGCTTGGCACTTAATTAAAATTTATTAATAATGAATGCTGACTAACTATGCAAGCTACCATTACCGATAGTTGAGTGCTTTAGCTGATGCGTGCTAAAAAATTTGTGACGATAGAATAATAGATTATTGTTTTAGCGTTGCACGAAGATTCAACGCATATTCAAGTAAAAGAAAATAGCCAGTAGCGGCACTAGAAGTTTATATGTGGAAAATATGTAAAAAGAAAAAACTACGAGGCTTAGCCGAGTTGTAAAAATTCACTGTAAGTTGCTGATTACAGAGACGTCATTGCCCCACAAGCAATAAAGGGTTACAAAGTCTTATGAATTCCAACGTCGACATGCGAATGAACTTGTTGCGAGAAACGGGCGGCGACCAATAGCGATTGGCGTTGACTAACACGTGTTGGTTGATGGAGGTCAGTGGTGGTCGACGACACTAGGCAGCGATCAATGATGGTCGATGGAGTTCGGCGACGGTTGACAACGATAGGAGTGAAGTTGGACTTTAGCTCTTCAAAGCTTCAAGCTCTTCCTCAAGCCTCAAGCGCCCTCCCCTCATACTTCGAGATTTTCCCCCTTTTCAAAAGAGGGGAATGACTCTATTTTTAGAGTTCTGGGTGAAATTAATGTAGGAATATGAAACACTTAAATCGGACGGTCCGGAGATTTTCTTTTGATTAAACATCATTTGATGGATATTCGAGTGCCTTAATGATGTCAGAATTGAGCGAACTTTGACTCGTTGGATTCATCTTGTTAAGAATCTTGATTAGACTATAAGTTCACAATATTCGACATTTCTTTTACCTTACAAATGTTTCTAGAAAACTTCTAAACAAGATATAAGATCTTGATCGGGGCTTGATTTGAATTATATTGGACCAATTTTGGTATCATCGAGTTCGTCCCGTCGAATTGTTCAATTTGACTAAAGTTTACTAAAATCAAACTTTCGGATGACTTTTTATCAAAGTTTGAACGTTTCTTTCTCAAAAAGTTGCATTGAGATCGGTGTCATGCCTTGAGATTCTGTCAAATATTAGAAATATGTTCATGATGTATCAGCTGTCTCTCTATTTTCAGAGAAAACTATTTTCATGACACATCAGCTCAACCTCATGTGCTTACCTATTCGAGAACTACCATCACTACCGGCAAACTAGCCATATGGGGATTTGAACCCGTGACTTGAGGGGACTTATGACCTTCAAAAAGACTGCTCTATCAACAGACCACGGTTGGCGGCACGCACATATATATATCAGCTCAGTTGGTCAGTCTCTTATGTGCGTGAGATAGGTAGGAATGTTAGGACCCATGCTTATGCAAATTGTTTTTTTTTTCTAATATATGTCGCCTGCTTAAATCGAGAGCACGGCAAGACAGGCCAAAGTAGTGAAGGAAAAGCAACAGGAATTCATAATACCAAGCATTTTGAGTTTTCAGTCACTTTTCTTTTTAATTACTATTTTAATTGATAACATTAATTTTTAGCCATAAATATTAGTGATTTTGGAGTCTAGAAATAGGCAAATGATATGAGGATGGAGGTAGAGTCCCCATCCTTGCCAAGCAAGTGATCTGGGATTTTTCAAAAGAAGAAAGTCAACCCGACCTACATAGCAGGCGACCACCAACGGGATATTTTTTTAGTGTTGCAGTGCAGAAGAAAGTCATCCCCATCTTGTATAGCAGAAGAACAACTGGATCTTCTTTCATGTTGGGGCACAGAAGAAAGTCATCCTCGTCTTGTATAGTAGGCAAGCAAGGGATCTTATTTCACGTTATGGTGCAACAAAAAGTCGTCTATGTCCTGCGCAGTAGGTAAGCAATAGAATCTTCTTTCAAGTTGTGGTGTAGAAGAAATTCATCCCCGTCTTGCGTAGTAAGTGAGTAGCAAGATCTTCTTTCACGTTGCAGTGCAGAAGAAAGTCATCCTCTTCCCTACGTAGCAGGCGAGCGATGACATCTTCTTTCACCGTGCAATACAAAAGAAAATTGTCTCCGCTCTACATAGCAAATGATCAACGAGATCATTTTTCATGTTATGGCGCAAACGAAATCAGTCCCCGTCCTACATAACAAGTGACCAACGATATCTTCTTGCTTGTTGTTGTTGTGCATTCTAGTGGAGATGAAGAAATGCCGAAGTTTTTCTCCCTCACTTTGAGGGGAAGATTTTCATGCTTTGTGGTGTAGATATCTGAAGACCCTCTAAGGATCAGTAGAAGTACTGGACTTTCATGGAGGCAATGTCGACTCTACTCGAAGATGAGCTAATTTATTGTTGCTATTGTACAAGTATATGTTATTCTTTGTAGGCTTTCAATTGCATGATGTGGCATTTCTACACGATGATGATGTGTCTGTCTGTACTTTTTTCTCCAGCTTGATGTAATAAAAATTTGGATGTTGCTTCTAAGGTTTCTTTTTTCTTTCCTTCTGAGCCAAAGTTGGCCCTTTTGGAATGCTTTGCCCCACTTCTGAGGTGTTGTTACCCAACTTTTAGGTTGCATAGTGGTGTCAGCCTTATTTTATGCCTTCTGAGGTTTTGGGGCTTCTCAAACATGTGAAATTTTGTAATTAAAGTTAGCACGTATGCTTTATATGTAAAAAAAGTCACATACATTTTTAGACTTGTGTCTTCTAAGATTTATCCTCTTAACCATGCATCTTCTATGACTTGTTCTTTCTCAGGTTTATGCCTTCTAGAAGCTTGAAATGTGTCGGTGCCTTCTGAGGATTTTGATGTACTTATGCCACCTTAGACTTATAGCCTTCTAAGGTCTTTGATGTACCTTTGTCTCTTAAGACTTGTAGCCTTATGAGGTCTTTGATATATAAGTGCCTCTTGAAGCTTGTAGTCTTCTGAGGTCTTTAAGTGGAACGTCGTCAACCACTTGCTCTCATGGTGTCATTCTAGTGTGTACCTTGTCCACTACTAGCTTCTCATCCAGAATTGTCATATGGGCTTGTCTTCCAGTGGCATGATAGCTTCCCTTCGAGTTTTCCCTCTTGGGCTCGGCTTCCAAGAATATCTTATCTTCCCATCGATTCTTCCTTCTTGGCTTAACTTTCGGGGGCATGGTAGCTTTCCATTGAGTTTTGCCTCTTGGGCTCAACTTCCAGGAGCATCGTATCTTCCCATCAAGTCTTGCCTCTTTGGCTCAACTTCCAAGTGCATGGTTGGAGACCTTATCTGCCACTGTGAATGCTTGATTTTCCCATGACTATTAGTCAAAGTGCATCTATCTGACGACTATAGCCTAAGTTAGAGTATAGTTGAAAGAGGAATCCAATTAAGATGTAAGACTTGTCTTAGGTTATATGACTAGAGACGCTTGACGATGTTAACTCGTAATGGAAAATTTCATATGAAATCAACTTAGAATGGTTGATCTATCTGATGTTGTTATTCTAACTTCTGCTTGATGATCATAACTTGTTATGGAAAATATAAAAGGAAATCCACCAAGGATTTTTTACCTATCTATGATTGTTAGTCGAAGCTTCTACTGGATGAATGTATCTTGTGATGGAAGAGGTTGAATCGAGTCCCCCTAAAATCGATTAAGCATTTAATGATGTGTCAGATGCTATACTTTTTCTCGATTTTGGGGTGTAGGTCACAATGGACTATATATTTTCTTAAAAATATGGTTGCAGTCATACTCAAGAATAATGTTTAATATTTTATTCACAGTTATTTTTTAATCTTTTACACATAGCAAGGGCGTTTTCCAAATAAACTTGTAAAACAATGCATGTATTGAGGCTTAAAGAGATTAGCCTCTTGATCTGATTGAATAGGAACTCTAATACAATAAGGGGGCACTAAGGAAGTGTTATTTGCAGTAAAGATTACCCTCCAATCCAGGAGAGATTATCAAAAACTTTTAATCTGATTGAAATGTGGATGACTAATCCACCACAGGTATGTTAGATACATTGACGTGAATGATCTTTTAAGATTGCAGTGAAGGTTGTTACTCAGCCTATAAGAAGCAGTGAAAGATTTTATGTATGAATAAAATGCGAGAAGACAACATCAAGACAATCATACCCAGAACCTTGACATGAACAACCTTTTGAGGCTGCGGTAAAGCTTGCCCCCTGACAAGCCTTAAAATGTGTTATTTTTGTATGCACATTTTGTACTCATTTTTAAAGATATTGCATTTTAATGAAAGGTATTTTATGTGTTTTTAATTTCAAGTACAAGATGTTGAGTTTAAGAGCAAAAGGAACAAAATTAGAGTAAAATAGGGTCAAATGAAGAAAAAGAGCAAAAAGTGATGCGTCAAGATCTGACGCCTAAGCACTAGGTAGTTATAATAAGCTTCTAGAAGGTTTGCGCCTAGGTGCCAGAAATAGTTTGGACTTTTGTGTAATGAATTTGGATGAATTTTGAAGGGGTGCTTGAAGTGACTCTTAGCGATTTTAAGAGCTTTATTTAAAGGAACCATTGGCTGGTCAAAAAGGGGTCTTTAGAGAGCTTTTGGTTGTGGTAAAGAGCTTTTGGAAGGGGCATGAGGTTCTCTTGTGTGTGGCGTTGAGTGAGTGTGTGTTGTGAGTGAGATTTTTTTGTGTGTTTTGGTGTATCTAAGGAGAGTAAGAAGTCATCAAAGGAACTTTAAAGAATTTACTTGGTGAGAAGTCTCAGATAAGTACTTTGTCTTTTTGTTTGAGTTTTATTTTAGTTGTAAACTTAAATTTTAATATAAATAATGTTTTGTTGTGTTAGATCCATGAAGTCTGAGTAGTTTTCTTTATTTTTCTCCTTGTAATAAGAAGTAATAATGTGTAGGATTATAATTGTTTAAAATTTCTCTTATTTCATACTTGTGATGATTATTTCATACTTCATTTACATCTTCAATCAAGCTAATTAGAATGTTAAAACTTTTTTTGAATCCATAATGACTCTAGTGGGCTATGTGTTCCTCAACTAGTAAAATTCACCTTAACTTCGTGGGTGAGATGGCAATCTGTGGGTTAGTACAAATAGATAGGGAGATAAGTTTTGATGGGCATAAATTGATGATTATAGGGTGACAGGCTAAAATCATAACCAATTTGATCTAGAGTTTGAAACTTAGGGATTGGTCAGTTCTATAGAGAGGGCACAGTGGGTAATCTAGAGGTGAGAGGCTAGAACATATCTAGCATAACCTGAGATTTAGGAACTTAACTTTAGATTAGCCAATGTTCTTTATGCACTAAGAAGAGGGTAACGAATAGGTATGCTCGTATTTGGCACAAAACTACATGTTTACCTTTAAACATTTGATTCCTACACTAATTATGATCTCTTTGTAATGAGAAAGTTCTTTCACATAATTTGAACTCTTCTTCATAAAATGTTAGAAATATTGCATTTTTTTTTAAGATTTGAAAGAGAATTAGCAGGAATTTAATAACTTTGTTTTACACCTAAATTTGCTACCATATTATATGGAGTTTAAGTAAAGTTTTCCCCAGTCACAAAAAGAGTTTTGGATAAAAAAAGTTTCACCTACTATGTGGGATTGATACTGGGGTTTTAAAAGAAAATTCTTTATTATTTGAAATGATATGTATACTTGTGTAGTACCCGTAGTGTGTAAACTATTAATCAAATTCTAAATTTTATAACATATTTATTGAGCACACTAGTCGCTAAAATAAATTGGGTCAAGTTTTTGACAATCTTTTGGAAACTAAATAAATGTGTAATTACGGGTCAGGCAATCACCTCTTGATGCGGGCAGATTTAGTATGTTATTTTTGCAAATATTTTTTGATATTAAAAAATACACACGACAGTAATTAATAAATATGCAATGTAAACCCTAACAAAAATAACTTTAATGAACACAATTTTATTTTTTAAAACCTTTAAACTATCAAATCCTCTAATAATAACGCAAGTATACGTAGTGCTCAAGTAAAAAAGGGCACTAATAGAGTCCTAGATATCAATTCCACAGGGAAGTTGGAAATGCTTATAGATAAATTCTTATAATTAAACTATAAAATTGAAGTACAAAATTTGAATTTAGAGTAATTGAGTGAATGTTATATAAAACTCGGTTAAAAGAACTGAGTTAACTAAACTAATTGTTAATATTTCAAAAGTAACATTACGAAAACTAAACAAGTTTTTGTGATGGAGAGTTCAAATTTAAGAAAACATTCTTNTTTAATCTGTCACCTTAAAATCTCCAATTTTGCATCCAACAAAGTATATTTTTCTATTTATTTGCACTCAACTTCATGGATGACATCCTCTCCCATGGAATTAAATGTAATTCTCACTATATTGTAGAAATCATAGCCATTTCATAACTTATATTTCTCAACACATTTTAACATTTCAATTCACAAGATAAAAAGTAAATGAAGATCGAAGTTCAAATCATCACAAAATTTTGACATTTAAAATCATATAAAATAAAATAAATTATTCACAAAACCATATCTCAAAGTATGAAAAAGGATAAAGAAGACTACTCGGAATTCATGAGAAGAAAACAACAGAGCACAGATTTCATATATAAAAACAAGTTTACAAAACAAAAAGTAAAAGAAACAACTTATCTCACAATTCTTCCCAAGAAAATCACTAGATGTTCTCTTCAAGCACTTTTTCTCTTTAGAGGCTCTTTTAATTCTCTCTTAGAAGAGTAATGAATAATAAATTTATCACCTTCCATCTCTTCTTACAATCCTTAAAGAAAATCTACAAGCCCTTGACTTTCTCTCTCTCTCTATCTCACGCCACTCTCTAGCCCCCTTTTTCTCCTACTCTCTTCTTTTTACCCTAAACTTCCCTCTCTTTTATTAAAGGTTACCTCCCTCTAAAAAGAATTTAAAATTCCCTCCAAAATTTTATCCAAAAGTCAACTCTTTCGAATTAAGAAGATATGTTTATTGATCCAAGAAACATATCCCTTCATAAAAGAACCTTCCAAAGTGTCTAGATACATTCAATCACTCTATGACGTATTTAGAACAAGTGTCCCTTTCAAAATTCATGCAAAATTCATCTTGAACTACCTTATTCTACAAAAAGTCATCTCTAGCACCTCAGGCGCTGATTCTGGCGCCTCATGTGCCAACTTGCTTAACATCGCGTTGTTCAAGGTTTTAGTGCTTCAGGCATCAAATATAGTGCTTCTGGTGCCAGGTCTCTGTAAAATGGCACTTTAGACTCCAATTCTTGGCGCTTTAGGTGCCAATTTTGGCGTCAAAATCACAAAATTTGTTGTTTTGACTCCAAATTTCGTCTTTTTTATACTTTTGCTTCAAATGCCTAAAATTGATATACCTGCAAAAAAAACATAAAAATACCTTTCTTTAAAGTGCAATATCACTAAAAATAAGCATAAAATGTATACTTAAAACAACATATTATTTTGGTGTATCAAAATCCCCCAAACTTAAATGTTGCTTGTCCTCAAGTGACACTTTTACTACATAAAAACATATGATTCAGGATAGAGATTAATTTATAAATTCTATACTTTAGTTTCATAAATAAAACAGTAAAATTTAAAAAAAAAACTTTTAATAACTTAGGTTCAAACTCTAAGTCTAAGAGTACTAAGTAATTAAATCTAAGGTTTATGAGTCTCTATTTATTTCAAGAAGAATTGTAACTTTTCAAATAAAAAATACTTAGAATATTCATATGAAAAAGAACTTCATGAAAACTTTACTAGTAAGGGTGCTAATACTCCAATACAAGTTTAGAAAATGTAATAAAGTCTTTTCTTTAAGTTGATTCAAGTGAAGTCATTCTTTAATTAGGCATCTCATCAAGCTTCTCCTCACATATTTTTACTTTTCTTTTCTTTTCTTTTTCTTTTTCTATTTTTTTTTTCTTTTAGGAACTTTTCAATCCTTCTTTTCTTTTTCTTTTTCAAGTGAGGATTATTATATCTGGATAGCTTTTAATAATTTTGAACTTCGTTATCCTCTTCTTAAAGTTAAAACTCCTTACATTTATTTACTTTATAAATTCAAATTAGTTTTATGATTTTTCATAAAGCCTCATTCTTTTCTTCTTACATGAAAATCTAAAATTCCTAATACTTCAAAAATATGATTTCCTCTACTTTAAATGGAAAAACATAGTATTATCTTTTCATACCAAATATCTTTAACTTTAGAATTGAGCTTCATTATTAAAAAAATTTACTTAAATTTACCATAATATTTACAAACATAAGTATAGTCATTTAAAGTTCAATCTTAATATCCTAGGTCATGTTAAATTAATTTTAAAAATATAGTTAATGGAGGACAAATGAAATTTACTTTACTTCTTTTTAAAAGAAATTTTTCTTCCCCCCAAACTTAATTTTTTAAGTAATTTAAAAAAGTTCAGTACAAAATTTTGTAAGTGAAAGAAAATAGTAAATGCATAAAAATAAAAACTAACCTGTAGAGGATTTCTGAGTATGAAACTGCGCTCTGGTATACTATAGGTGCTAACTTTAAAAATTTCATATAGCTTTAAAGCATTAAATGAAACATAATATACTATAAAGAATTTGCTAAGAATTAAAAATAGAAATAAAAATTTTTAATGCTAAAAATGCAAAAAAAAAACAAAAATCTACAGTTATTATTATAATTTATGTCCACAGCACAATATTAAAATGAAAGTTCTTACTACAATAGTTTGAAATAAAACAAATTACAAACAATCAAAATAACAAATAAACAAACATACAAACTAAACTCCTAAAATATCAATCTGCATCGCCTTCCTCATCTTCATCATCATCTTCTTTTTGTTCTTCTTCTTCTTCTTCTTCTTCATAATCTGGAGTATAAGGAGTGAAGTTAAGGCAAGTTGGAAATTCAACATTGTACTCACCCCTAAGACATCTAACCATAGCCTCCTCATAAGCTATATCATGTTGAACTCTCCTTTGTTTATATTTATCATTATAAGCATTTCTTACTTCAATTCCTCCAATCCTATTTGGCATATTCACAATATCCATTTTTCGAATCATGATTTGCTCCATAAGATTTTCAAGTGAAGCACTGCAAGAAGTAGATGGCTCTGTAGCTAATGTTGAGGGTCTATCACTACCTTCACTCCTAGACTCAACAAATGATTCAAATCTTTGAATCATAAGCTTCTAAATAGGATTTTGTGGTTGTAGTTTTTCCTCATTTATATGGAACTCTACTTCTGACTATTCACATAGAGTGAAAATCAAGGCATGGTAACCCAAACCACTAGCAATAGCACTACTAGATATACTCTCAGCATGATGAACTATAAGAGCACCAATATCTATTTCCTTCATTTTCTAAATGCAGAAGTTTAGCACAACTCTATCCTTTGTTACTTCGCTCAGATGATTTGTTGGTAGTAATTTAGCAAAGAAGAAGTAGTGTCATACTTTTAACTGAAAAGTCATCATGGAAGCAGAGAAGTTAAATTTATTATTATTTTTAATTTTTCATTTTCCTTTTTCATCAGTCGGAAAGGCAATTACTTCATATAATGATGATCAGTCATCACGAATGCAACTTATTCACAATGAAACTCATTTCTCTCTCCATAAAAAGCATTGATCCTTTCTCTTGTAAACTCAACTTGCTTACCTCACACAAGGATGTGGTCATTAGTGATGAACCGCAAGTTGGCATAAAACTCCCGGAAGATAGGCACAATAACTACTGCAGTGAAGTAACAAAACCTCTCCCAATTTTTGGCGACAATCAACCTCTCGATCTCGCCACCCGGGTTAGCAAATGCCAGTTCCTGGATCAATTTCCTTAATTCAATTTGAGTATTATAACAGTGTTGGGCTTTAAAATTGACGAATCTCCTCACGTCAAAATCTCCTATAGGCTTTCCTTTTTTTACTCGTGAAGCCATTGGAATTTCTATGATAATTCAATTAACATCCAAATAAATTACAAGATCAAAAATATAGTTCCACAAGTAAGATTATTTGGTGAGAAACTTTTCACCATGGGTTTTCTTCAAGCTTCTTCATAAAAAATTCCAAATTTTGGATCTCCCATAATGTAAGAAATTTTTTTTTGTGAAAATAAAAAATTTATAGGTAAAAGTGAAGCTCTTATCAAGAGAAGATGAAATCTAAGATCTTTGGCCTTTGAAATCTTCTCAAATGCGCACAATTTGAAGCCCTAGATCACAGTTTAGAGGTAGAAGATGACTCAAATAGTAAAAATGGTGTTTTACTAGTCTATTTTGCAGTTTTTTTAGGTAATCTGGGCATTTTCGGGAATTTGGCGCCTCAGGCGCAACGCCTAATTTTTTTCCAGATTTCATATTCTGAGGAAATTTACTGTGTACCACTTTACGTCAACCTCTAATTAACTCAAATAAACATTTATACTCATAATTAAACAATTTTCTAACACATAACTTTCATAAAAAAACAACACCAAAAATATATGTATTTTTAGACTCATATTTTATACTTATTTTTTGTGATATTGCGCCTTAATGGAAGGTATTTTGGTGTTTCTTGCAGGTTATTGATTTTTAGGAATTAAAGCAAAAAGGATGGAATTTGGAGTGAAAATGACATTTTTGAAGAAGTACTGAGCACCGACGACGCCAAGGGCAGTGCCAACCACACAGAACAATAGAACAGCTAAAATTTTTACTCAGCGCCAAAGGCTGTTCAGCCCTCATTTCTAGAAGGTTCCATGTATTTGGACAATTTTTAAAGAGTTTTTGGAGGCACCTCTTGGAGAACTGAGGCTTTATATGGGGCCAAAATTCATTAAGAAATCGACTCCTTTTCACTTCAAAAAGTTCTACCACGCTCCATTTCTGTCATTCTTCATAATTCATCTTCATTCCACCATCAAATTTGAGTCCATTTGTGATTTTTCTTTTATAGTTTAGAGTTTGTGTTGTGAGATTTAGTGTGAAACTTTCTGTAAGAGTGTTGGAGAAGGAGAAAAGTGAGAGATATCTTCTTCCTGCATTTCTAAGGAAAGGCTACAAGGAATTTGCTTTGAGAAAGAGTTTCAGATAAGTTTTGTTTATTTATTAGTGTTTTATGAACTTTCTTTTATATATGAAATTTGTGTTTTGTTGCCTTTCTCATGAAATCTGAGTAGTTCCCTCTATCTTTCTCCCTACTCTGAGATATGGTGAAATAAAGAGATAATATGATGTGCCAATATTAAAATTTAAAAAAATTATGATAATTTTCCAACCCTAAACTTAATTTACATTTTGATCTGGTTAATTGAATTGTTAAAATATATTGTGAAACATAAGATCCAGGAAATGGAGTATGAGTTCTACAACAGAGTGATGATCACATTTGATTTCATGGTGGAGAAATTTGTTCATGGAATTAAGTGTAAATAAATAGGGAAATATTCTTTATTGGGTGTAGAATCAGAGAATCTTTAGGGTGGCAGACTAAAATCTCCAATTTGTTCTTAATGTTTAAAAACTAAAGTGAGAGTTAGCCTTCAGGTGAAGGGAAGTGGGAGCTCTGGAGTGTGAGTCGGTATCCTCCTAGCCTAATCACAGATTTAGTGACTAAACTTAGGATTAGCCAATGATTTTCTATGCAATGTATCAGGATAGAGAATTATAATTACTCTTATTTGTCACAATACATATTATAAATATTTATCTCATCTCATTTCACCAGAACCTCATTATAGTGGGAATGATGCTTTTTCACAAAAGAAATCCTCTTTACATAAACATAGTTAGTAGATTAGTATTTACTTTTTAAACTTTGCATTTCTATTTTGCTAATAGTTAAGTACTTTAGTTTTGATAACATCTCAACATTCGAAATTAGTGACAATGATTTCGTTTGATTTTTTGTAAATTTCCTAGTAAAACTTATCATTTTCTATTTACACATTTCTTTTGTGATCGATATTTGGGGCTTAAATAGAAAGTTCTTTATTACTTGATAACGATATGTATACTTGTGTAGAATCTCATTATTAACTGCCTATAATTATATATATTTTACACAACTTAGTTTTCATACAAGGATCAAGTTTTTGGCGTTATAGTGGTGTCAACTTCATAAATCCTTACATACAAAAAATTGGGATCAAGTTTTTGGCGTCGTTGCTTGGGGAATGTAACGGTTAAATTTAAGTAAATTAAATAGTTTTGATAAATTAGAAAAGTTAGAGATAATATATATACTATAAAAATATAAAAAAAAATATGCAAAAAATTGAAAATCCAAAAAAAAATTTATTTAAGAGTGTTTTTAGAAAAAATGAATTTTACTTGACTTACTTAATTTTTTTATGTAAAATATTGGATCTGAAGGCTTGGTTAAATTCATTAGCACTTGGATCTATTAGAACTTAGGGAGAAATATCACAAAATTTCTTGGCTAAATATTTTCTATCCTCGAAAACCGCTAAGCTTAGAAATAATATTACATTTTTTTCTCAGTTTGAAAGGGAATCAATATATGAAGCTAGGGAAAAATATAAAGATCTTCTTAGAAAATATCCACACCATGCTTTGCCAGATTGGTTAATAATTCAAACTTTTTACAACGGATTAGTAGGATCACTAAGATATATTATAGATGTTGTTGCGGGTCGATCATAAATGACAAAATCTTTTGATGAAGCATATTCTTTAATTGAAGAAATGACTACTAATAATTTTTAATGGCCCTCGGAAAGGGTAAATCCTAAGAGAGTAGCTAATATTCATGATTCTGATGCAATGTCTATTTTAGCATCTCAAATTGCTGTTATTTATAAAAAAATTGATCAAATAGGAGTGAACTATTCTCAAATACCCCAAGTATTAGAAGAAAATTCACTAGGATAGATTATTGATACTCAAACATCTTATGAAACTTTAAATGCTATAAATAATCAAAATAATAATCTCTATTCTAACTGTTTTAACCCTGGAAGGAAAAATCACCCTAATTTTAGTTGGAATAATTATAACAATCTGGTGAATCCATCCAAAAATCTGAGCAATCAAAGAAATCATAATTTTCGACCTTATTTTCCTTCAAGATTTAACTCTAACCCTAACCCACAAGTTAAGGAAAAGAAGTTGATGATGGAAGAAGTGATGTTGAATATGGGAAAGCAAATATAAAATCAAGGGGTTGTTATTAGAAATAATGAAAATCAATTAGGATATGTTGATACTACACTAGTAACAGACCATTTGGAATTCTTCCGAGTACTGTGGAAGTTAATCTAAAAGATCAAAATAAAGAGCAAATTAAAGTTATTCAATCACGAAGTAGAAAAGAAGTTGAAACAAGGATCCAAAGAGAAACTGAAGTTGATGAAGAGAAGGAAGAAATGGAAAATGATCAATGTTAAAATAAACAAAAACAGGTTCCTCTAGAAAAACCATTACCTTCAACTGAAGCAGAAAAATAAAGATAAACAATTTACAAAATTTTTGGAAATCCTTAAGAAATTAATAATAAATATTTTTTTTGTTGAAGCTTTGGAACAAATGCTAAGTTATATGAAATTTATGAAGGTTGTACTAAATAAGAAAAGGAAGTTTATAGATCATGAGACCGTTGCACTCATTGAAGAGTGTAATGTTATTATTCAGAAAAAGTTTCCTGAAAAATTAAAAGATCCTAGTTGTTTAATATACCTTGTGCAATTAGTGAAAAGTTTTATGGAAAGGCTTTATGTGATTTAGGAGCGAGTATCAATCTTATGCCCTTATCAATCTTTAAACATTTAGATTTGGGAAAAACTTCCCCAACTACTGTAACTCTTCAGTTAGCTGATCGATCAATAACTTATTTAAAGGGAGTTATAGAGGATGTACTAGTAAAAGTGGATAAATTTATTTTCCTTGTAGACTTTATAGCATTGGATATGGAGGAAGATAAAGAGATTCCTATTATTTTAGGGAGACCGTTTCTTGCAGCAGGAAGAGCTGTAATAGATGTGCAAAAAGGAGAATTAACAATGAGAGTTAACGATCAATGAGTAAAATTTAATATAGCAAAAGCTATGAAATATCATGCAAAAGAAAAAGATAATGAATGTTTCAGGATGGAAGTAACTGATTATCTGAGTAATGAACAGTTTAAGAATGAGTGTGAAAATAAATTAAAGCAAGGAGAATTTTTTTAGAATGAAGATGAAATAAAAGGTGAAGATTTTGATTATATTCAGGGAAAATTTGAAATGTTAAAATTGTTGGAAAAGGATAGTAAAAGTCTTATTCCCTTAAGTATTAAACCACCTAAACTTGAATTAAAGATATTACATGCCCATTTAAAGTATGTATTTTAAGGAGAGTCATCTACATTGTTTGTTATTATATCTTCTAAGTTAACTGAAATCAAGAACAAAAGTTGATAAAAATGTTGAACAAGTATAAAAAGGCTTTTGGATGGACTTTAGCAAATATTAAAGGAATTAGTCCTTAAATTTGTATACACATAATTTTATTAGATGAACTATATGAACCTAAAGCAGATCCTCAGAGAAGATTAAACCAAAGAATGAAAGAAGTTGTTAAAAAGGAGATTTTAAAATGGTTAAATGCTGGAATTATATATCATATTTCAAATAGTGCTTGGGTAAACCCAATTCTCTGTGTTTCGAAGAAAGGAGTGACTGTTGAAGAAAATGAGAAAAATGAATTAATACCAAAAAGATAAGTTATTGGTTGACGAATTTGTATTGACTATAGAAAGTTAAATATGGCGACCAAAAAAGATCTTTTATCCTTTACCCTTTCCAGACCAAATGTTGGATAGATTTGTTGGGAATAAATATTATTACTTTCTAGATGAATATATCGGTTATCATTAAATTTCAATTACTCCAGAGGATCAAGAGAAAATAATATTTACAAGCTCATATAGAACATTTGCTTTTCGTAGAATATCTTTTGGACTATGCAATGCACCTGTAACATTTCAAAGATGCATGATGTCAATTTTTAATAATTTTATAGAAAATGTAATGAAAGTGTTTATGGATGATTTTTTTTGTATTTGGGACTTTGTTTGAGTAAAGACTTAGTAATTTAGAAAAACTTCTGGAAGTATGTGAAAAAGTCAACCTAGTATTAAATTGGGAACAATATCAATTTATGGTTACAGGAGGTATTGTGTTTTGGCATAAAATTTCTGAAAAAGGCATGGAGGTAGATCCTGCAAAAATCTAAGTTATATAAAAATTACCACCACCTACTAATGTTAAAGGAGTGAGAAGTTTTCTAGGACATGTTGGTTTTTATAGGCGCTACATACAAAAATTTTCAAAAATAACTAAGCCGCTATGCCAACTTTTAGAAAAAAAATAAGAAATTTGATTTTGATGAGGAATGCATAAAAGCATTGGAATTCTTAAAATATAATCAGTCACTGCACCTATAATAGTTCCACCTGGCTGGGAAAAACCATTTGAAATAATGTGTGATGCTAGTGATTATGTTGTGTTGTATTAGGAAAAAGGCACGACAAAGTTTTTAAAGTTATATATTATGCTAGTAAGACTCTAAATGATGCTCAATTTATTTATACTACTATTGAAAGAGATTTATTTGCTATTGTTTATGCCTTTGATAAATTTAGACCTTATTTAATTGGAACTAAATGTATAGTGGATACAGATTATTTTGCTATTAAATATTTAATGCAAAACAAGGATATTAAACCAAGATTAATGAGATGGATACTTCTATTGCAAGAGTTTGATTTTATCGTGACTGATATAAAGCAAAATGATAATCAAATAGTTGATCATTTGTCTAGAATAGAAATATAAATATTAACTAATTTTGCAAATGAAATTTTAGAAAATTTTCCTGAAGAACAGTTATATAATATTGATCGAATGGATGTACTGTGGTATGTTGATATAGTGAATTATATTGTAAGTGATATTTTATCATCGGATATGAAAAATTCACAATTAAAGAAATTTATATATGATTCAAAAGACTTTTTTTTTATGACCCATATTTGTGTAAATAATGTAAATATCTAATTGTTAGAAGATGTGTGTCTTATGAAGAAACTCAACAGATAATTGAAAAATGTTATGATTCTGAATTTGGAGAATATTTTGGAACAAATAGAAGTGCATATAAGATTTTGCAAGCTGGATTTTATTGGCCTACTATTTTTAAATATGTTAATGAATATATTAAAATGTGTGATAGATGTCAACGAGTAGGAAATATTTCTAGAAGAAATGAAATGTCTCTAAGTTACACATTGAAAGTCCAAATTTGTGATGTGTGGGGATTGGATTTTATGGGACTATTTTTGCCTTTATTTGGATACCTATATATATTACTTGTTGTTGATTATATGTCCAAATGGATTGAAGCTATTGCTGTACCCAGATATGATGCTCAGAGTGTTTCTAAATTTTTAATTAAAATTATTTTTACAAGATATGGAATGCCGAGAGTAATTATTACTGATGGAGGATCTCATTTCAGGATTAAGAGAATAAAAAAATTAATCAAGAAACATGATATAATGCATAGATTATTTACTGTTTATCATTCTCAAACTAGTGTAATTAAAAGATGCAGTGATTCTGAAATTGGAGGATATTTTGGAATAAATAGAAATGCATATAAAATTTTGCAAGCTGGATTTTATTGGCCTACTATTTTTAGAGATATTACTGAATATATTAAAACATGTGATGAATGTCAACGAGTAGGAAATATTTCCAGAAGAGGCGAAATGCCTCTAAATTACACATTAGAAGTTTAATTTTTTTTANAAATTATTTTTACAAGATATGGAATGCCGAGAGTAATTATTACTGATGGAGGATCTCATTTTAGGAAAAAGAAGATCAAAAAATAAATTAAGAAATATAATATTATGCATAGATTCTCTACTGGTTATCATCCTTAGATTAGCGGTCTAGCAGAGATATCAAATCGTGAAATTAAACGTATTTTAAAAAAAGTTGTAAATCCTTATAAATTGGATTTTTCTGCTAGACTAGATATTGCATTATGGGCGTATAGAACTGCTTATAAGTCTTGTATAGATACTGCATTATGGGCATATAGAATTGTTTATAAGACTCCTATAGGAATGTACCCATACAAACTGATATGGAAAAACATGCCACTTACTAGTAGAATTAGAGCATAGAGCATTTTGAGCTATTAAGGAATTTAATTTTAATCTAAAAGATGCTTGTGAGAAAATAAGAAATGAAGTATATGATAATGCAAAAATCTATAAAGGAAAAATTAAAATATGGCATGATCGAAAGATTATTTAGAAGAAATTTGAACATGGACAAGAAGTTTTATTATATACTACAAGATTGAGATTGTTTCCAGGAAAACTAAAATCCATATGGTTATGACCATTTAAAGTGATTAAAGTTTATCACTATTGAACTGTTGTTATTAAAGATTCTGACACTGGAAGGGTATTTAAAGTTAATGGGCATCATCTGAAACATTATTATGAAGAGCACATACCTCAATTTAAAGAAGTTTTAATGTTAAGTCAACCCAACTAAACAAATAGTGTGGGAACTGATGACGTTAAACCAAGCGCTTTGTGGGAGGCAACCCATACATATATGTCTATGTATTAGTATTTTGTTTGATGAGTGTCTTATATATTAGTAGATAATTGTCCTACACAATTACATTTATTATAAATTAAGTCAAATATTGATATTGGAGAAAAGGTTGAAATTAAATTGAACGAAAAAATAAAAGTCGCAAAATTTTGGCCACTGGCTCTGACGGCGTCAGATGGGCGCCAATGGTGCCCGAGAAATTGGACCTCAGCACTGGTAGAGCCAATCGAGAGTGTCGACGGCGCCGAGAGCATTTTGATGGTTCAGACAACTTTTGGCGGAATTTGAAGGATATATTAGTTTGCCTGCTTCATCACTTAATTCAATTTCGAAGCAGTGGAATTTCTTTATTTGTGCAAAATTACTCCCTACTATGAAGATTGGTAGAGTCACCAAGGAAAGTACTATTTTAAACTACTATATTCAAATCGAAAAACCTATTAATATAGGTTTAATTATATTTAAATCTGTAATGGCAATCATTATGAATTGGCCAATTTATGGACTTGGGCATTCTTCTATAATTTTTCTAATTTGCAATCAATCCTAAGTGCCATATGAAAGTTGGGAAAAAGTTTACTACCATGGGAATCATTTTGTTGGTAATGGAAATGAAGCACTAAATGCTATTATGGATCATTTTTCACATGCTTCAACTCCATTAATACCACCAATAGTAGGAAGTTCGCTTGCTTTGGAGAAGAAATTGAAGAAAATTGAAAGGGAACTTCAGAGTATTATGAATGCAGTGGGAGATCTTAAGTACCTTTTTTATCACCTTGATTGGAGAATGAAAGAAAATTTTGATCATACTGAAACTTTTGAAGCGGGATTAATTCGGATGTTTAAAGAAAATGGGTGGATGGAAGAAAATTTCACAGATCAATTCTCGCATTGGTCCTTCTACAACCTATATGTTCATTACCAATCCATGGGAGATATTAAAGGAGGTGAAAGCACTGAAGATGAAGCGGAATGACTGAAGACTTTGGATTCTCTACTTGCTTAAGAATATGTATGTATTTGATGTAATTGTGTGAATTTGATTTGATTTTGCTTGGTTATTTTTGCTTTAGAATTCTGAACTTTGATTATGTGTATAGTTTTGTGTCAGCGTTTAGTGTTATGGATTGATTTCGACGCTGATTTATAATTAGTTTGCTTAATAGGTGTGAATGTGTGACTTGTAAAATGTATTTGTAAAAAGTGTAATTTCATATATAAAAGTTAGTTTGTTGTTGTTTGTGAATGTTTATTTGTGAATTATTGCTAGATAAAAATTTGTTTTTAAAAATACTAAAAAAACTTTGGAGTAAATTAAAAGGAAATTGAAATTTTGAAAAAAAAATCAAATAATGAATTTCGGGCCTTCAGAGCCGACGGCGCCTTCGACCCGAGAGCACTAATAACCCCTTTAATTCACGATTTTTATTGCAAAACCTTCATTTTTACCCCTAAAGTCGCCTTCAACCTTATTTTTCACACATAGGGCTTGATTCTGGGCAGATTTGAGTCGATTTAGAGGCACAGAAACTTTGGATTTAATTTTCTCTAGGTAAGAGCTACACTTTAAAGTAAATTTTTTTTATTTTCACCAAAGATTTTTCTCACATTGCCTAGATCCAAAAGATTTGGCTTTTTTTAGAGACTTTGAGAAAATGCTTTGGTGAAAAACTTTTGCTTAGTGGATTTAATTTTAAAGTGCTTTACATTTTGATTTTCAAAATTTTTGGAATTTATTCGGATTTTTACCATTTTTTTCAAGATTTCCTAGGACACCTAGATCGAGCAAAAGAAAAATAGAATATGACGAGCAAAAGTTTGTTAGCTTTAAAGCTAGTGCTAGATTTCATAGTCTTCGAGAAAATAAGAAAGTGATTCCGGATTGAGGTTTCAAAAATCCGGGAGGAGAAGTTGAACGATTGATTATCACTCAGCAGTGGGAAAACTTCTACTATTTTACTGTCGATGTGATAGCTGGGATAGTTATGGAATTTTATGCCAACTTTCCAGAGGCTTCTGATGATTTTGTTTTTGTTCGAGGAAAATGGGTGCAGTTTACTTTAAGAAAAATAAATGATTTTTATCAATTAGAAGATGTCTATAGATGCGAGTATCATTCATTCTCTGCTATAAATGAGGCCTTAGATGAGGTTATTTCTTTTCTAACTGGTGAGAAAGGGGCTTGGAAAGTAAAGAATGGAGTTAAATTCAACTTTCCCCTTTCTATGTTAAATGTAGTATCGAAGGACTGGCATTATTTTATTTCTGGGAGGATGATTCCAACAAACCATCATAGTGAAGTGACTAAGGATAGAGCCATCCTGAACTACTGTATTCAGCATGTGATGGATATAAATATAGGCTTTATCATTTATATGAACACTCAATCTATTGCTCTATGATATACCACTGGTGAATTGGCACACCCTGCTCTCATTTATACACTTTGTGAGCATGCAGGAGTTGATTTCAGACTTGATGAGGAGAGGATTGAGCCTCAAAGACTGATTAGGCTTGCAAACATTAAGACATGAGTCCCATGTTGGTTGTAGATCTGGAAGTAAGGTCAGGGATATTCCTTCTACTTATAGGACCCCTACTTTCAGTGAGCCTACTTCAAGTGACCCCAGTAACAGGGAGTTATTAGACCAGATGATGATTCAGCAGAGAGATATTTTGAGGATGGATCATAGGATGTAGAACATGGAGGCCGGAAATGCTTATACAGATGATCTGATTTGTCAGAAGTTTGAATATGATGCTACTTATAATGATGCTTTAGTGAAATACCTGAGGGGTGATCATACAGTTTAGTTCCCTATTCACCTTGTTTATACTCCATATCAGAGCAGAAGTTAGATGTTAATGATGAAGAAGATGAAGGCCGGTGATCTTTTTGTTTGATTGTTTGTTTGTGTTGTACTTTGTGAATGTATTGTTTGTTTTGTGATATTGTTGAAACTCTGTTGTTATGTTGTAATGTGAAACTGTAATGTGTAAAACTGTTTTCATTTTTAGAATTTAGTTTAGTTCTGTTGTTAGTTTCAGCATTTTGTTATATGTATTGTAATTAACTCTTTCTCAGCAAATTTTATATATATTATGTGCGATTTAATGTTTTAAGTCTTGTAGTTTTTCATATTAGCAGCTGTAGTATTTCAGAATTTATTTGTAAAAATCAGAATCTTCAACGGGTATGAATTTTCTTTATGTATTTAATGTTTTCTTTCTCCCTTTTATTTTTAAAATTCTTCATGTAAAACTTTCCAAAAAACTTTAAGTTTGGGGGGGGGAGAAAAATTATTTTAAAAAAAGAAAAGAGAGAACTTAATTTTATTTGTCCTCACTTAACTATATCTTTAAAAATTTTAAATTTAACATGACCTTTGTATTAGGGGTTTAACTTTGGATAACTATATTTATGTTTCTAAATATATAGTAAATTTAAGTAAAAAATTTTCAATAATAAAGGTTAATTCTAGAGACTAAGATATTTGGTAAAAGATAATAAAACTATGTTTTTTATTTTAAGTAAAGGAATTTGCAATTTTAAAGTATTCGAAATCTTAGAGCTATGTTTTTCTATTTTTAGTAAAGGAATTTTGTATTTTTGAAGTATTAAAAATCTTAAAAGATTCATGTAAAAAGAAAAAGAATTAAAGTTTATGAAATCTTTAAGTTAATATAAATTTGTTAAGTGAAGAAATGTAATAAGTTTTTAAAGAATTAAACTTTATGAAATCTTTAAGTTAATATAAATTTGTTAAGTGAAGAAATGTAAAAGTTTTTAAACTTTATGAAATCTTTAAGTTAATATAAATTTGTTAAGTGAAAAAAATGTAAAAAGTTTAACTTTAAAAAGAGGATAGAGAAAAAAATGTAAAAAGTTTTTAACTTTAAAAGTAAAGAAAATTGTACTTTTGAAATATTAAAAATCTTAAAGGTTCATGTAAAAAGAAAAGATTTAAATATGTAATTTTTAAGTTAATATAAATTTGTTAAGTGAAGAAATGTAAAAAGTTTTTAACTTTAAGAAGAGGATAGTAAAGTTCAGAATTATTAAAGGCTATCAAGATATAGTAATCATAACATACAAAAAAAAGAGAAGAAGAAAGAAAAGAAAAAGGAGATTAAAAATGATCCTGAAAAGTAAAAAAGAAAAGAAAAAAGATAGGGGAGAAGCTTGAGGAGATACCTAATTAAAAATTAGCTTCACTTGAATCAACTTAAGGAAAAAGACTTGGACAAATTTTCTAAACTTTTTATTTGAGTATTAGCTTAATGATTAATAAAGTTTTATGAAGTTCTTTTTTATATGAATTTTCTAAGTGACTTTAATATGACAAATTGCAATTTTTCTTGAAAGAAATAGAGGATCAGAAAACTTAGACTTAATTACTGAATATCCTAGCACATTTAGTATTTACTGCAGTTGTTTTGAATTTTTCTTAAGTTATACTATTATGTTTAGAGAACTTAAATATGGAAGTCTAGAAGTTAAATTCTTTACCATAAGTCATATTTTTATGAAGTAGAGGAGATACTTGAGGACAAGTAACATGTAAGTTTAGGGGATCTTGATACAGCAAAAATATATGCATTTTTAGACCCATATTTTATACTTATTTTTTGTGATATTGCACTTTAATGGAATATTTTATACTTATTTTTGGTGATATTGCACCTTAATGGAAGGTATTTTGATGTTTTCTTGCAGGTTGTTAGTTTTTAGGACTTAAAGCAAAAAACGAAGCAAAAATGATGGAATTTGGAGTCAAAATGACGTTTTTTGAAGAAGTACTCAGTGTCGACCACGCCAAGGGCAGCGCCAACGGCGTAGAACAACAGAAAAATTGAAATTTTTACTCAGCACCGACGGTGCCAAAGGCAGTTCATCCCCCATTTCTAGAAGGATCGATGTATTTGGACAATTTTTTAAGAGTTTTCAAAGGTACCTCTTGGAGAACTGACCTTGGGCTTTATTTGGGGCCAATATTAATCAGGAAATGGACTCTTTTTCAATCCAAAACGTTCCACCACACTCTATTTTCACCATTCATCAGTATCCATCTTCATTTCACCACCATATTTGAGTCCATTAGGGATTTTTCTTTTATAGTTCAGAGTTTTTGTGGTGAGATTTAGTGTGAAACTTTCTCTAAGAGTATTTGAGAAGGAGAAAAGTGAGAGATATCTTCTTCCTGCATTTCTAATAAAAGGCTACAAGAGATTTGCTTTAAGAAAGAGTTTCAGATAAGTTTTGTTTGTTTATTACCGTTTTATGAACTTTCTTTTATATATGAAATTTGTGTTTTGTTACGTCTTTCTCATGAAATCTGAGTAGTTCCCTCTATTTGTCTCCCTACTTTGAGATATGATGAAATGGAGAGATAATATGATATGCCAATATTAAAATATAAAATGAATTTTGATGATTTTTCAACTCTGAACTTAATTTACATTTCGATCTAGCCAATTGAATTGTTAAAATATGTTGTGAAACACATTATTCATAAAATGGAGTTTGAGTTCTACAACAGAGTGAGGATCACATTTGATTTCATGAAAGAGAAATTTGTTCATGGAATTAAGTGAAAATAAATCGGGAAATATTCTTTATTGGGTGTAGAATTGGAGAATCTTTAGGGTGACAGACTAAAATCCCCAATTCGGTCTTAATATTTAAAAAATAATACGAGAGTTAGGCTTCAGGTGAAGGGAAGTGGGAGCTCTGGAATGGGAGTCGGTATCCTCCTAGCCTAGCCATAGATTTTGAGACTAAACCTAAGATTATCCAATGATTTGCTATGCACTATATAAAGGTAGAGAATTATAATTGCTCCTATTTGGCACAATACATTTATAAACATTTATCTCATCTCATTTCACCAGAACCTCATTGTAGTGGGAAGGATGCTTTTTAACATAAGAAATATTCATTACATAAAAATAGTTAGTAGATTAGTATTTACTTTTAAATTTTGCATTTCTGTTTTACTAATAGTTAAGTGCTTTAGTTTTGATAATATCTTAACATTCAAAATTAGTGACTGTGATTTTGTTTGATTTTCTGTAAATTTCCTAGTAAAATTTATCATTGTCAATTTACACCTTCCCTGTGGGATCGATATTTGGGGCTTAAATTGAAAGTCCTTTATTATATGATAATAAAACGTATAATTGAGTAAAATCCCATTATTAATTTCCTATAATTATATATATTTTACACAACTTACTTTTCATACAAGGATTAAGTTTTTGGTGTTGTAGTGGTGTCAAGTTGATAAATCCTTACATATAAAAAATCAGGATAAAGTTTTTGGCACCGTTGCGTGGAGAAGGTAAAAGTTAAATTTAGGTAAATTAAAATTTTTTGATAAATTAGGATTATAAAAATAAAAAAATTATACAAAAAATCAAAAATCCAAAAAGAAATTTATTTAAGAGTGTTTTTTTTTAGAAAAAGAATTTTCTTTGATTACTTTATTTATTTATGCGAAATATTGGATCTGAAGGCTTAGTACCTTACGATTCAGAGTTAGAATGTACTATTAGAAAAATTTGAAAACAATAAAGAGAAATTAAAAATTTAAAAGAAATGGAAAATAACTTGAAAAATCCATTAAATGAGAATCGACAAAGACTTTTAAAAGATTATGAGAATCCGACAACAGATGAACTTCACTTGGCTATTCAAAATCCTTATGTTCTTGCTAATTCATTTGAGATTAAACCTAATATTATCCAAATGGTACAAAATAATCAGTTTAGAGGATCACCTACTGAAGATCCTAACTTACATCTTGCTAATTTTCTTGAGATTTATGCTACATTTAAATATGTCGGTGTGTCTAATGATGTTGTTAGGCTTAGACTTTTTCTTTTTTCATTAACGGATAAAGCTAAGGCTTGGTTAAATTCATTAACACTTGGATCAATTAGAACTTGGAGAAAACTATCACAAAAATTATTGGCTAAATATTTTCCACCCTCGAAAATCACAAAGCTTAGAAATGATATTACATCTTTTTGTAATTTTGAAGGAGAATGGATATATGAAGCATGGGAAAGATTTAAGGATCTTCTTAGTAAATGTCCACACCATGCTTTTCCAGATTGGTTAATAATTTAAAACTTTTAAAATAGATTAGTAGGATCCTTAAGATTTATTATAGATACTGCTGCGGGTGGACATTAATGTCAAAACCTTTTAATGAAGCATATTCTTTAATTGAAGAAATGGTTACTAATATNGAGGATCACCTACTGAAGATCCTAACTTACATCTTGCTAATTTTCTTGAGATTTGTGCTACATTTAAATATGTCGGTGTGTCTAATGATGCTGTTAGGCTTAGAATTTTTCCTTTTCATTAAGGGATAAAGCCAAGGCTTGGTTAAATTCATTAACACTTGGATCAATTAGAACTTGGGGAGAACTATCACAAAAATTATTGGCTAAATATTTTCCACCCTCGAAAATTGCAAAGCTTAGAAATGATATTACATCTTTTTGTCAGTTTGAAGGGGAATGGATATATGAAGCATGAGAAAGATTTAAGGATCTTCATAGTAAATGTCCACACCATGCTTTGCCAGATTGGTTAATAATTTAAAACTTTTAAAATAGATTAGTAGGATCACTAAGATTTATTATAGATGCTGCTGCAGGTGGACATTAATGTCAAAATCTTTTAATGAAGCATATTCTTTAATTGAAGAAATGGTTACTAATTTTTAGAAATGGTTACTAATTTTTTTAAATGGTCCTCTGAAAGGGTAAATCCTAAGAGAGTAGCCAGTATTCATGATTCTGATGCAATGTCTATGTTGGCATCTCAAATTGCTGCTATTTCTAGAAAGATTGATCAAATAGGAGTGAACTATTCTCAAATACCACCAATATTAGAGAAAAAATTCACTAGGATAGATTATTGATACTCAAACTTCTTATGAAACTTTAAATGCTATAAATAATGGAACTAAGAATCGCTATTCGAACTAGTTTAACCCTTGATGGAAAAATCACCCTAATTTTAATTGGAATAATTATAATAATTTGATGAATCCATCCAAAAATTTGAACAATCAAGGAAATCCTAATTTTCAACCTTATTATCCTTCAGGATTTAACTCCAATCCTAACCCACAAGTTAAGGAAAATAAGTTGATGATGGAAGAAGTGATGTTGAATATGGGAAATCAAATACAAAATTAAGGGGCTACTATTAGAAATATTGAAAGCCAACTAGGACATATTGCAACTACACTTAGTAACAGACCTTCTGGAATTCTTCCATGTACTGTGGAAGTTAATCCAAAAGATCAAAATAAAGAGAAAATTAAAGCTATTCAATTGTGAACTGGAAAAGAAGTTCAAACAAGGATCTAGAGAGAAACTGAAGTTGATGAAGAGAAGGAAGAAATGGAAAATAATCAACATGAAAATGAACAAACACAAGTTCCTTTAGAAAAGCCATTACCTCTGTTTCCTCAAAAATTGAAGCAGAAAAATAAAGATAAAAAATTTACAAAATTTTTAGAAATCCTTAAGAAATTAACGATAAATATTCCTTATTTTGGTGCTTTGGAACAAATGCCAAGTTATGTGAAATTTATGAAGAATGTACTAAAAAAGAAAATGAAGTTTACAAATCATGAGATAGTTGCACTGAGTGAAGAGTGTAGTGCTATTATTCAGAAAAAGCTTCCTGAAGAATTAAAAGATCATGGTAGTTTTACTATACCATGTGCAATTGGTGAAAAGTTTTATGGAAAAGTTTTATGTGATTTAGGAGTGAGTATCAATCTTATGCCCTTATCGATCTTTAATTGCTTAGATTTGGGAGAAATTTCCCCTACTACTGTAACTCTTCAATTAGCTAATCGATCAATNTATATATATATATATATATATATATATTAACATCTCTAAATAACGTAGACCAATAAAATCCATATTGTAAAATTTTATGAACAGTTCTATCATTCCCAAAATTACCTTAAAATTCAGAATCATGACAGTTTTGGATAATTTCTTGAATTCCTTTATAATACACACATCGTCTCATTAAATAAATCTTTGTATTATTTGTACAAAATGGATCATCCCAAAAATAAGATTTTGCATCGTGAATGAATTTCTTTTCCTATTTTATTTTCATTACATATTGTAAATATCACTAACTATATAATTCACAATATCAACACACCACAATATTTCTCATCCTTTTACAGCATAAAGTTTTTCATCAGGAAAAGTTTCATTAATTTATTTTTCCAAATCAAGTGTTTCTTCATGTTCCAACTTAGATAAATGATCAACAATTTGATCATCAGTCACTTTTCTATCGACTACTACAAAATTAAACTCTTTCATCAGAATTACCCATCTAATTAATATTGGTTTCACATCCTTCTTTTATATTAAATATTTAATAGTCGAGTGGTCAATATAAACAGCACATTTAGCTCCAAGTAGATATGACCTAAACTTATCAAAAGTATTAAAAATGGTTAATAAATCTCTTTTAGTTGTGGTGTAATTAATTTGAGCATCATTAAGAGTCTTACTAGTATAGTCTATAACTTTAAAAATCTTGTCATATCTCTGCCCTAAAATAGCTCCAATTACATAATCACTTACATCTCACATTAATTCAAAAGGCTTCTCCCAATCAGGTGAAACAATTATGTGAGCGGTGATCAATTTTTCCTTTAAAGTTTCAAAGACTTCAAGGCACTCTTGATTAAAATCAAATTTTGTATCTTTTTTCCAAAAGTTGGCATAAAGACTTAGTAATTTTTGAAAAATATTTGATATATTGCCTGTAAAATCCAGCATGTCCTAAAAAATTTCTAACTCCTCTTATAGTAGTAGGTGGATGTAGGTTAAATATAACATGTATTTTTGCAGGATCTACTTTCATGTCATTTTCTGAAATTGTATGCCCATGTATAATTCCTCCTGCAATCATAAATTGACATTTTTCCTAATTTAATACGACATTAGTTTTTTGGTTCTAGAAGTTTCTCTAAATAATTTAGACTTATTTCAAATGAATTTCCAAATACAGAAAAATCATCCATAAAATTTCAATCCATTTTTCAATTAAATCACTGAAAATTTAACATCATACTTCTATGAAATATTGCAGGTGCATTACATAATCCAAAGGGCATTCGCCGTAAAGCAAAAGTTCTGTAAGAACTAGTAAATGTTGTTTTCTCTTGATCCTCTGGAGCAATAGGTATTTGATGATAACTAATATATCCATATAGAAAATAAAAATATATGTGCCCAACCAGTTTATCACATCTGGTCTAAAAAGGGTAAAGGAAAGTGATCCTTCCTGGTGGTAGAATTTAATTTTATATAATCTATGCAGATACGTCATCCAGTGACTTACCTTATTGGTATTAATTCATTATTCTCATCCTTTACAATAGTCACTCCTCCTTTCTTTGGAACATAGTGAATTGGGCATACCCAAGCACTGTCTGAAATAGGATATATTATTTCAGCATCTGACCATTTTAAAATCTCTTTCTTAACAACTTCTTTCATCATAGGATTCAATATCCTTTGAGGATCAGCTCTTAGTTCATGTTGATCTTCCAATAAAATTCTATGCATACAAATTGAAGTACTGATTCCTTTAATATCAGCTAATCTCCATCCAATGGCTTTTTTTATATCTTCTCAAAGTTTCTAACAACTGTTGTTCTTGCATATAAGTTAATTTTAAGGATACTATAATAGGTAATTTGGATGAATCTCCTAAGAATGCATACTTTAAATGTGTAGGAAGTGTTTTCATTTCTAGTTCAAAAGGTTTCTCAGTAGATGAAATCAATTTCTTGTTATCATCTGTAGGATCTAACATTTCAAATTTTTCATGAAAATAATCCAAATCTTCATTACTCACTTATGTAAATTCATCTTGAATTTTATCCTCATCTTCATATTTGAAAATTTCTTTTTCAAATTTCTTTTCGAATGTCTTTATGAAATATTTATGGCTTAAATATTTGTTAATATCCATTCTGAAGCATTCAATCTCTTGCTCTTTTGTCGAGTATCTCATTGATTTTGTAACATTAAATGTAACCTCTTCATCACTAAGTTTCATAGTTAGTTCTCCTCTCTGCACATCTATCAAAGCTCTTCCAGTGGCAAGGAATTGTCTTCCTAAAATGATAGAAATTTCTTTATCTTCCTCCATATCTAATACAATAAAATCCGTTAGAAAGATAAATTTATCAACTTTTACCAAAACATCTTCTATAACTTCTTTAGGATAGGTAATCGAACGATCAGCTAACTGAAGAGTTACAGTTGTAGGTGAAATATCTAACTAATATTATTTCATTATTTAATTACAACATAACTAAAGAGTTACAGTTGCAGGTGAAATATCTAACTAATAGGAGTTATATTTGTAACTTCCTAGAAGAGTTACAAATGGGAAGTTAATTACAAAGTCAAGGATCTTCCATGTTTCTAATTGCAGCTCCTTGACTTTGTAATTAACTTCCTATTTGCAATATTAATTCTTCCATTGACAACTTCTTCTCCTTACTCTACAAATTATTAAAACCTAGGGTGTAATATGGTTTATAAGTTGGATTTCCTTGATTGCTGGAGTTTTCCAATAGGTTCGCAATGTTATTTTCCCATTGCTGATTTGCAGTATTAGAGTTATTGTTACTCCAACTAAAATTTGGATGATTATTCCAACCATAATGATAATAATTGGTATAAGGATTATTAGAACGATAATTTATCATATTTAAAGTCTCGTAAGAAAATTGTGATTTTATCATTTGTCTCAATAAGTTTTCCTTAAGCACATGTGGTGTCTGAGAATAATTCATTCCATATTGATTTATCTTCTTCGATATAGTAGCTATTTGGGCAGCTAACATAGATATTGGATCAGAATCATGAATATTATCTACTCTTTTTGGATTTACCCTTTTAGAGGGCCATTGAAAATTATTAGTAGTCATCTCTCCAATTAAAGAATATGCTTCATCGAATGGTTTTGACATTAATGAACCACCACTAGCAGCATCAATTATTGATCTAAGAGATCCAACTAATCCATTATAAAAAGTTTAAATTATTAACCAATCTACCAACGCATGGTGTGGACACTTCATAAGGAGATCTTTAAATCTTTCTCAAACTTAACAAATTGATTCCCCTTCAAACAGACAAAAAGTTGTAACATCATTTCTAAGCTTAGTAGTTTTTTAAGGCGGAAAATATTTAGATAAAATTTTTGGTGATAAGTCTCTCCAAGTTCTAATTGATCTAGGTGCTAACGAGTTTAACCACATCTTAGATTTATCCCCTAGTAAAAAAGAAACAAGTCTAAGTCTGACGGCATCATTTTATACTCTATCGTATTTAAATGTAGCACACAATTCTAAAAAAACTAGCAAGGTGTAAGTTAGGATCTTCAGTTGATCTTCCCCCAAACTGATTATTCTGAACCATTTAGATAATAGTAGGTTTAAGCCAAAATGAATTGACAGCTACCGTAGGTTTTGTATACTCAAATAAATTTCATCTGTTGTAGGATTAGCATGGTCTCTTAAAGGTCTCCGATGATGTTTATTTCCATAATTACTTGAGTTTAAAGCCATTCTGCTAGAATTATTTATCTTTTTTTGTTGTTTTTGAATTTTTCTAATTGTTCTTTCTAACTCTGAATTTTAAGGTACTAATTCTTCATATCTTAAACTACGCCTAAACAAACATAATAAGCAATTAAAATAAGCAAACACACTAAAATATAAAAATATTGAAGTTAAACTACAAACACATTTTTTTAGATAAAATAATTTACTAACATTTTCCGTTACTTTCCAGGCAACGGCGCAAAAAACTTGATGCAGGCGGATTTAGCGTGTTATTTTTGCAAATATTTTTTAATATTACAAAATACACACGGCAGTAATAATAATAAATATGCAATGTAAACCAGAACAAAAATAACTTTAATGAAAATAATTTTATCTTTTAAAACCTTTAAACTGTCAAATCTCATAATAATAACGCAAATATATGTATCGCTCAAGTAATAAAGGACTCTAATGGAGTCCTAGATATCGATCCCACTTGAATGTTGAAAATGCTTATATATAAATTCTTATGATTATAATTTAAACTAAAATTTAAACCAGAGAATCACAGGGACAGTCGAGCAACTGACGGTTAAAATGGACATTTTGCCTTTTCTAACAGGATAAGGAGCACCGAAATTCATGGCTTCCTCGCATTCTGATATTGGTTGACGATAATGTTACAGTGGAAGCACAGTCAGGCGAAGGTGCACATCCAAACGAGCGCCCTCCGACAACTCTGCTTTCCGTTCGCTGCAATGGACTTCGAATGTGTGTCAAACGATGCCTTATTGGAAGTAAAGTGATAACGAGAAATAAATTAGATAAAATACAATCATTATAATGGTAAACTAACTGTCTGTGACACCCAAGCATAATCAGATCTTCTAACATAGTATTAGAATTCCACAAAAACTAATATGTATATGCAACAACTTTATGGTCATTAAGAATGGCGCACACTTGTAATTCAAAGAAACTGAACCCCTATTACTTGATCCATCCCCCTTTGGTGAGTATCATAGCTCTCAAACTCGATCAAAATTAACAATGATCAAAGGTAGTATCTATAATATCCAAAAAACATCTAAGAAAACTTTGCATCCTCACAGTTTAAAAACAAAAGAACTAAAATTACCAAATGTAGAACTTTCAGAAGAAGAAATAGTCATAAAAATGAAAATAAGGGCAATAGAGCAGCAGCAACGACCATTCATAATAGCTCAACCACCATGCCATATTCATCCAAGATAAAAAAAGACATCCAAAATTCTTAAAATTAATTGAGAAGAGCAGCTCAAATAATCCTCACCGCCATAACCATAATATTTAACCAAACAATCAATTAGCTAAGTAGTTGATGAAAAAACCAATCCAACAAACAAAAAAACCCCCCTATTCATCTACTAGAAAATTAAAGTCTCTTAATAGTGTCAAGAAGCTCCTTTTTAAAGTGATAAATTTTTTTCAAGCCTAGTAAAAGAACTAATGTTCTTGCCAATTATAACCTCATCACAAGAACTATTCTAAAAAATTCTTGCTTTTATTTTTATCCATAAATAATAAGCCAAATTATGAATAGAAGGGAGAAAAAAATCTTTGTATAATCTTATAATTAAGAGAATTAGATTAATCAAAGAGCTTTGAAAGATTTAAACATATATGAAAGAATTTACACCTGGAATATAGTTCTGTGAAACTCTAAAGGAGTATGAACGATCAAAAGAAAAATGAGAGTAAGACTCATGTAAAATTCTATGATTTTATTGTTTTTATGTCCACTGGTTCAGGAGTTTGGTCGATCATGCACTACTGTGGAATTGCATGTCTGGGTGTGTTGGTGTCTGGGAACACAATAGTGGGTCTCTATCCTCTGTTAGCATGCCAATGAAAGTAAGAAACTTTGATTTTCTATATTTTCTTACATTATTAAGGTAAAATGTCAATTAATCTTTAGTTTTAATTATATAAGAGAACTACGAGTACATTTGAGACATGTAGAGCCAAAGCCTAAGGCAAGTAGTAGTAGTGATAGATAGTCTACTACTGAGCAGCCTGATTATGTGTTTGAAGGCAGATTGCAGAAACAAAAAAGGGGAGTTTGTATGAGTTGGGTGCTTAGTGTATTATATTTAAGGCCAAGCAATCCCGAGCTGCTCAAGGTGCTTTGAAGTCATCATTATCAAAGAATGGTGAACTTGTCAAGCATGTCGCTACTATGACTAAGGAGCTCCACCAGCTACGTCAGCGCCAACATACAGTTTTGCATTTGATTTATGTTATAAAATTTCGATGCAAATACCTCCAAAAAAAGTCCAACGTTAATCTTCATTTCCGGTAGAAATAATGGACAACACGTTTAAAACAAATTTGTGTCCGCAAATAGTGGACTCAAATTTCATAGGTAACATTTACGTCCACACGAATCGCACGAAACTGGCTATCATTGATAAAGTTAGATGCAACACTTGACGTAATTTTTTTTGTCAACCACTGTCAATGCTAATTGCATTTGGGATGACTGTTTTTATGTGGATCATATGGCTAATGCAAATTCGTCGACAATATGATTTTATGGCAATTTTTTTATAAATCAACATGGGACTTGTATGACATTAATTTGACAAAATCATGTAGTGGTTCCCTCTATCGGACGATAGTTTGTTAATATTTGAGTGTTTTAGTAATGTCAGAATTGAGAGATCTTGAACTTGCTGGATTCGTTTATAAACTTGTTAAATTTGGAATCCATTTGACCTTCCGACAGAGCACGAGAAGCTTCCACTGAGCTTGACTTGGCTCATATTTGACCAACTTTAGTGTTATTGTGTTTTTGTCTCATCCAACTGGTCAGTTTGAACGCAAGTTTGTTAAAATCATAGTTCTATATGATTTTAAAATAGTGTTTGGACGTTTCTTTCTGAAAATGTTTCATTATTTGCACCGATTGTCTCGAGATTTATATTAAAATGATGAATTTTGTTGATTACCAGTCAACGGTTATTTTTTTTCACCTATTCTATGAAGTGGATTAAGAACTTTGCACTGGGTTATGGGTTTGTGTTGAGAGTCCTTTTTTTATTATTTTCTGCTTTTTATAGATTATTTTTAAGTTTTATTTTCATTTCATGTACTTGACTACAATGTCCCTCTTAACATGTTTTGACTTTTCTCTAATTTTATAGCTAATGGAATTCGGCTGCCCCCACTCCCCACTTTCCCAAAAAGAAAAAACGTGAGAGGCTGAAGACTGAATTGGAAGGGCTTAATTTTAAAAGCTAGAATAATAAAAGACTGTTATGTGTAGGGGGTGTAAACGAATCGTACACGGACGAATAGAGTTTTTGTTCGTGTTCGGTTCGTTTGAAATTTAATTTGTTTGAAATAAGCTTGTGTTCGAAATTGTTCGTAAAGCCACTGTTCGTATTCGTTTCTTAACGGACGAGCCAAACACGAGTTGTTCACAAAAGACGAGCTAGTTTGGCATCCCTAATATTAATATATATAAATAATATATTATCTTAATTATATAACTTATATTACATAAATATATGATATATATTAGTATANCACATCTTGGAGAATATATATATATATATATATATATATAAAGATGAAAGGGCTGAGAGGACCTTCACTCTGCCCACTTTGCTGTGCTGCTGAAGAAACCTTAGATCACCTATTTTTTTCATGTACCCTCTCACAAGAAATTTGGTCAGGTTTAATCAAGTTCTTGAACATTAATAGTCAGAATTTAAGCTGGCTTAAATTTTCTACTAGCTGGGAAGATTGGCATAACAACAACCTTTGGGTGATACCATGTATTGTTGCTTGGTTCAATTGGATGTACAGAAACCACAGAAAATTTGATGAGAAGTTTTCAGGGTCAAAATCTGTGATTCTTAATTGTAACTCTTATATTCAGAAATTGATCAAGTTTCATCACTTCCCAAATGTTATAAACCACTGGACTCCAGGAAACAATAGTCCTCTTCTTCAGTCTTTCAAACTAATCCTTTGGAGTCCTCCCCCTACTAGTTGGTTCAAGGTCAACACTGATGGCAGCTTCTCAAATGGTTGTCCTGGTATTGGGGGAATCTTCAGGAACTCTTATGGTTCTCCCATTCTATATTTTACTACTCCTGCTGTGGCAATAGATGCTCTGGAGGCAGAATTCATAGCTATCTATTGGGCCATCAAAATTGCTTCTTACTGCCACATGGGTCCTTTGATCATAGAAACAGATTCTACTAATTGCATTAAAATCCTCCTTCATGGTGAAACTCCTCCTAGGAATATAACCAGATGGAACAATTTTTTATTAGCCCTACTACCTAGATACAAGTTCAATATCAATTTTATTCCTAGAGAGGGTAATTGTCCAGCTCATTGGCTTGCCTCCCCGGGTAGAAATATTGAACAAACTTTTGTTGGGCTGACACTTACACCTGATCTAATATTCCTGCTGAATGGTGACAATTTGGAACTCCACTAAATCAAATGTATGTAACTGCTATGGGAGGTAGACCCTTGGGGGAAGGCATTGAGTTACATAGTGTTAGAATTTACTGATGGTCCTTGTGTGTAATTTATTTTTATGTCCATACTCATGTGTTCCCTATTTCAGTTTCTGCTTTTTGGGAGGGTATATATCTCTCCAACTCTTGTAATCCCTATTAGGTTCTTTATTAACATGTAAGGAGCCTTAGTTGCACTTTTCTCTTAAATATATATATATATATATTGTGTTTAATTTATTAAAATATCAAACTTAAAAGTAGAAAAGAGAAAATTGAAGTGTGTAATTTCAAAAGTCTGCATCTTATTGAGGTTAACTTATTACAAATTTTATTTTTTTGAGTCGGTCATAGACGTTTGGCCAAATAAATAACCCCAGAACAATCAAAATTTCAAAAAGACAATTCTAAGCAGTGTCAAGCTGCATAATATCTCTTTAGGTATCATCTATTAATCGACAACATGGGTCTTTCACCCCAAAAATCCACCAGCTGGTAGTCTCCTTCAGAGTAGACTTTTTTATGACAAATGGTCCCTCATAAGTTGGCTCAATATTTACACCTATCTTGTGGCGTGCAATAATAGGCCTTTTGAGCACAAGAATGAGATCACCAATTTTGAATGTCCTTGGATGGACCAATTTTTTATGAGCTTGTATCATCTTCACCTGGTAAAGCTCCAGATGATGTTGTGCTTCTAAGCATTTTCCTTCGTGACTTTCCAATTCTTCAAGTCTAAGTTTTTCACTTGCTTCTGCTGAAAGTTGATTAGCGACATTGACCCTGAGAGACATCATCTAAACCTCTAATGATAATACGACCTTGGACCCGTACACGAGCATGTAGGGTGTACATTAAGTGAGAGTTCTAAATGTCGTTTGGTAGGCCCAGAAAGCTTCTAGTAGTCTATTATGCCAATCACTTTTTTTTCTCATCCAGCATCTTCTTCAAAATCTGTACCAAATTCTTGTTGAAGGCCTCGGCCAGGCCATTTACTCTAGGATAGTAGATCATAGAGTATCTCCAGTCTATCCCGTGCCTTTTGGCGAAGTTGTTGATTTTGGTTCTCTTTAAGGCTATTCCATTGTTAGAGATTATTGTGCGTGGAACTCCAAAACAGTAGATGACTTGGCTTTTGAAGAACTGAAGGACGTGCTGTATCGTAACCTCTCGTAATGACACTGCCTCTACCCATTTAGAATAGTAATTTATATCGACAAGTATAAATCTATGTCCTATTGATGATGGAGGGTCTATCCGACCTATTATGTCCGTGCCCCAACACTTGAATTGCCACGAGGCAACTGTTGGGTTTAGCACATTCGAAGGTTAGTGTAAGACCACCCCATGCACTTGGCACTAGTGACATCTTTTGGCTGTATCCATGCAGTCGGACATCATTGCTTGCCAATAATATTTGAGTCGCTTGATCTTCATTTTCATCTTTGGTCTTGACTGGTTAGCTCCACACAATTCAGCATGTACTTCTTTGACAATGTTCTGTGCTTCGGCTCTGCTTAGGCATCGCAGCCACATCTTATCAAATGATCTTCTATAGAGCACATCACCTACTAGAGCATATGACATAACCAATCTTGTGATGTGGTGTACTGCTGACTTGTCCTCCGATAGCTTTCCAGTATGTAAATATTCTATTAAAGGCTTACGCCAATCTTCATTGTTATCAACAACCACAATCATCATTTCTTGTTCTTTTACAAGCTTGCTTATATTTTCAAAGTTGATTCAAGACAAAACATGTCTTTCTTGTACTGTGATGTCTATGAAATCCTCCGGGGGACATGCCAATTCTTTAGCAAGTTTTTCTAGAGTGTCAGCATGTGCATTATCTCCTGAGGAATCCGGTAGAAAGTCACATTGAGAATTGGTACACAGAAAATATATGCTTTTTTAGACATATATTTTATACTTATTTTTTGTGGTATTGCACCTTAATGGAAGGTATTTTGATGTTTTCTTCCAGGTTGTTAATTTTTTGGACTTAAAGCAAAAAGGAAGAAAAAAAGATGGAATTTGAAGTCAAAATGACGTTTTTGAAGAAGTACTCAGCGTGAACCGCGTAGAACAACATAACACCTAAAATTTTTACTCAGCACCGACGGCGCCAAAGGCGGTTCAGCCCCTGTTTCTAGAAGTTCGATGTATTTGGATGAATTTTGAAGAGTTTTTTGAGACACATCTTGGAGAACCGACTTTAAGCTTTATTTGGGGCCGAAATTCATCGGGAAATGAACTCCTTTTCACTCCAAAACGTTCCACCACGCTCCATTTTCATCATTCTTCATAATCCATCTTGATTCCACCATATTGGAGTCCATTTATGATTTTTCTTTCATATTTTAGAGTTTGTGTGGTGAGATTTAATGTAAAACTTTTTGTAAGAGTGTTCGAGAAGGAGAAAAGTGAGAGATATCTTCTTCTTGCATTTCTACGGAAAGCCTACAAGTGATTTGCTTCAAGAAAGAGTTTCAAATAAGTTTTGTTTGTTTATTAGTGTTGTATGAACTTTATTGTATATATGAAATTTGTGTTTTATTGTGTATTTCTCATGAAGTTTGAGTAGTTCCCTCTATCTTTCTCCCTACTCTAAGATATGGTGAAATGAAGAGATAATATGATGTGCCAATATTAAAATATAAAATAAATTGTGATGATTTTTCAACTCCAAACTTAATTTACATTTTGATCTGGCCAATTGAATTGTTAAAATATGTTGTGAAACATATGATCCGGGAAATGGAGTATGAGTTCTACAACAAAGTGAGGATCACATTTGATTTCATGGAGGAGAAATTTGTTCATGGAATTAAGTGCAAATAAATAGAGAAATATTCTTTGTTGGGTGTAGAATTGGAGAATCTTTAGGGTGACAGACTAAAATCCACAATTCAATATTAGTTTTTAAAAACTAAAGCGAGAGTTAGCCTTCAGGTGAAGGAAAGTAGGAGCTCTGGACTAGGAGCCGGTATCCTCCTAGCCTAGCGACGGATTTAGGGCCTAAACCTAAGATTAGCCAATGATTTTTTATGCACTGTATCAGGGTAGAAAATTATAATTTCTCTTATTTGGCACAATACATATTATAAACATTTATATCACCTCATTTTATCAGAACCTCATGGTAGTGGGAATGATGCTTTTCACATAAGAAATCTTCATTACATAAACATCATTAAGAGATTGGTATTTACTTTTTAAACTTTGCATTTCTATTTTGCTAATACTTAAGTACATCAGTTTTGATAACATCTCAACATTTGAAATTAGATACAGTGATTTCGTTTGATTTTCTANTTTATTTTTTACTATTATAATTTATTTTATTACGGATTTTATAACAGCTAATGGATATATTTATCCTTTTTTTTTTTATTTTTTACTATAATAATTTATTTTCTTAAGGATTTTATAACAGCTAATGGATATATTTCGAGCGTTCCGCTGAAAACCACACATCACGTCATACAATATCTCATATCGTGAAAAAATTATTCTCGTATGCAGAGATGCATACGGTGTCAGATCTCCACCGTCCATCATAGCAAAGTTGTATGACGGTTGGCTCTATTTTGAATAAAAAAAAATTATTGTGATGGACGGTAAAGATCGAATGGATACGATTTTGGTTCTATAACAAAGTCATTGTCAAACCAGCTAATGTGGACCCCACATTTGATTTCGTTACATTCACACATCACGCATAGACCAATGATAGCCTTTGGGAATCCGGCGATAACCCGCCTGGACGGGCCCCACGTCCGTTACTTTCTTCTGCTCGGCATCATTTACTTATAATTTATTTATTTATTTATTTATTTTTTTTTGGCTTTCTTAAATTGTTCGAATAAGTTGAAAATGCAGTGAGAGGATTGATTCTAAACGGGTGATCAGCATAGCACAGCACAGCACTTCGATTCATCAATATCAGGCTTATTTTAACAAAATTGCGCATTCATGGGAGCCACGAACACATGTTTAG
>JXCR01128916.1:103890-130009 GCA_002079205.1 Phalaenopsis hybrid cultivar | reverse complement strand
AATTGGCCAGATTGAAAGTAAATTAAGATCGAAGTGAAAGATCATCACAATTTCTTTAACATTTTCGTGGCTCAACTAATTCAAATCACCATTTCACAAATCTCAAGACAAGGAGAAAGACAGAGAAAACTACTCAGATCTCATGGGAAAAACACAATAAAACTCGGAATTCATATATTTATCTCTGTCATACAAACTACAACAATAAATAAACTTATCTCTAATTTCTCCCCAAGAAAACTCCTCAAAGTTCCTCTGAATCTCTTCCTTTCTTTACAGCACACAGAATTCCTCTTCGAAGCGATAAGGAGGAAGAAATCTCTCACTTTTCTTTCACTCTTACAATATCTCGAAGAATTCCTCACAATTTTGACACCCTAGTAAATTTTCTATACACTAATGGAACCTCTCTAACCTCCAAGACCTCTCTAATTTTCGGCCAAAATCTTCTTTTAAAGTTGTGGATGAGCTTTCCCAAGAGTTGCCTAAGCATCCCTTCAAAATGTGTTGTCATCCAAAGTCTAGTTGGACATAACCGCCGAGCTCGCCATCAGCGGCCTCTAGGGTACTGTCGGCGGACCTCCTTAATGAATTAATTATGGAGTCTCGGGAAAATCTCACCGTCGGCGCTGTTGGGCTCGCCGTCGGCGCCCTAGTTCAATTCTTCACATTTTGGTTCTTTTCGCTCCAAATTCACTCTTTTTTGCATATTTTTGCTCCAATGACCCTAATTCATCATTTATGCAACAAAATATTAAAAATATCTTTCTTTAAAATGCAATATCATCAAAAATAGTATATAATAGGTATGAATATCTCAACATATTTTCCTTTGGTCACAAGTATATGTTTTTCTTGGTAGTCTTTTAATTGCATGATGTGGCATTTGTACACGATGTTGATGTGTCTGTCTGTACTTTTTTCTCTAGTTTGATGTAATAATAATTTTGATGTTGCTTCTAAGGTTTCTTTTTTCTTTCCTTCTAAGCCAAAGTTGTCCCTTTTGGAATGCTTTGCTCCACTTCTGAGGTGGCGTTACCCAACTTTTTGGTTGCAGAGTGGTGTCAACCTTATTTTATGCCTTTTGAGGTTTTTGGGCTTCTCAAACATGTGAAATTTTGTAATCAAAGTTAGCGCGTACGCTTTATATGTAAAAAGAATCACATACATTTTTAGACTTGTGTCTTCTAAGATTTATCCTCTTAAGCATGTATCTTCTGTGACTTGTTCTTTCTCTGGTTTATGCCTTCTAGAAGCTTGAAATGTGTTGGTGCTTTCTGAGGATTTTGATGTACTTTTGCCTCCTTAGACTTGTAGCCTTCTAAGGTCTTTGATGTACTTGTGTCTCTTAAGACTTGTAGTCTTCTGAGGTCTTTGATATATATGTGCCTCTTGAAGCTTGTTTTCTTCTGAGGTCTTTAAGTGGAACCCTGTCAACCACTTGCTCTCATGGTGTCATTCTAGTGTGCACCTTGTCCACTACTAGCTTCTCATCAAGACTTGTCTTATGGGCTTGTCTTCCAGTGGCATGATAGCTTCCCTTCGAGTTTTACCTCTTGGGCTCGGCTTCCAAGAATATCTTATCTTCCCATCGATTCTTGCTTCTTGGCTTAGCTTTCGGGGGCATGGTAGCTTTCCATTGAGTTTTGCCTCTTGGGATCAACTTCCAGGAGCATCCTATCTTCCCATCAAGTCTTTCCTCTTTGGCTCAACTTCCAAGTGCATGGTTGGAGGCCTTATCTGCCACTGTGAATGTTTGACTTTTCCATGACTATTAGTCGAAGTGCATCTATCTGACGACTATAGCCTAAGTTAGAGTATAGTTGAAAGAAGAATCCAATTAAGATGTAAGACTTATCTTAGGTTATATGACTAGAGACGCTTGAATGTTAACTCGTAATGGAAAAATTCATATGAAATCAACTTAGGATGGTTGATGTTACTGATGTTGTTAGTCTAACTTCTGCTTGATGATTGTAACTTGTTATGGAAAAGATAAAAGGAAATCCACCAACAATTATTTACCTATCTATGATTGTTAGTCGAAGCTTCTACTTGATGAATGTATCCTGTGATGGAAGAGGTTGAATCGAGTCCCCTTAAAATCGATTAAGCATTTAATGATGTGCCAGACTCTCTACTTTTCTTGATTTTGGGGTGTAGGTCACAATGGACTCTATATTTTCTTAAAAATACGGTTGCAGTCATACTCAATAATAATGTTTAATATCTTAGTCACACCTGTTTTTGAATCTTTTACACATAGCGGGGGTGTTTTCCACATAAACTTGTAAAACAGCACATGTATCGAGGTTTAAAGAGATTAGCCTCTTGATCTGATTGAATAGGAACACTAGTACAATAAGGGGGCACTAAGGAAGTGTTATTTTTAGTGAATATTACCCTCCAATCCAGAAGAGATTATCAAAAACTTTTCAACTGAATGAAATGTGGATGACTAACACACCACAGTTATGTCAGAGACATTAACATGAATGATCTTTTGAGATTGTAGTGAAGGTTGTTGCTCAGCCTATAAGAAGTAGTGAAAGATTTTATGTATGACTAAGATGCGAGAATACAACATCAAGATAATCATGCCCAAAACCTTGACATGAACAACCTTTTGAGGCTGCGGTAAAACTTGGCCCCTAATAAGCCTTAAAATGTGTTATTTTGTATGCACATTTTGTACTCGTTTTTAAAGATATTGCACTTTAATGAAAGGTATTTTGTGTGTTTTTAATTTTAGGTACAAGATATGTATTTTAAAGCAAAAGGAATAAAAATGGAGCAAAATAGGGTCAAATGAAGCAGAAGAGCAAAAAGTGATGTGTCAGGATCTGGCGCCTAGGCGCTAGGTAGTTATAATAAGCTTCTAGAAGGTTGGCACCTAGACACCAAAAATTGTTTGGACTTTTGTTTATTGAATTTGGATGAATTTTGAAGGGGTTCTTGAAATGACTCTTAGTGATTTTAAGAGCTTTATTTAAAGGAACCATTGGCTAGTCGAAAAGGGGGCTTTGGAGAGCTTTTGGTTGTGGTGAAGAGCTTTAGGAGGGGGCATGAGGCTTTCTTTTGTGTGGCGTTGAGTGAGTGTGTGTTGTGAGTGAGAGTATTTTTGTGTGTGTTTTGGTGTATCTAAGGAGAGTAAGAAGTAATCAAAGGAACTTCAAAAAATTTACTTGGTGAGAAGTCTCAGATAAGTACTTTATATTTTTGTTTGAGTTTTTTTTTAGTTGTAAACTTAAATTTTAATATAAATAATGTTTTGTTGTGTTATCCCCATGAAGTCTGAGTAGTTTTCTTTATTTTTCTCCTTGTAATAAGAAGTAATCATGTGTAGGATTAGAATTGTTTAAAATTTCTCTTATTTCATATTTGTGATGATTATTTCATACTTCATTCACATCTTCAATCTAGCCAATTAGAATGTTAAAACTTGTTATGAATCCATAATGACTTGGGTGGGCTATGTGTTTCTCAACTAGTAAGAATCACGTTAACTTTGTGGGTGAGATGGTAATTCATGGGTTAGTATAAATAGATAGGGAGATAAGTTTTGATGGGCATAAGTTGGTGATTCTGGGGTGACAGGCTAAAACCATAACCAATTTGATCTAGAGTTTAAAACTTAGGGATTGGTTAGTTCTATAGAGAGGGCACAGTGGGTAATCTAGAGGTGAGAGGCTAGAACCTATCTAGCATAACCTGAGATTTAGGAACTTAACTTTAGATTAGCCAATTTCTTTATGCACTAAGAAGAGGGTAAAGAATAGGTATGCTCGTATTTGGCACAAAACTACATGTTTACCTTTAAACAAATGATTCCTACACTAATTATGATCTCTTTGCATTGAGAAAGTTCTTTCACATAACTTGAACTCTTCTTCATAAAATGTTGGAAATATTGCATTTTCTTAAAAGATTTGAAAGAGAATTAGTAGGAATTCAATAACTTTGTTTTACACATAAATTTGTTATCATATTATCTAGAGTTTAAGTAAAGTTTTCCTCAGTCATAAAAAGCGTTTTGGATAAAAAAAAGTTTCACCTACTACGTGAGATCGATACTGGGGTTTTAAAAGAAAATTCTTGATTACTTGAAATGATATGTATACTTGCGTAGCACCCATAGTGTGTAAACTATTAATCAAATTCTAAATACTATAACATATGTATTGAGCACACTAGTCGCTAAAATAAATTGGGTCAAGTTTTTGACAATCTTTTGGGAACTAAATAACTGTGTAATTGTGGGTCAGGCAATCACCCCTTGATGCGGGCAGATTTAGTATGTTATTTTTACAAATATTTTTTGAAATTACAAAATACACACGGCAGTAATAATAATAAATATGCAACGTAAACCCTAACAAAAATAACTTTAATGAACACAATTTTATTTTTTAAAACATTTAAATTATCAAATCCTCTAATAATAACGCAAGTATATGTATTGCTCAAGTAAAAAAGGGCACTAATGGAGTCCTAGATATCGATTCCACAAGTAAGTTGGAAATGCATATAGATAAATTCTTATAATTATAATTAAACTATAAAAGTGAAGTACAAAATTTGAATTTAGAGTAATTGAGTGAATGTTATATAAAACTCGGTTAAAAGAACTGAGTTAACTAAACTAATTGTTAATCTTTCAAAAATGAACTTACGAAAACTAAACAAGTTTTTGTGATGGGGAGTTCAAATTTGAGAAAACATCCTTCCCCTTTACAATGAGTATATGAATTATGAAGATATTAAAATCATTTGAATATACATACATATATATATATATATATATATATTATTTTTTATTTTTTTTGTGCCAACTAGGAGCAATTATATTTTTTATCCTCTTCCAAGTGCATAAAGAACATTGACTAATCCAGGATTTGGTCCCTAATTCCGTGGTTAGGTTGGGAGGATATCGGCTTCACTCCAAAGCTCCCACTACTCCCTCACCTGAGGGCTAACAATCTCGCATTAGTTTCCAATCAATTGGATCAAATTGGGGATTTTAATATGTCACCTTAAAATCTCCAATTCTGCATCCAACAAAGTATATTTCGCTATTTATTTGCATTCAACTTCATGGATGACATTCTCTCCATTGGAATCAAATTTGATCCTCACTATGTTGTAGAAATCATAGCCCTTTCGGAACTTATGTTTCTCAACTCATTTTGACATTTCAATTCACCAGATCGAAAAGTAAATGAAGATCAGAGTTCAAATCATCACAAAATTTTGACATTTAAAACCATATAAAATAAAATCAATTCTTCAAAAAACTATATCTCAAAGTAGGGAGAAGGATATAGAAGACTACTCAGAGTTCATGAGAAGGAAACAACAAAGCACGGATTTCATATATAAAAACAAGTTTACAAAACAAAAAAGTAAAAGACACAACTTATCTCACAATTCTTCCCAAGCAAATCACTAGATGTTCTCTTCAAGCATTTTTTCTCTTTACAGGCACTCACAATTCTCTCTTAGAAGAGTAATGAATATTAAATCTCTCATCTTCCATCTCTTCTTAAAATCCTTGAAGAAAATCTCCAAGCCCTTAACTTTCTCTCTCTGTCTATCTCACGCCACTCCCTAGCCCCCTTTTTCACCTACTCTCTTCTTTTTACCCTAGACTTCCCTCTCCTTTATTAAAGGTTGCCTCCCTCTAAAAAGAATTCAAAATTCCCTCCAAAATTCTATCCAAAATTCAACTCTTTTGAATTAAAAAGATATGTCTATTGATCTAAGAAACATATCCCTTCATAAAAGAACCTTCCAAAGTCTCTAGATACATTCAATCACTCTATGAGGCATTTAGAACAAGTGTCCCTTTTGATATTCATGCAAAATTCATCTTGAACTGCCTTAATCCACAAAAAGTCGTCTCTAGCACCTCAGGCGCTGGTTCTGGCGTCTCAGGTGCCAACTTGCTTAACATCGCGTTGTTCTATGTTTTGGTGCTTCAGGCATCAAATCTGGCGCTTCTCGCACCAGCTTTCTATAAAATGGTACTTTAGACAATAATTCATGGTGCTTTAGGCGCCAGTTCTCGCACTTTAGGCGCCAGTTCTTGCGCCAGAATCACAAAATTTGCTGTTTTGACTCCAAATTTCATCTTTTTTTATAGTTTTGCACCAAATGCCTAAAATTGATATACCTGCAAAAAAAACATAAGAATAGCTTTCTTTAAATTGCAATATCACTAAAAGTAAGCATAAAATTTATACTTAAAACAACATATTATTTTGGTGTATCAAAATCCCTCAAACTTAAATGTTACTTGTCCTCAAGTGACACTTTTACTACATAAAAACATATAATTCAGAATAGAGATTAATTTATAAACTTCTATACTTTAGTTTCATAAATAAAACATTAAAATTTAAAAAAAAAACTTTTAATAACTTAGGTTCAAACTCTAAGTTTAAGAGTACTAAGTAATTAAATCTAAGGTTTATGAGTCTCTATTTATTTCAAGAAGAATTATAATTTGTCATATCAAAAATACTTAGAATATTCATATGAAAAAGAACTTCATGAAACTTTACTAGTAAGGGTGCTAATACTCCAATACAAGTTTAGAAAATGTAATAAAGCCTTTTTTTTAAGTTGATTCAAGTGAAGCCAATTTTTTATTAGGTATCTCATCAAGCTTCTCCTCACACTTTTTTACTTTTCTTTTCTTTTCTTTTTCTTTTTCTCTTTTTTTTTCCTTTATGAGCTTTTCAATCTATTTTTTCTTTTTATTTTTCAAGTGAGGATTACTATATCTGGATAGTTTTTAATAATTTTGAACTTCATTATCCTCTTCTTAAAGTTAAAACTCCTTACATTTATTTACTTTATAAATTCATATTAGTTTTATGATTTTTCATAAAGCCTCATTTTTTTCTTCTTACATGAAAATCTAAAATTTTTAATACTTCAAAAATATGATTTCCTCTAGTTTAAATAGAAAAACATAGTCTTATCTTATCATACCAAATATCTTTAATTTTAGAATTGAGCTTGATTATTAAAAAAATTTTACCTAAATTTACCATAATATTTACAAATAGAAGTATAGTCATTTAAAGTTCAATCTTAATATCTCAGGTCATTTTACATTAATTTAAAAATATAGTTAATTGACGACAAATAAAATTTAGTTTACTTCTTTTTAAAAGAAATTTTTATTTTCCCCAAACTTAATTTTTTAAGTAATTTAAAAATGTTCAGTACAAAATTTTGTAGATGAAAGAAAATAATAAATGCATAAAAATAAAAACTAACTTGTAGAGGATTTTTTAGTATGAAACTGCGCTCTAGTATACTACAGGTGCTAACTTTAAAAATTTCATACAGGCTTTAAAACATTAAATGAAACATAATATATTATAAAGGATTTGCTGAGAATTAAAAATAGAAATAAAAATTTTAAATGCTAAAAATGTAGAAAAAGCAAAAATCTATAGTTATTATTACAATTTATGTCCACAACACAATATTAAAATGAAAGTTCTTTCTATAATAGTTTGAAATAAAATAAATTACAAATAATCAAAATAACAAATAAACAAACTAACTAACTAAACTCCTAAAATATCAATTTGCATCACCTTCCTCATCTTCATCAACATCATCTTCTTCTCCTTCATCATCATAATCTGGAGTATAAGGACTGAAGCTGGGGCAAGTTGGAAATTCCACATTGTACTCACCCCTTAGATATTTAACCATAGCCTCCTCATAAGCTATATCATGTTGAACTCTACTTTGTTTATATTCATCATTATAAGCATTTCTTACTTCAATTCCTCCAATCTTATTTTGCATATTCACAATATCCATTTGTTGAATCATGATTTGCTCCATAAGATTTTCAAGTGAAGCAGTGCAAGAAATAGATGGCTCTGCAGCTGATGTTGAGGCTCTATCACTACCTCCACACCTAGACTCAACAAATGATTCAAATCTTTGAATCGTATGCTTCTAAATATGATTTTGTGGTTGTAGTTTTTCCTCATTTATATGGAACTCTACTTCTGATTGTTCACATAAAGTGAAAATCAGGGCAAGGTAACCCAAACCACTAGTAATAGCACTACTAGATATACTCTGAGCATGATGAACTATAAGAGCACCAATATCTACTGCCTTCATTTTCTGAATGCAAAAGTTTAGCACAGCTTCATTTTCTGAATGCAAAAGTTACTTCACTCAGATGATTTGTTGGCAGTAATTTAGCAGAGATGAAGTAGTGTCATATTTTTAACTGAAAAGTCATCATGGAAGCAGAGAAGTTAACTTTATTATTATTTTTAATTTTTCATTCTCCTTTTTCATCAGTCAGAAAGGCAATTACTTCATCCAGTGATGAATCAGTCATCACAAATGCAACTTATTCACAATGAAACTCATTTCTCAGTCCATAAAAAGCATTGATCATTTCTCTTGTAAACTCAACTTGCTCATCTCACACAAGGATGTGGTCATTAGTGATGAACCGCAAGTTGGCATAAAACTCCCGGAAGATAGGCATAATAACTACTGAAGTGAAGTAGCAAAATCTCTCCCAATTTTTGGCGACGATCAAACTCTCGATCTCGCCACCCGGGTTAGCAAATGCCCGTTCTTGGATCAATTTCCATGATTCCATTTGAGTATTATAACAGTGTTGGGCTTTAAAATTGATGAATCTCCTTGCGTCAAAATCTCCTGTAGGCTTTCCTCTTTTTACTCGTGAAGCCATTGAAATTTCTATGAAAATTCAAATAAAATCCAAATAAATTACAATATCAAAAATATAGTTCCACAAGTAAGATTATTTGGTGAGAAACTTCAAGCTTCTTCATAAAAAATTCCAAATTTTGGATCTCCCATAATGTAAGAAAAATTGATGGTGAAATAAAAAATTTCTAGGTTAAAGTGAAGCTCTTATCAAGAGAAGATGAAATCTAAGATCTTTGGCCTTTGAAATCTTCTCAAATGCGCACAATGTGAAGCCCTAGATCATATTTAGATGCATAAGATGACTCAAATAGTAAAAATGGTGTTTTACTGGTCAATTTTGCGATTTTTTTAGGCAATATAGGCATTTTTGAGAATTTAGCGCCTCAGGCGCAACGCCTAATTTTTTTTTCAGATTTCATATTCTGAGGAAATCTACTGCGTACCACTTTATGTCAACCTCTAATTAACTCAGATAAACATTTATACTCATAATTAAACAATTTTCTAACACATAAATTTCACAAAAAACATGATACACCGAAAATATATGCATTTTTAGACTCATATTTTATACTTATTTTTTGTGATATTGCACCTTAATGGAAGGTATTTTGATATTTTCTTACAGGTTATTGATTTTTAGGACTTAAAGCAAAAAGGATGGAATTTAGAGTCAAAATGATATTTTTGAAGAAGTACTCAGCACCGACCATGCCAAGGGCAGCGCCGACCATGCCAAGGGCAGCGCCGACCAAGCAGAACAACTGAACAGCTGAAATTTTTACTCAGCACTGACAGCGCTAAAGGCTGTTCAGCCCCCATTTCTAGAAAGTTTGATGTATTTGGATGATTTTTTAGGAGTTTTTTGGAGGCACCTCTTGGAGAACCGATCTTGGGCTTTATTTGGGGCCAAATATCATTAAGAATGGACTCCTTTTCACTCCAAAAAGTTCCACCATGCTCCATTTTCATCATTCTTCACAATCCATCTTCACTCCACCACCATATTTGAGTCCATTTGTGATTTTTTTTTATAGTTTAGAGTTTGTGTGGTGAGATTTAGTGTGAAACTTTCTGTAAGAGTGTTGGAGAAAGAAAAAAGAGAGATATCTTCTTCTTGCATTTCTAAGGAAAGGCTACAAGGGATTTGCTTTGAGAAAGAGTTTCAGATAAGTTTTGTTTGTTTATTATTGTTGTATGAACTTTCTTTTATATATAAAATTTGTGTTTTGTTGAGTCTTTCTCATGAAATCTGAGTAGTTCTCTATATCTTTCTCTCTACTCTGAGATATAATGAAATGAAGAGATAATATGATGTGCCAATATTAAAATTTAAAATAAAGTGTGATGATTTTTCAACTCTGAACTTAATTTACATTTTGATCTGGTCAATTGAATTATTAAAATATGTTGTGAAATATATGATCCGGGAAATGGAGTATAAGTTCTATAACAGAGTGAAGATCACATTTGATTTCTTGGAGGAGAAGTTTTTTCATGGAATTAAGTGTAAATAAATAGGAAAATATTCTTTATTGGATGTAGAATTGGAGAATCTTTAAGGTGGCTGACTAAAATCCCCAATTTGGTCTTAGTGTCTAAAAACTAAAGCGAGAGTTAGCCTTCAGGTGAAGGGAAGTGGGAGTTCTGGTGTGGGAGTCGGTATCCTCCTAGCCTAGCCATAGATTTAGGGACTAAACCTAGGATTAGTCAATGATTTTCTATGCACTGTATCAGGGTAGAGAATTATAATTGCTCCTATTTGACACAATACATATTATAAATATTTATCTCATCTCATTTCACCAGAACCTCATTGTAATGGGAATGATGCTTTTTCACATAAGAAATCCTCTTTACATAAACATAGTTAGTAGATTAGTATTTACTTTTTAAACTTTGCATTTCTATTTTGCTAATAGTTAAGTACTTTAGTTTTGATAGCATCTCAACATTCAAAATTATTGACAGTGATTTCGTTTGATTTTCTGTAAATTTCCTAGTAAAACTTATCATTGTCAATTTACACCTTCCCTGTGGGATCAATACTTGGGGCTTAAATATAAAGTCATTTATTACTTGATAACGATATGAATACTTGCAAAGAATCTCATTATTAATTGCCTATAATTATATATATTTTTTACATAACTTACTTTTCATACAAGGATCAAGTTTTTGGCGCTGTAGTGGTGTCAACTTCATAAATCCTTACTTACAAAAAATCGGGATCAAGCTTTTAGCGTCGTTGCGTGGGGAAGGTAACAGTTAAATAGTTTAGATAAATTAGAAAAGTTAGAGATAATATATATACTATAAAAATATATAAAAATAAAAAAATATGCAAAAAATCAAAAATCTAAAAAGAAATTTATTTAAGAGTGTTTTTAAAAAAAAGAATTTTACTTGGCTTACTTTATTTGTTTATGCAAAATATTTGATCTGCAGGCTTAATGCCTTATGATTCAGAGTTAGAATGTACTATTAGAAAAATTTGAAAACAACAAAGAGAAATTAAAAATTTTAAAGAAATGGCAAATAACTTAGAAAATCCAATAAATGAGAATCGACAAAGACTTTTAAAAGATTATGCGAATCCGACAACAGATGAACTTCACTTGACTATTCAAAATCCTGATGATGCTGCTATTATCCAAATGGTACAAAATAATCAGTTTGGAGGATCACCTACTGAAGATCGTAATTTACATCTTGCTAATTTTCTTAAGATTTGTGCTACATTTAAATATGTCGGAGTGTCTAATGATGTTGTTAAGCTTAGACTTTTTCCTTTTTCATTGAGGGATAAAGTCAAGGCTTGGTTAAATTCATTAGTACCTGGATCTATTAGAACTTGGAGAGAAACTTGGCTAAATATTTTCCACCCTAAAAAACCGCTAAGCTTAGAAATGATATTACATCTTTTTCTCAGTTTGAAGGGGAATCGATATATGAAGTCTGGGAAAAATTAAAAGATCTTCTTAGAAAATGTCCACACCATGCTTTGTCATATTGGTTAATAATTCAAACCTCTTACAACAGATTAGTAGGATCACTAAGATCTATTATAGATGCTGATGCGGGTGGATCATTAATGTCAAAATCTTTTGATGAAGCATATTCTTTAATTGAAGAAATGGCTACTAATAATTTTCAATGGTCATCTGAAAGGATAAATCCTAAGAGAGTAGCTAATATTCATGATTCTGATGCAATGTATATTTTGGCATCTCAAATTGTTGTTATTTATAAAAAGATTGATGAAATAGGAGTGAACTAATACCCCCAGTATTAGAAGAAAATTCACTAGGATAGATTATTGATACTCAACCATCTTATGAAACTTTAAATGCTATAAATAATTAAAATAGAATCCCTATTCTAACTATTCTAACCCTGGATGGAAAAATCACCCTAATTTTAGTTGGAATAATTATAACAATCTGGTGAATCCATCTAGAAATCTGAACAATCAAGCAAATCCTAATTTTTGACATTATTATCCTCCAAATTTAACTCCAACCCTAACCCACAAGTTAAGGAAAAGAAGTTGACAATGGAAGAAGTGATGTTGAATATGGGAAATAAAATATAAAATCAAGGGGCTGCTATTAGAAATATTCAAAATCAATTAGAACATATTACTACTACACTAGTAACAGACCTTCTGGAATTCTTTCGAGTACTGTGGAAGTTAATCCAAAAGATCAAAATAAAAAGCAAATTAAAGCTATTCAATTACGAAGTAGAAAAGAAGTTGAAATAAGGATCCAAAGAGAAACTGAAGTTGATGAAGAGAAGGAAGAAATGGAAAATGATCAACATGAAAATGAACAAACACAGGTACCTCTAGAAAAACCATTACCTTCGTTTCCTAAAATACTGAAGCAAAAAAATAAATATAAACAATTTACAAAATTTTTGAAAATCCTTAAGAAATTAACAATAAATATTTCTTTTGTTGAAGCTTTGGAACAAATACCAAGTTATGTGAAATTTATGAAGGGTGTACTAAATAAGAAAAGGAAGTTTACAGAACAAATGCCAAGTTATGTGAAATTATAAAGACGATAAATATTCCTTTTATTGAAGCTTTGGAGCAAATGCCAAGTTATGTGAAATTTATGAAGGATGTACTAAATAAGAAAAGGAAGTTTACATATCATGAGACTGTTGCACTCAGTGAAGAGTGTAGTGTTATTATTCAGAAAAAGCTTCCTGAAAAATTAAAAGATCCTAGTATTTTTATTATATCTTATGCAATTGGTTAAAAGTTTTATGGAAAAGCTTTATGTGATTTAGGAGCGAGTATCAATCTTATGCACTTATCGATCTTTAACCGTTTAGATTTTGGAGAAATTGCCCCTACTACTGTAACTCTTCAGTTAGCTGATCGATCAATAACTTATCTAAAAGGAGTTATAGAGGATGGACTAGTAAAAGTGGATAAAGACTTTATAGTATTGGATATGGAGGAATAAAGAGATTCCTATTATTTTAGGGAGACCATTTCTTGCAACAGGAAGAGCTGTAATAGATGTGTAAAAAGAAGAATTAATAATAAGAGTTAATGATCAAGGAGTAAAATTTAATATAGCAAAAGCTATGAAATATCCTGCAATAGAAAAGGATAATGAATTTTTTAGAATGGAAGTAGTTGATTATCTGAGTAATGAACAGTTTAAGAATGAGTGTGAAGATAAATTAAAGCAAGCAGAAATTTTTTAGAATGAAAATGAAATAAAAGGAGAATATTCAAGGCAAATTTGAAATGTTAGACTTGTTGGAAAACGATAGTAAAAATCTTATTCCTTCAAGTATTAAACTACCTGAACTTGAATTAAATATATTACCTACCCATTTAAAGTATGTATTTTAAGGAGAGTCATCTACATTGTTTGTTATTATATCTTCTGAGTTAACTGAAATTCAAGAACAAAAGCTGATAGAAATATTGAACAAATATAAAAAGGCTTTTGGATTGATTTTAGCGGATATTAAAGGAATTAGTCCTTCAATTTGTATGCACAAAATTTTATTAGATGAACTATATGAACCTAATGCTGATCCTCAAAGAAGATTAAACTGAATAATGAAAGAAGTTGTTAAAAAAGAGATTTTAAAATGGTTAGATGCTAGAATTATATATCATATTTCAGATAGTGCTTGGGTAAGCCCAATTCACTAAGTTTCGAAGAAAGGAGGAGTGATTGTTGAAGAAAATGAGAAAAATGAATTAATATCAATAAAACAAGTTACTGGTTGACAAATTTGTAGTGCCTATAGAAAGTTAAAAATGGCCACCAAAAAAGATAGCTTTCCTTTACCCTTTCTAGACCAAATGTTGGATAGATTTGTTGGGAATAAATATTATTGCTTTTTAGATGGATATACCGGTTATCATCAAATTCCAATTACTCTAAAGGATCAAGAGAAAATAACATTGACAAGCCCGTATGGAACATTTACTTTTCATAGAATGTCTTTTGGACTATGCAATGCACCTGCAACATTTTAAAGATGCATGATGTCAATTTTTAGCAATTTTATAGAACATGGAATGGAAGTGTTTATGGATGATTTTTCTAAATTTGAGACTTCATTTGAGTTATGTCTTAATAATTTAGAAAAACTTCTGGAAGTATGTGAAAAAGTCAACCTAGTATTAAATTAGGAAAAATGTCAATTTATGGTTGCATGAGGTATTGTGCTTGGGCATAAAATTTCTGAAAAAGGTATGGAGGTAGATCCTGCAAAAATCTAAGTTATAGAAAATTACCACCACCTACTAATGTTAAAGGAGTGAGAAGTTTTCTAGGACATGCTGGTTTTTATAGGCGCTACACATAAAATTTTTCAAAAATAACTAAGTCGTTATGCCAACTTTTAAAAAAAAAATAAGAAATTTGATTTTGATGAAAAATGCATAAAAGTATTTGAATTATTAAAAAAAATAGTCACTGAACCTATAATAGTACCACCTGACTGGAAAAAACCATTTGAAATAATGTGTGATGTTAATGATTATGCTATTATGGTTGTATTAGGACAAAGGCACAACAAAGTTTTTAAAGTTATATATTATACTAGTAAGATTCTAAATGATGCTCAAATTAATTATACTACTACTGAAAGAGGGTTATTAGCTATTGTTTATGCCTTTGATAAATTTAGACCTTATTTAATTGGAACTAAATGTATAGAGCACACAGATTATTTTGCTATTAAATATTTAATGCAAAACAAGGATGTTAAACCAAGATTAATGAGATGGATACTTATATTGCAAGAGTTTGATTTTACCCTGATTTTTATAAAGGGAAATGATAATCAAATAGTTGATCATTTGTCTAGAATAGAAATATAAATATTAACTAATTTTGCAAATGAAATTTTAGAAAATTTCCCTAATGAACAGTTATATAGTATTGATGAAATGGATGTACCGTGGTATGTTGAAATAGTGAACTATATTGTAAGTGATATTTTACCACTAGATATGAAAAATCCACAATTAAAGAAATTTATATATGATTCAAAAGACTATTTTTGCGATGACGCATATTTGTATAAATAATGTAAATATCTAATTGTTAGAAGATGTGTGCCTTGTGAAGAAACTCAACAGATAATTGAAAAATGTCATGATTCTGAATTTGGAGGACATTTTGGAACAAACAGAAGTATATATAAAATTTTGCAAGCTTGATTTTATTGGCCTACTCTTTTTAGAGATGTTAATGAATATATTAAAACATGTGATTGATGTCGGATTTTATTGGCCAACTCTTTTTAGAGATGTTAATGAATATATTAAAATGTGCGATCGATGTCAACGATTGCAAGCTGGATTTTATTGGCCTACTATTTTTAGAGATGTTAATGAATATATTAAAATGTGCGATCAGATGTCAACGAGTAGGAAATATTTCTAGAAGAAATGAAATGCCTCTAAATTACACATTGGAAATTCAAATTTGTGATGTGTGGGGATTAGATTTTATGGGACCATTTATGCCTTCATTTTGATACCTATATATATTACTTGTTGTTGATTATATGTCCAAATGGATTGAAGCTATTGTTGTACCCAGATATGATGCTCGGAGTGTTTCTAAATTTTTAATTAAAAATATTTTTACAACATATGGAACGCCGAGAGTAATTATCACTAATGGAGGATCTCATTTTAGGAATAAGAAAATCAAAAAAGTAATAAAGAAATATGATATTATGCATAGATTCTCTACTGCTTATCATCCTCAGACTAGCGGTCTAACAGAGATATCAAATCGTGAAATTAAACTTATTTTAGAAGAAGCTGTAAATCCTTATAAATTGGATTGGTCTGCTATACTAGATACTTCATTATGGGCAGAAAAAGCTGCTTATAGGACTTTTATAGATACTGCATTATGGGCATATAGAACTGCTTATAAGACTCCTATAGGAATGTCCCCATACAAACTAATATATAAAAACATGCAACTTACCAGTAGAATTAGAGCATAAAGTATTTTGGGTTATTAAGAAATTTAATTTTAATCTAAAAGAAGTTGGTGAGAAAATATTATTGCAACTCAATGAACTTGAGGAAATAATAAATGAAGCATATGATAATACAAAAATTTATAAAGAAAAAATGAAAATATGGTATAATCAAAAGATTATTCAAAAGAAATTTGAAAATGGACAAGAAGTTCTATTATATAATATAAGATTGAGATTGTTTCCAGGAAAACTGAAATTCATATGGTTATGGCCATTTAAAGTGATTAAAGTCTACCGTTATGGAACTGTTGTTATTAAAGATTCTAACACTGGAAGGGTATTTAAAGTTAATGGGCTTCATCTCAAACTTATTATGAAGGGCACATACCTCAATTTAAAGAAGTTTTAATGTTAAGTCAACCCAACTAAAGAAATAGTGTGTCGGGCTGACGACGTTAAATCGAGCGCTTTGTGGGAGGCAACCCATACATATATGTCTATGTATTAGTATTTTGTTTGTAAGTGTCTTATATATTAGTAGATATAATCCTCACAATTGAATTTATTATAAATTAAGTCAAATATTGGTACTGGAGAAAAAGTCGGAATTAAATTAAACGAAAAATGAAAGTCGCAAAATTTTGGCCACTGGCGCCGACGGCGCCAGAATGAGCGCCAATGGTGCCCGAGAAAATGGACCTCAGCACCGGCAGAGCTAATCGGGAGTGCCGACGGCGCCGAGAGTGTTTTGATGGTTCAGATGACATTTGGCAGAATTTGGCGGGATTTCACTCCATAATAACCGCTAGGAGGTGTTTTTAAAGTCCTAAAAACTTTTTATGACACCTAGAAACTTCCTATTGTGAGATTTCATGGTTTCTAATTCCATAAATACTTCAAGGTATGGAGATTTCAATAGAAGAGATTTTATTAGTTTCGACACGCAGAGATTATACGATAAAATTATTATGAAGAAGAGATTGATCAAGGAGAGAGGATTTGTTAATCATGGATTGATCAATCCAAGTGCTCTGGTTCACAAGATCATTTTGCAAAGGCAATTAAAAGTTCTGTGTTACACTACCGATGCAGTTGTTGTTCCTGTAGTGAAAGAGTTCTATGCAAATTTACATGGAATTATCCAAGGAGTTGCCTTCTTATGAGGTAAGGCTGTACCATTTACTCCTGCGAGGATTAATGAATTGTATATGAAGAAAATGTTCCAATCTGTCATTATACAAATTTCATTCCTACGTGAGATTTGATGCAAGATGTTTATAATTTTCTGACGGATGAAAGTGATATGTGGGAAGTACGAGATGAAGGATATATTAGTTTTCTTGCTTCATCACTTAATCTAATTTTGAAGCAGTGGCATTTCTTTTTTTGTGCAAAATTACTCCCTACTATGAAGATTGGCAGAGTCACCAAGGAAAGTGCTATTTTAAACTACCGTATTCAAATGGAAAAACCTATTGATATAGGTTCAATTATATTTAAATCTGTAATGGGTATCATTATGAATTGGTGAATTGGCCAATGTGTGGACTTGTGCATTCTTCTACAATTTTTCTAATTTACAGTCAATCCCAAGTGCATTATGAAAGTTGGGAAAAAGTTTTACTACTATGGGAATCATCATGTTGGTAATGGAAATGAAGCACTAAATGCCATTATGGATCATTCTTCACGTGCTTCAACTTCATTAATACCACCAACAGTAGGAAGTTTGCTTGCTTTGAAGAAGAAATTGAAGAAAATTGAAAAGGAACTTCAAAGTATTATGAATGCAGTGGGAGATCTTAAGTACCTTTTTTATCACCTTGATTGGAGAATGAAAGAAAATTTTGATCATACTGGAACTTTTGAAGCAGGATTAGTTTGGATGTTTAAAGAAAATGGGTGGATCAAAGAAAATTTGATAGATCAATTCCCGTATCGATCCTTCTACAACCTATATATTCATTACCAATCCATGGGAGATATTAAAGGAGGTGAAAGCACTGAAGATGAAGCGGAATGACTAAAGACTTTGGATTCTCTACTTGCTTAAGAATATGTATGTATTTGATGTAATTGTGTGGATTTGTTTTGATTTTGTTTGGTTTGTTTTTGCTTTAGAATTATGAACTTTGATTATGTATATAGTTTTGTGTCAGCGTTTAGTGTTATGGCTTGATTTCGACACTGATTTATAATTAGTTTGCTTAATATGTGTGAATGTGTGATTTCATATATAAAAGTTAGTTTGTTGTTGTTTGTGAATGTTTATTTGTGAATTATTGCTAGATAAAAATTTGTGTTTAAAAATATTAAAAAAACCTTGGAGTAAATTAAAAGGAAAATGAAAATTTGAAAAAAAAAATCAAAATAGTGAATTTCGGGCCGTCAGCGTCGACGGCGCTCGCATGGGTGCCGACGGCGTCTTCGACTCGAGAGCAGTAATAACCCCTTTAATTCACAATTTTCATCGCAAAACATCCATTTTTACCCCTAAAGTCACCTTCAACCTTCATTTTTCACACATGTGGCTTGATTTTGGGCGGATTTGAGACGATTTAGAGGCAAAGAAACTTTGAATTTCATTTTTTCTAGGTAAGAGCTACACTTTAAAGTAAAACTTTTTATTTTCACCAAAGATTTTTCTCACATTGCCTAGATCCGAAAGATTTGGGTTTTTTTAGAGACTTTGAGAAAATGCTTTGGTGAAAAACTTTTGTTTAGTGGATTTAGATTAAAGTGCTTTATATTTTGATTTTTAGAATTTTGGAATTTATTTGGATTTTTATCAAATTTTTCTAGATTTCCTATGACACCTAGTTCGAGCAAAAGAAAATAGAATATGACGAGCAAAATTTTGTTAGCTTTAAAGCTAGTGCTCGATTTCATAATCTTCAAGAAAATAAGAAAGTGATTCTGGATCGAGGTTTCAAAATTTTGGGAGGAGAAGTTGAACGATTGATTATCACTCGGTAGTGGGAAAACTTCTGTTATTTTACTGTCGATACGATAGTTGGGATAGTTATGAAATTTTATGCCAACTTTCCAGAGGCTTCTGATGATTTTGTTTTTGTTCGGGAAAAAGGGTGGAGTTTACTTTAAGAAAAATAAATGAGTTTTATCAATTAGAAGATGTTTATAGATGTCAGTATCAGTCATTCACTGCTACAAATGAGGCCTTAGATGAGGTTATTTCTTTTCTCACTGGTGAGAAAGGGGCTTGGAAAGTAAAGAATGGATTTAAAGTCAACTTTCCCCTTTCTATGTTAAATGTAGTATCTAAGGCCTGACATTATTTTATTTCTGGGAGGATGATTCCAACAAACCATCATAGTGAAGTGACTAAGGATAGAGCCATACTGAACTGCTGTATTCAGCAAGTGATGGATATAAATGTAGGCTCTATCATTTATATGAGCACTCAATATATTGCTCTGGGAGAGACCACTGGTGGATTGGCACATCCTGCTCTCATTTATACACTTTGTGAGCATGCAGGAGTTGATTTCAAACCTGATGAAGAGAGGATTGAGCCTCAGAGACCGATTGAGCCTACAAACATTAAGACATATGAGTCCCATGTTGGTTGGAGATCTGGAAGTAAGGTCAGGGATATTCCTTCTACTTATAGGACCCCTACTTTTAGTGAGCCTACTTCAAGTGACCCCAGTAACAGGGATTTATTGAACCAGATGATGATTCAGCAGGGAGATATTTTGAGGATGGATCATAGAATGCAAAACATGGAGGCCAGAAATGCTCATACAGATGATCTGATTTGCCAGAAGTTTGAACATGATGCTACTTATGATGATGCTTTAGTGAAATGCCTGAGGGGTGATCATACAATTCAGTTCCCTATTCACCCTGTTTATACTCCATATCAGCAGAAGTTAGATGTTAATGATGAAGAAGATGAGGACTGGTGATCTTTTTGTTTGTTTGTTTGTTTGTTTGTGTTGCACTTTGTGAATGTATTGTTTGTTTTGTGATATTTTTGAGACTCTGTTGTTATGTTGTAATGTGAAACTGTAATGTGTAAACCTATTTTCATTTTTAGAATTTAGTCTAGTTCTGTTNTTTTCATTTTTATAATTTAATTTAGTTCTGTTGTCAGTTTAAGCACTTTGTTATATGTATTGTAATTAACTCTATATGTGTGTGTGTGTGTGTATATATATATATATAATGTGCAATTTAATGTTTTAAGCCTTGTAGTTTTTCATATTAGCACCCGCAGTATTTTCAGAATTTATTTGTAAAAATCTGAATCTTCAATAGGTATGAATTTTCTTTATGTATTTAATGCTTTCTTTCACCCTTTTATTTTTAAAATTCTTCACATAAATCTTTTAAGAAAAAGTTAAGTTGGTGGGGGGGAGAAAAATTATTTTAAAAAAAAGAAAAGAGAGAACTTAATTTTATTTGTCCTCACTTAACTATATTTTCAAAAATTTTAAATTTAACATGACCTTTGGTATTAGGGGTTAACTTTGAATACCTATATTTATGTTTCTAAATATATAGTAAATTTAAGTAAGAAAATTTCAATAATAAAGGTTAATTATAGAGACTAAGATATTTGGTAAAAGAGAATAAAACTATCTTTTTCTATTTTAAGTAAAGGAATTTGTATTTTTGTATTATTCAAAATCTTAAAAGATTCATGTAAAAATAAAAGAATTAAACTTTATGTAATTTTTAAGTTAATATAAATTTATTAAGTGAAGAAATGTAAAAAGTTTTTAACTTTAAGAAGAGGATAGTGAAGTTCAAAATCATTAAAGGCTATCCAGATATAGTAATCCTAACATACATAAAAAAAAAAGAGAAGAAGAAAGGAAAGAAAAAGGGGATTAAAAATGATTCTGAAAAGTAAAGAAAAAAAGAAAAAAGATGGGGGAGAAAGCTTGAGGAGATGCCTAATTAAAAATTGGCTTCACTTGAATCAACTTAAGGAAAAAGACTTTGCTTGAGGAGATGCCTAATTAAAAATTGGCTTCACTTGAATCAACTTAAGGAAAAAGACTTGGATACATTTTCTAAACTTTTTATTTGAGTATTAGCTTAATGATTAATAAAGTTTTATGAAGTTCTTTTTCATATGAATTTTTTAAGTGACTTTAATACGACAAATTGCAATTCTTCTTGAAAGAAATAGAGGATCAGTAATCTTAGACTTAATTACTGAATATTCTAGCACCTTTAGTATTAACTAGAGTTGTTTTAAATTTTTCTTAAGTTATACTATTATGTTTAGAGAACTTAAATATAAAATTCTAGAAGTTAAGCTCTTTACCATAAGTCATATTTTTATGTAGTAGAGGAGTTACTTGAGGACAAGTAACATGTAAGTTTATGGGATTTTGATACACCGAAAATATATGCATTTTTAGAATATTTTATACTTATTTTTGGTGATATTGCACTTTAATGGAAGGTATTTTGATGTTTTCTTGCATATTATTAATTTTTAGAACTTAAAGAAAAAAAGGATGGAATTTGGAGTCAAAATGACGTTTTTGAAGAAGTACTCAGCGCCGGCCGTGCCAAGGGCAGCGCCGACCGCGCAGAACAATAGAACAATTGAAATTTTTACTAGCGCTGACGGCGCCAAAGGTGTTTCATCCTCCATTTCTACAAGGATCGATGTATTTGTATTATTTTTTAAGAGTTTTTAGAGGCACCTCTTGGAGAACCGACCTTGGGCTTTATTTGGGACCAAAATTTATCAGGAAATGGACTCTTTTTCAATCCAAAACGTTCCACCATGCTCCACTTCATAATCCATCTTCATTTCATCATCATATTTGAGTCCATTAGTGATTTTTCTTTTATAGTTTAGAGTTTTTGTGGTGAGATTTAGTGTGAAACTTTCTGTAAGAGTATTCGAGAAGGAGAAAAGTGTAATCTTCTTCCTGCATTTCTAAGAAAAGGCTACAAGGGATTTGCTTTGGGAAAGAGTTTCAGATAAATTTTGTTTGTTTATTATTGTTGTATGAACTTTCTCTTATATATGAAATTTGTGTTTTGTTGCATCTTTCTCATGAAATCTGAGTAGTTCCCTCTATCTTTCTCCCTACTCTGAGATATGGTGAAATGAAGACATAATATGATGTGCCAATATTAAAATATAAAATAAATTGTGATGATTTTTCAACTCTGAACTTAATTTACATTTTGATTTGGCCAATTGAATTGTTAAAATATGTTGTGAAACATATGATCCGGGAAATGGAGTATGAGTTCTACAATAGAGTGAAAATCACATTTGATTTCTTGGAGGAGAAATTTATTCATGGAATTAAGTGCAAGTAAATAGGGAAATATTCTTTATTAGGTATAAAATTAAAGAATCTTTAGGGTAACAAACTAAAATCCTCAATTCAGCTTTAGTGTTTAAAAATTAAAGCGAGAGTTAGCCTTCAGGTGAAGGGAAGTGGGTGCTCTGGAATGGGAGTCGGTATCCTTCTAGCCTAGCCACAGATTTAGGGACTAAACCTAGGATTAGCCAATGATTTTCTATGCACTGTATCAGGGTAGAGAATTTTAATTGCTCCTATTTGGCACAATACATATTATAAACACTTATCTCATCTCATTTCACCATAACCTCATTGTAGTGGGAAGGATGTTTTTTCACATAAGAGATATTCATTACATAAACATAGTTAGTAGATTAGTATTTACTTTTTAAACTTTGCATTTCTGTTTTACTAATAGTTAAGTACTTTAATTTTGATAACATCTCAACATTCAAAATTAGTGACAGTGATTTTGTTTGATTTTGTGTAAATTTCCTAGTAAAACTTATCATTGTCAATTTACACCTTCCCTTTGGGATCGATATTTGGGGCTTAAATAGAAAGTCATTTATAACTTGATAACAGTACGTATACTTGCGTAGAATCTCATTATTAATTGCTTATGATTATATATATATTACACAACTTACTTTTCATACAATGATCAAGTTTTTGGCGCTGTAGTGGTGTCAATTTCAAAAATTCTTACATACAAAAAATCAGGATCACAACACAAAACTCACTTTTATATATAAAATCAACGCTATTACAAACTAACAATTTTGAAGCTAACAAAATCTAATTCAGTGTCTAAAGTAAACCAAACATTCTAACACTGAAATCTAAATATTAAAATACTCAACAATAAACATAAATATAAATAGAGTTCAACAATGAAAGTAAATGCAATTCAACATAACACAATCACATAAGCAAACAGTACTAAATAAGTGTTTCGTGCATAAAGTAAGTTCAAACATCTTCTTCGCTCTCATCCTCTTAGATATCTCTCATGAATTGGTAGTGCACGTACAAGTTATAGAAAGGTCAATAAGGAAATTTGTCAGTTGAATCTTCCTTAATCCAAGCATGTTTCTTGTATATACGTACCAAACCATCTTCAATACATCCAGTATGTTCAAAATTTTCCTTTAGTCTCTAATCCAGATGATCCAACATTTCAGAAATATTCTTAATTGCATGCATAAGGTTCTGTACCTCCTCTATCTTCATGATTCTTTTCAAAAGTGCGTTCAAACTGAAGTAAGGCTGAATAGGTGATGAATTCTGGGATGTTTGATCCATCATTACATTCATATGATTCTCATCTCCCATTCCAATGCAGTTGCAATAATTTTTTGGTCCATAGGCTTCCAAGGAAGAAGCACATTCTCCCAACTTTCATATGGTACTTGTGATTGACTGCACAGTAAGAAAATAATGGATGGATGTCCCAGTCTAGTAGTAGATTTATCTACGATCAAACCCAAAACTGATTTTACAATTATTGCACCAATATCAATAGGTTTTCTAGTTTGAATACAGTAATTCAGAATAACACTCTCCTTAGTCACTTTGTTGATTTTCATAGTGGGGAGTAATTTTGATGCAATAAAGAAATGTCACGCCTTAGATGCAGAATTCAATAATGAAGAAGAAAAACTTACATTTCTATCATCTCTTGCCTCCCAATTTGCATCTTCATCTGTAAGGTATCGATAGAGTCCGTTCATATTATCTCTTGTAGGAGTAAAATTTGCATAGTGGAAAATAGGAACACTTTCAATCATAAATATATCATTTATCCTTGAAGGAGTGAATTGCACAAACCTGCCTCACACATAGAAAATTCCTTGGTTAATTTCATGAATATTTCCATAAAACTCTTTCACTACAGGGACAACTACAGCAATAGTTATGTAGTAAAGCACTTCTCAGCCTCTCTGCGCAATTATATCTTCCAATCGAGTATTAGGTGTGTTGAACCTTGATTTACAAATACCCTTTCCTTGATTAGCCTCTTCTTCACAAGAACTCAATCATGTAACTTTTGCGCATCGAAACTGATAAACTTTCTCCGGTTGAAAATTCTAAATCTCGCGGGTAGAGTGGGAAGCCATAGGAACTGAAAACTAGTGACTCTTCCCTCGTTTTCTCCCCTAAAAAATATTTTGGAATCAGTTTTTAGGAGTTATAAGGAGAAGAACCCACCAAAAACCGCCTTTTGAAATGTTTTAAGTCATTTTCATTGTTGCAGATCTTTAGGCACCAGCTCTCTGGAATGTGGCACTTCAGGCACAAATTTGGCGTTTCAGGCGCCAATCTGGCGCTTCAGGCACCAGTTCCAAATTTTTTGCCATTTCAATTTCAATCTAATAAATTCTCATATCTTCCATAAAATTTGATAAACAAAGATGTTGTTAAATATTTTCTCAATTTCAAGTTTACCAAATACACGAAATCCATAAAAATACGAATATATCTACATATAATATGTAGAACAAAAACATAAAATCAAATTAAACAATGATAAATATGGGTTGCCACCTACGAAGCGCTTGGTTTAATGTCGTCAGCCCGACATTCCCAGTCTTTATTTTGGGTGACCCAACATTACAGTCTCTTTAAAAACTGGTCTTTGACCATCATAATATGTTTTCATTTTGTGCCCATTCACTTTAAATATCCTTTCGATCTTGAGATCCTCAATATTAACAGCTCTATAAGGATAAGCTTTATAATTCTGAATGACCCTTTCCACCTAGACTTCAGTTTTCCAGGAAATAATTTCAATCTTGTATTGTATAATAAAACTTCTTGTTCAGGTTCAAATTCCTTCTATATTATCTTTTGATCATGTTGTTCTTTCATTCTTTCTTTGTAAATCCTAACATTATCATAAGATTCATTCTTAATTTCTTCAAGCTCATTCAATTGCAATAATCTTTTCTCACCAGCATCTTTTAAATCAAAATTGAACTACTTAATAGCCCAATAGGCTTTATGCTCCAATTCTACTGACAAGTGACAAGTCTTCCCAAAAATTATTCTATATGGGGACATTTTTATAGGTGTCTTATAAGCTGTCATGTAAGCCCATAATGCAGTATCTAATCTAGCATACAAATCCATTTTGTTAGGATTCACACTTTTTTCCATAATTCTTTTAATTTCATGACTAGATACTTCTGCTAAATTACTAGTTTGGGGATGATAAGCAATTGAAATTTTATGCATAATGCAATTGTTGCATTCCTAAAATGAGATCCTCCATCGGTAATGATTATTCTCGGCATTTCATATCTTGTGAAAATATTTTTGATTAAAATTTTTGAAACACTCCGAGCATCACATCGAGGTAAAGTGATTGTTTCAATCCATTTTGAAACATAATCCATAGCAATCAATATATACACATTTCCAAATGAAGATATAAATGGTCCCATAAAATCCAATCCCCATGCATCAAAAATTTCAACTTCCAAACTAAAATTTAGAGGCATTTCATTTCTTTTTGAAATATTACCTACTCTTTGACATCGATCACATGTTTATATATACATATATATAGATATATATATATATATATATATATA
>JXCR01128916.1:87710-103776 GCA_002079205.1 Phalaenopsis hybrid cultivar | reverse complement strand
TATATATATATATTTTACACACACACAGAGAGAGAGATATATATATATATATATATATATATATATATATATATATATATATATATATATCATCTCCAAATAAGGTAGGCTAATAAAATCCATATTGTAAAATTTTATGAACAGTTCTATCATTCTCAAAATGACCTTAAAATTTAGAATCATGACGTTTTTGGATAATTTCTTGAATTTCTTTATAATGCACACATTGTCTCATTAATAAATCTTTATATTATTTGTACAAATATGGGTCATCTCAAAAATAAGATTTTGCATCGTGAATGAATTTCTTTTCCTATTTTTTTGTCATTACTCATGGTAAAATATCACTAACTATATAATTCATAATATCAACATACCACAATATTTCCCATCTTTTTACAGCATAAAGTTTTTCATCAGGAAAAGTTTCATTAATTTTTTTTTCCAAATCAAGTGTTTCTTCATGTTCCAACTTAGATAAATGATAAGAAATTTGATTATCAATCTCTTTTCTATCGATCACTACAAATCATACTCTTTCATCAGAAGTACCCATCTAATTAATATTGGTTTCACATCCTTCTTTTGTATTAAATATTTAATAGTCGAGTGGTCAGTATAAACAGCACAGTTAGCTCCAATTAGATATGACCTAAACTTATTAAAAGCATAAAAAATGGCTAATAAATCTCTTCCAGTTGTGGTGTAATTAATTTGAGCATCATTAAGAGTCTTACTAGTATAGTATATACCTTTAAAAATATTGTCATATCTCTGCCCTAAAATAGCTCCAATTGCATAATCACTTACATCTCACATTAATTCAAAAGGCTTCTCCCAATCAGGTGAAACAATTATCGGAGCAATGATCAATTTTTCCTTTAAAATTTCAAAGGCTTTAAGGCACTCTTTATTAAAATCAAATTTTGTATCTTTTTTCAAAAGTTGGCATAAAAGCTTAGTAATTTTTGAAAAATCTTTAATATATTGCCTGTAAAATCTAGCATGTCCTAAAAAATTTCTAACTCCTCTTACAGTAGTAGGTGGATGTAGGTTAAATATAACATGTATTTTTGCAGGATCTACTTTCTTGTTATTTTCTGAAATTTTATGTCCAAATATAATTCCTCCTGCAACCATAAATTAACATTTTTCCCATTTAATATGACATTAGTTTTTTTGTTCTAGAACTTTCTTTAAATAATTTAGACTTATTTCAAATAAATCTCTAAATACAGAAAAATCATCTATAAAATTTCAATCTCTTTTTCAATTAAATCACTGAAAATTTGACATCATACATCTTTGAAATGTTACAGGTGCATTACATAATCCAACGGACATTCGCCGTAAAGCAAAAGTTTCGTAAGAACTAGTAAATGTTGTTTTCTCTTGATCCTTTGGAGCAATAAGTATTTGATAATAACTGGTATATCCATCTAGAAAATAAAATATATGTGCTCAGCCAGTCTATCCAACATCTGGTCCAAAAAGGGTAAAGGAAAGTGATCCTTCCAGGTGGCATAATTTAATTTTCTATAATCTATGCAGATCTGTCATTCAGTGACTTGTCTTGTTGGTATTAATTCATTATTCTCATTCTTCACAACAGTCGCTCCCCCTTTCTTTGGAACATAGTGAATTGGACATACCCAAGCACTGTTTGAAATAAGATATATTATTTCAGCATCTGACCATTTTAAAATCCCTTTCCTAACAACTTCTTTCATCATAGGATTCAATATCTCTTAAGGATCAGCTCTTGGTTCATGTTGATCTTCCAATAAAATTTTATGTATACAAATTGAAGTATTGATTCCTTTAATATTAGCTAATGTCCATCCAAAGGCTTTTCTATATCGTCTCAAAGTTTCTAACAACTGTTGTTCTTGCGTATAAGTTAATTATGAGGATACTATAATAGATAACTTGGATAAATCTCCTAAGAATGCATACTTTAAATCTGTAGGGAGTGTTTTCATTTCTAGTTCAGAAGGTTTCTCAGTAGATGAAATCAAATTCTTGGTATCATCTATAGGATCTAACATTTCAAATTTTTCATGAAAATAATCCAAATCTTCATTACTCACTTCCGTAGATTCATCTTGAATTTTATCCTCATCTTCATATTTGAAAATTTCTTTTTCAAATTTCTTTTCGAATGTCTTTATGAAATATTTATGTCTTAAATATTTGTTAATATCCATTCTGAAGCATTCAATCTCTTGCTCTTTTGCAGAGTACTCTTTGATTTTGTAATATTAAATGTAACCTCTTGATCACTAAGTTTCATAGTTAGTTCTACTTTCTGCACATCTATCAAAGTTTTTCCACTGGCAAGGAATGGTCTTCCTAAAATGATAGGAATTTATTTATCTTCCTTCATATCTAATACAATAAAATCTGTTAGAAAGATAAATTTATCAAATTTTACCAAAACATCTTCTATAACTTCTTTAGGATAGGTAATTGAACGATCAGCTAACTGAAATGTTACAGTTGTAGGTGAAATATCTCCTAAACCCAGCCTTCTGATTAATAAAGGAATAAGATTAATACTAGCTCCTAAATCACATAAAGCTTTTCCAAAAAATCTTTTGTCGATAACACAAGGAATAGTAAAACTATCAGGATCTTTATGTTTTTCAGGAAACTTCTTCTGAATTATAGTACTACACACCTCACTAAGTGCAAAAGTCTTATTATCTACAAACTTCTTTTTCTTATTAAGTATATCTTTCATGAACTTCACATAGCTTGACATTTGTTCCAAGGCTTTAACAAATGGAATGTTTATCGTTAATTTCCTCAATATTTCCAAAAACTTTAAAAATTAGTTCTCTCTGTTTTTTGCTTCAATCTTTGAGGAAATAGAGGTGGTGATCTTTCTACAGTGATTTTCATTGGTTTAATAGGAAATTTAGACTCAAAATGAAAATCTTTACAATATTTTTTTATTTTCCACCTCATCTTTTTCAACTTCAACTTCCACTTTTTTTTGAACTTTGGTTGCCAATTCTTTTCCACTTCTTAGTTGAATAGCCTTAATTTGGTCTTTGTTTTAATCTTTAGGATTTACTTCAACATTATTAGGCAACTTTCCTGGAGGTCTATTGCTAAGTCTAGTAGCAATACATCCCAATTTATTTTCCATGTTTCTATATGCAGCTCCTTGACTTTGTAATTAACTTCCCATTTGCAATATTAATTCTTCCATTGAAAACTTCTTCTCCTTACTCTGAAAAATTATTAAAACCTAGGGGGTAATATGATTTATAAGTTGGATTTCCTTGATTTTTGGAGTTTCCCAATGGGTTCACAGTGTTGTTTTCCCATTGCGGATTTGCAGCATTAGAGTTATTATTACTCCAACTAAAATTTGGATGATTCTTCCAACCAGAATTATAATAATTGGTATAAGGATTATTAGAACGATTATTTATCATATTTAAAGTCTCATAAGAAAATTGAGATTATATCATTTGTCACAATGAGTTTTCCTTAAGCAGATGTGGTGTCTGAGTATAATTCATTCCATATTGATTTATCTTCTTCGATATAGCAGCTATTTGGGCAGCTAACATAGATATTAGATCATAATCATAAATATTAGCTACTCTTTTTGGATTTACCCTTTTAGAGGGCCATTAAAAATTATTAGTAGTCATCTCTTCAACTAAAGAATATGCTTCATTGAATGGTTTTGACATTAATGATCCACTAGCAGCAGCATCAATTATTGATCTAAGAGATCTAACCAATCCATTATAAAAGTTTGAATTATTAACCAATCTAGACACGCATGGTGTGGACAATTCATAAGGAGATCTTTAAATCTTTCCCAGGCTTCACAAATTGATTCCCCTTCAAACTGACAAAAAGTTGTAACATCATTTCTAAGCTTAGCAGTTTTTTAAGGCGGAAAATATATAGATAAAATTTTTTGTGATAAGTCTCCCCAAGTTCTAATTGATATAGGTGCTAATAAGTTTAACCACATCTTAGTTTTATCCCTTAGTGAAAAAGAAAAAAGTCTAAGTCTGGTGGCATCATTCGATACTCCATCATATTTAAATGTAGAACACAATTTTAAAAAAACTAGCAATGTGTAAGTTAGGATCTTCAGTTGGTCTTCCCCCAAACTGATTATTCTGAACCATTTAGATAATAGCAGGTTTAAGCTCAAATGAATTGGCAGCTACAGTAGGGTTTTGTATACTCAAAAAATTTTCATTTGTTGTAGGATTAGCATAGTCACTTAAAGGTCTCTGATGATGTTCATTTCCATAATTACTTGGGTTGCAAGTCATTCTGCTAGAATTATCTATCTCTTTTTGTTATTTTTGAATTTTTCTAATTGTTCTTTCTAACTCTGAATTGTAAGGTACTAATTCTTCAGATCTTAAACTACGCCTAAAAAACATAATAAGCAATTAAAATAAGCAAACACGCTAAAATATAAAAATATTGAAGTTAAACTACAAACACATTTTTTTAGATAAAATAATTTACTAACACTTTCCGTTACTTTCCCGACAATGGCGCCAAAAACTTTATGCAGACGGATTTAGCATGTTATTTTTGCAAATACTTTTCAATATTATAAAATACACACGGCAGTAATAATAATAAATATGCAATGTAAACCCGAACAAAAATAACTTTAATGAAAATAATTTTATTTTTTAAAACCTTTAAACTATCAAATCCCCTAATAATAACTCAAGTATACGTATCGCTCAAGTAATAAAGGGCTCTAATGGAGTCCTAGATATTAATCCCACAGGGATGTTGAAAATGCTTATAGATAAATTCTTATGATTATAATTTAAACTAAAATTTAAACCAGAGAATCACAGGGACAGTCGAGCAACTGAAGGTTAAAATGGACATTTCGCCTTTTCTAACATGATACGGAGCACCGAAAGTCATGGCTTCCTCGCATTCTGATATTGGTTGACGATAATGTTGCGGTGGAAGCACAGTCAGGTGAAGGTGCACATCCAAACGAGGGCTCTCCAACGACTCTGCTTTTCGTTCACTGCAATGGACTTCGAATGCACGAGGCCTTATTGGAAGTAAAGTGACAACGAGAAAAAAATTAGATAAAATACAATCATTATAATGGTAAACTAAAAATCACACCCGACATTAAAGAAAGCCAATATAATACTCATTAAAATTGTGAGGAGAAATAAAAGAAAAAAAATCAAAGTTCTATATAAAGAAAGCATAAAGAAAAATAAGTAATACGAGCTCATAAAATCTCCCTACATTACAAGGCTAGTATCATCCTAGTTATTAATATAATACAATGTATATAGTAAGTCCAAGTCATTTAACGAATAACTGTCTGTGACACCCAAGCATGGTCAGATCTTCTAACATAGTATTAGAATTCCACAAAAACTAATATGTATATGCAACAACTTTATGGTCATTAAGAATGGCACACACTTGTAATTCAAAGAAACTGAACCCCTATTACTTGATCTATCCCCCTTTGTTGGTGAGTATCATAGCTCTCAAACTCGATCAAAATTAACTATGATCAAAGGTAGTATCTATAATATCAAAAAACATCTAAGAAAACTTTGCATCCTCACAGTTTAAAAACAAAAGAACTAAAATTACCAAATGTAGAACTTTCAGAAGAAGAAAAAACGGTAAAAAGGAAAACAAGGACAATAGAGCAGCAGCAACGACCATTCATAACAACTCAACCACCATGCCTTATTCATCCAAAATAAAAAAATACATCCAAAATTCTTAAAATTAATTGAGAAGAGCAGCTCAAATAATCTTCACCGCCATAACCACAATATTTAACCAAACAATCAATTAGCTAAGAAGTTGATGAAAAAACCAATCCAACAAACAAAAAACCCCCCTATTCATCTACTAGAAAATTAAAGTCTCTTAATGGTGTCAAGAAGCTTCTTTTTAAAGTGATAAATTTTTTCAAGCCTAGCAACAGAACTAATGTTCTTGCCAATTATAACCTCATCACAAGAACTATTCTAAAAAATTCTTGCTTTTATTTTTATCCATAAATAATAAGCCAAATTATGAATAGAAAGGAGAAAAAATCTNTTGATGAAAAAACCAATCCAACAAACAAAAAAACCCCCCTATTCATCTACTAGAAAATTAAAGTCTCTTAATGGTTTCAAGAAGCTCCTTTTTAAAGTGATAAATTTTTTCAAGCCTTGTAACAGAACTAATGTTCTTGCCATTTATAACCTCATCACAAGAACTATTCTAAAAAATTCTTGCTTTTATTTTTATCCATAAATAATAAGCCAAATTATGAATAGAAAGGAGAAAAAATCTTTTATAATCTTATAATTAAGAGAATTAGAATAATCAAAGAGCTTTGAAAGATTTAAACATATATGAAAGAATTTACACCCGGAATATAGTTCTGCAAAACTCTAAAGGAGTATGAACGATCAAAAGAATAATGAGAGTAAGACTCATGTAAAATCCTATGATTTTATTGTTTTTATGTCCACTGGTTCAAGAGTTTGGTCGATCATGCACTACTGTGGAAATGCATGTCAGGGTGTGTTGGTGTCTGGGAACACAATAGTGGGTCTCTATCCTCTGTTAGCATGCCAATGAAAGTAAGAAACTTTGATTTTCTATATTTTCTTACATTATTAAGGTAAAATGTCAATTAATCTTTAGTTTTAATTATATAAGAGAACTACGAGTACATTTGAGACATGTAGAGCCAAAGCCTACGGCAAGTAGTAGCAGTGATAGACAGTCTACTACTCAGCAGCCTGATTATGCGTTTGAAGGCAGATTGCAGAAACAAAAAAGGGGAGTTTGTACGAGTTGGGCGCAAAGTGTATTATATTTAGGGCCAAGCAATCCCGAGCTGCTCAAGGTGGTCTGAAGTAATCATTATCAGAGAATGGTGAACTTGTCAAGCATGTCGCTACAATGACTAAGGAGCTCCGCCAGCTACGTCAAGGCCAACATACAGTTTTGCATTTGATTTATGTTAGAAATTTTCGATGCAAATACCTTCAAAAAAAAGTCCAGCGTTAATCTTCATCTCCGGTAGAAATAATGGACAACACGTTTGAAACAAATTTGTGTCTGCAAATAGTGGACTCAAATTTCATAGGTAACATTTACGCCCACACGAATCACATGAAACTGGCTAACATTGATAAAGTTAGATGCAACACTTGACGTAATTTTTTTGTGTCAGCCACTCAATGCTAATTGCATTTGGGATGATTGTTTTTATGGGGATCATATGGCTAATGCAAATTCGTCGACAATATGATTTTATGGCAAATTTTTGATAAATCAACATGGGACTTGTATGACATTAATTTGACAAAATCATGTAGTGGTTCCCTCTATCGGACGATAGTTTGTTAATATTTAAGTGCTTTAGTGATGCCAGAATTGAGAGATCTTGAACTTGCTGGATTCGTTTATAAACTTGTTAAATTTGGAATCCATTTCACCTTCCAACAGAGCACAAGAAGCTTCCAAAAATAGGTTAATGGCTCAATCTGAGCTTGACTTGGCTCATATTTGACCAACTTTAGTGTTGTTGTATTTTTGTCTCATCAAGCCGATCAGTTTGAACGCAAGTTTGTTAAAATCATAGTTCTATATGATTTTTAAATAGTGTTTGGATGTTTCTTTCTGAAAATATTTCATTATCTGCGTTGATTGTCTCGAGATTTATGTCAAAATGATGAATTTTGTTGATTACCAGTCAACGGTTATTTTTTTTTCACCTATTCTATGAAGTGGATTAAGAACTTTGCACTGGGTTTTGGGTTTGTGTTGAGAGCCCTTTTTTTTTTCTGCCNATTTTATTTATAAATGTGATTAACTATTGCCATGTCTTTTTTTATTAAAATGTAGTCTGATGGGACAAGTGCGGTGGTTAGAGAGGAACTCAAGTTACACAAACAATTTACATGTCCAACACCTTAAGCTTGATGTTTACATTTATAGCATTTTAGTGTCATGATACTTAGCATAAAAAGGGTGCTTTCACTTTTAAAGCTTTTTTATATAAGATTGAAGATTTGAGTGTTGAGTGTGTAAATATGAAAGTTTAGATGTTAGATATGTAAATATATAAGAATGGTGTGCCATGTATGTAAAAACCACTAGAATGTGACATCATCTCAACTTTATTAAAAATTTATATGCAAAGTGCAAACTATAAAAATTATAAGCGTAATGTAATAAGAAAATACTTAATATGTGAATGTTTTTTCAGAACATCTAGACCACTTTAATGTTCATCTAGCATTCATAATAATGCAATAATGAGCAGGTCTAAGTCTTGTTTTCAACACAACTATATACTGAAGGCACCATAAAATGGGATATATCACATAATAATGTCATTTTAACACAAATAATGTAACAAAAACATAATTTACAATTAATTTAATCGCTTAATTAACAAAGAGATGAAAAAAAAAAGACGGGGTTGATTAAATACACTTTAATTAATATGATTAATTTGAGATGCATTATTTTCAACTAACATTCAAATGAAAGCTTGCTATCCCCCATTAAGAAAACTTATTATCATTAATGAAGGGCTCGGATTTGCAGGCTAATGTGTCGCTTGGATTGCAGGAAAACGAAGGGATTGAAACAAATAAAGAAATTACTTAAAGCGAAATTTAAATTAATGAAACAGACGTGTAGAATAAAAATNTAATGAAGGGCTCGGATTTGCAGGCTAATGTGTCGCTTGGATTGCAGGAAAACGAAGGGATTGAAACAAATATAGAAATTACTTAAAGCAAAATTTAAATTAATGAAACACACGTGTAGAATAAAAATAGAAGGTGTGCATTTAAGATATGAAATCCCCTTTTAATTGTCCTATTAATTTGGGATAGAAAATAATTACCAGCCTAATCCGTTTCTTCAACGCCACCTAATTGATGTAGGTGTCCTAATCCAGCATATAATAATGATCTGTAAATAGGTCTATGTGTTTTTAATATAAATAATAAGGCTCAAAATTATATTATTTTAGTTGATGGAAGAGTGTCCAGACATTGGCTCCTGATATGAGTTTATAATAATTAAATATTAAATAAAACAAATTCAGTATGTTAAAACTTGTTTAGCTATTCTTAACTTAAAAATATATTAATTTATTTAAAAGAAAAAAATGTGTGAAAAATATATCAAATAATATATTTTAAAAAATAAAAGCACAAATAAAACAATTCCAAGCATGCGCTTGATTCTTTTTTGTTCGGCTATTTTTTTATCTTTAAATATNGTGTGAAAAATATATCAAATAATATATTTTAAAAAATAAAAGCACAAATAAAACAATTCCAAGCATGCGCTTAATTTTTTTTTTTGTTCGGCTATTTTTTATCTTTAAATATAAATTAAAAATACTTGAGTTTTTATTGGTTGTTGTCAAGCATCATCATTGTCATCACGTAACATTTCACTGCTGTTGCACCCTCAATTACAACAATAGTAGTGCATAAATTAACTTATTTAATATTCAAAAAAAAATAAATAATTTTAAACATACGAAATATGTTTTAAAATAAAACAAGATTAAAATGCTAAATTATTTCATTTTGAAGAGTAAGAGGCATAAAAAATAAAATAAAATAGCATAATAAAAAGTTCATTGAATTTTACTTAATTAGCGCAAAGATTGCTTGACAATTATACCATGAATCATTAGAAATGTAAATACATTGTAATTGTTCCGACTCTAACACCTTCGTTCTGGCATGAAACATACAGTCCGTTCCCGTATACCTGTCCGAAATGGCGCCAGCAAAATACCGAGGAACACTGAACATAGGCTTCCAGCTCATGATCACCATCGGCATTCTAGCCGCAAACCTCATCAACTATGCCACCTCCAAACTGCAGGGTAACATTGGGTGGCGCGTCAGCCTGGGCCTGGCCGCCGTCCCCGCCGCCACCATAGCCCTCGGCTCCCTCTTCCTCCCCGACACCCCCAACTCCCTCATCGAGCGCGGCTACGACGAAGAAGCCCTCTTCATGCTTCGCAAAATCCGCGGCACCGACTCCGTCACCGCAGAGTTCGACGACATCAAAGCCGCCAGCCAGGAATCCAACAAAGTAAAGCATCCATGGCGCNATGATTTTATTGCGAAGGAGGGGTGACATCGATGGATACATTCCTGTCCAAATTCTTCCCGAAGGTATACCAGCAGGAAAAGGCAGACCACAGCACCAATCAGTACTGTAAGTTCGACTCGCAGCTTTTGACGGCCTTCACGTCGTCCCTATACCTGGCGGCCTTGATCGCCTCCTTCTTTGCATCCACGGTTACGCGTGTGCTTGGCCGAAAGTGGTCGATGTTAAGCGGCGGCATTACTTTCCTCATCGGCGCGGCGCTTAACGGTTTTGCTAAAGATGTTTTGATGCTTATCGCCGGCCGCATCCTCCTCGGCATTGGTGTTGGCTTTGCTAATCAGGTGAGCTCCATCTTTAAACCGTTATCTCCGCTTCTGCATGATGAAATCGATTTGATTATTTGATTCGAATCTGCCGTAATTGTTTTGATATATTCTTCCCGCTTTCCGAAATTGATATTGATTTCCTTTCATGTGTGTGAATGACATTTTGACATTTAACGAAAAAATATTATCTCAGGAGTATTTATGCATCAGTACTTCAATGAGAAGGTACCACATATTCAATGATCTCATAATAATGTCATGTGGCACCTCCTTATTGGAATACTGATGCATCAGTACTAATCAGATAATATTTTTTCCCATTTGACATACCTCTCTATCATCGAGATAGTCTTTATTTTATTTTTTTTTTCACATAAAAATAATTTCCAGAAGTATGTTTATATTTCTTCTTTGCACTTCACAACTTTCAAGTGTGGTATAATATATAAAAATGAAATTTGCATAACTTGCACACGATTCTTATGGATGAACATATCTCACACCTAAATTTTAATATTTACATACAAAGCATATTGTTATTTTAAATCTATGCATTAAAAAGTTTATTTCACTTTTAGAAAGCAATAGTAGTGCTATTTCTAATCTAATATTAAATATTTTAATGCAATGCATGTTAAATATGAATTTTTAGGTGTGTGATATATAAATACATTGATATTTATATAAATGTTAACTATTTTCCTAAAATTTATCCATATTTTTTTTATTTTTAGAAACTTTTTAAAATGAAGGAAATTTTGAAGTTGGAATCAACAAATATCAGGAAGTCATTTTTCATTATTCCGAATGGTTTATACATTTAATGTTATGTTTGAAAAAAGGTAAATGATTATAGTCTGATGATACGATATTTATTATATAATTGATTTTTTTTAATGTATTGCATATTTAATATCATTTTTATTTATAAATGTGATTAACTATTGCTATGTCTTTTTTATTAAAATGTAGTCTGATGGGACAAGTGCAGTGGTTAGAGAGGAGTTCAAGTTACACAAACAATTTACATGTCCAACACCTTAAGTTTGATATTTACATTTATAGCATTTTAGTGTCATGATACTAAGCATAAAAAGGGTGCTTTCACTTAGGACTGTCAATTTGGCTCGTTGTTCGTGAACAGCTCGTGTTCGGCTCATTAAGCAGCTCGTGTTCAACTCGTTTGTTAGGTCTAATGAGCCGAATACGAACAAATTTTTTAGCTCGAAATGTAAACGAGCCGAACACTCGAAAAAAAAAAATTATATAACTTTTTATATAACAATATATTACATATATTATTTATATAATAATATATTATATATATTTATGTCTAAGTTTAAATCATAACACCTCATGTGGCAATGTGGTTAGTGTTTTCTTCTGTATATATTTGATCCAGGTTCGAATCTCAAACTTTATATTTATTTTTCTCAATTTTAGTTTAACGAGTCACACAAACAAGAATATTTAAATCGAGCCGAACACGAACACACTGTTCACGAGCCGATTTCGAACACGAGCTATTTCGAACGAGCCAAACACGAGCCAAGCCTGAGCTCGCTCAAGCTCAGCTCGTTTAGAGCCCTACTTTCACTTTTAAAGATTTTTTATATAAGATTAAAGATTTGAGTGTTGAGTATGTAAATATGAAAGTTTAGATTTTTGATATGTAAATATGTAAGAATGGTGTGGCATGTATGTAAAAACCCCTAGAATGTGGCATCATTTCAACTTTATTAAAAAATTATATGCAAAGTGCAAACTATAAAAATTATAAGCGTAATGTGATAAGAAAATACTTAATATGTGAATGTTTTTTCAGAACATCTAGGCCACTTTAATGTTGATCTACCATTCATAACAATGCAATAATGAGCAGGTCTAAGTCTTGTTTTCAACACAACTATATACTGAAGGCACCATAAAATGTGATATATCATATAATAATGTCATTTTAGCACAAATAATGTAATAAAAACATAATTTACAATTAATTTAATCACTTAATTAACAAAGAGATGAAAAAAAAAGACGGGATTAATTAAATACACTTTAATTAATATGATTAATTTGAGATGCATTATTTTCAACTAACATTCAAATGAAAGCTTGCTATCCCCCATTAAGAAAACTTATTATCATTAATGAAGGGCTCGGATTTGCAGGCTAATGTGTCGCTTGGATTGCAGGAAAACGAAGGGATTGAAACAAATAAAGAAATTACTTAAAGCGAAATTTAAATTAATGAAACACACGTGTAGAATAAAAATAGAAGGTGTGCATTTAAAATATGAAATCCCCTTTTAATTGTCCTATTAATTTGGGATAGAAAATAATTACCAGCCTAATCCGTTTCTTCAACGCCACCTAATTGATGTAGGTGTCCTAATCTAGCATATAATAATGATCTGTAAATAGGTGTATTTGTTTTTAATATAAATAATAAGGCTCAAAATTATATTATTTTAGTTGATGAAAGAGTGTCCAGACATTGGCACCTCATATGAGTTTATAATAATTAATATTAAATAAAACAAATTCAGTATGTTAAAACTTGTTTAGCTATTCTTAAAAGCATTCAAAGCATCTTTCTTAAAAATATATTAATTTATTTAAAAGAAAAAAAATATGTGAAAAATATATCAAATAATATATTTTAAAAAATAAAAGCACAAATAAAACAATTCCAATTGTTCGGCTATTTTTTATCTTTAAATTAAAATTAAAAATACTTGAGTTATAATTGGTTGTTGTCAAGCATCATCATTGTCATCACGTAACATTTCACTGCTGTTGCACCGTCAATTACAACGATGACTGCTGCATAAATTAACTTATTTAATATTCAAAAAATGAATAAATTTAAACATAGGAAATATGGTTTAAAATAAAACAAGATTAAAATGCTAATTTATTTCATTTGAAGAGTAAGAGGCATAAAAAATAAAATAAAATAGCATAATACAAAATTCATTTAATTTACTTAGGATCTGTTTGGGCAGCTTATAAGTGGGGGCGGTGTTTTGAAAATGTTATCGCACTGTTTGGTTCGCGCGTTTCTTCAACTTATCCGGAACTTCATTTGAATTTTTACACTAAACACGATGCGTTTAATTAGTGCTTTGACCATGATACCATTAATCATAAAGAAAAGAATATTGTGTACTTAGAAATGTAAATACGTAGTAATTGTTCCGACTCTAACACCTTCGTTCTGGCATGAAACATACAGTCCGTTCCGGTATACCTGTCCGAAATGGCGCCAGCAAAATACCGAGGAACACTGAACATAGGCTTCCAGCTCATGATCACCATCGGCATTCTAGCCGCAAACCTCATCAACTATGCCACCTCAAAACTGCAGGGCAACATTGGGTGGCGCGTCAGCCTGGGCCTGGCCGCCGTCCCCGCCGCCACCATCGCCTTCGGCTCCCTCTTCCTCCCCGACACCCCCAACTCCCTCATCGAGCGCGGCTACGACGAAGAAGCCCTCTCCATGCTTCGCAAAATCCGCGGCACCGACTCCGTCACCGCAGAGTTCGATGACATCAAAGCCGCCAGCCAGGAATCCAACAAAGTAAAGCATCCATGGCGTAACATCATCCAGCGCCGCTACCGCCCCCAGCTCGTCATGTCCATTCTCATCCCCTTCTTCCAACAGCTCACCGGCATCAACGTCATCATGTTCTACGCCCCTGTTCTCTTCAAAACCATCGGCTTTGGAAGCAATGCCTCTCTCATATCCGCCGTCATCACCGGCCTCGTCAACTTGTTCTCCACCCTCGTATCCATCTTCACCGTCGACCGCCTTGGCCGGCGCAAGCTTTTTCTCGAGGGCGGGCTTCAGATGATTATCTCTCAAGTGCTCGTCGGTACGCTTATCGGCGTCATGTTTGGGACGTCGGGACAGGGAACGCNCGTCGACCGCCTTGGCCGGCGCAAGCTTTTTCTCGAGGGCGGGCTGCAGATGATTATCTCTCAAGTGCTGGTGGGTACGCTTATCGGCGTCATGTTTGGGACGTCAGGACAGGGAACGCTGTCCGGCGCCTACGCCNCGTCGACCGCCTTGGCCGGCGCAAGCTTTTTCTCGAGGGCGGGCTGCAGATGATTATCTCTCAAGTGCTGGTCGGTACGCTTATCGGCGTCATGTTTGGGACGTCGGGACAGGGAACGTTGTCGGGCGCCTACGCGTCCTTTGTGCTGGCTTTCATCTGCATCTATGTTGCGGGATTCGCGTGGTCGTGGGGGCCGCTGGGGTGGCTCGTTCCATCGGAGATTTTTCCGCTGGAGATCCGGTCGGCGGGACAGAGCATCAATGTTTCGGTGAACATGCTCTTCACTTTTGTCATTGCGCAGGCTTTTCTTGCTCTGCTTTGCAGGCTAAAGTTCGGTCTTTTTTACTTCTTCGGCGGCTGGGTGATGGTAATGACCGCTTTCATTGCTTTTTTCCTTCCGGAGACGAAGGGAGTTCCTATTGAGGAGATGGTGCTTGTCTGGAAGGCGCACTGGTTCTGGAGAAGGTTTTTCAGCGAGGAGGAAGGAGCCCGCGCTGCTTCTCCGGATTGTGCGGACATGGCCAAGCACGAAGTATAGATCTGCGTCGTAAACGGGCTGGATTTATAGTTAGCTTTAATTAGATGATTAAGATAATTAATTTTCTTAAGATAGTTTGCCGATGCGTTTGGCTTTGCCGTTGCTTCCATTATTTTGTTTGGGTGACGGCGAGGTTTATATAGATGCAACATTCTTAGTTCAATTTGCTCTTCTTATTAATTGCTTATGGAGTTAATTAGACTTTTTATTAGCATGTTGCCGAGATTGTTTGTTTGATCATGCGTTTTTGACAAAAGCGAACGTAACTCTTTACTCTGAATTTTTTTTCTTGAAAATGAAGTTTACTTTATAGCATACTTTACATCTCACACTTAAAAAAAGAGGAGTTTAAAATTTTGATTGCTATAAAATTAGAAATAAAGATCAAATTTTGCCTTGCATAGTTAAAAATAATTCAACTGATACAGATAGGTTATAATAATTTTACCCTTCTAGTGGTTAGAGAAGATGGATGGATCATGCTGTAAAACTTGAAATTTTATGTGTGAGATCTACAATAATAATGGCTTATGATTACATCGGCGATAGACACCTGAGTGGTTCTAAAAAGATTGTTGTTAGGGATGGAATGTCAATTAGTGCTGAAATTTGTCCCATTCAATGTATTTTTGTTTTTCACATTGCTGATGATCCGAAATTTTAACTCAGCAAAGACTGATCTCATTGAATTACTCGATCTTCATTCAAAATTCATTAAATTTCAAAGTAAATGCCATTTAAAATAATTTTTTAAAGTTCACATAATCTTTCTGTCAAAAAAATGTGTACCGTATAAAATGTTGAATTTTATTGGACGATTTTCCTTACTTAAAATGAAAATAAAATAAAGGAAACCTTTTTCTCAACAACAACAACAACAACAACAACAAAGCCTTAATCCCACTACGTGGGGTCGGCCACATGAATCCTTTTTCTCCATTGCGTCCTATTTAGTGTCATATTTTCATTTAGTTCTAATAAATTAAGATCATTTTTAATAC